>CM062820.1:845267276-845719061 GCA_031772625.1 Pinus tabuliformis | reverse complement strand
ATGTTGGCAAAATCTTATAGAAATCTTTTGGATTGAAATCTTCTCTTTTGCGGTCTAATTGGAACAAACCAAGTCGGGATTTCCATTGGAATTGCGTCCAGTGAGCGATCTCCATTTTTGAGATTAGCGTTAAGTGTTGAAACTAATCTTTTTCCTATTCCTTTCTGATTGGATACCTGTGTTGTCTTAGATATGATCTTTGTACGTAAATGGAGGGCAAGCAAATATCATAATAATAATAGATCCTTCTCTATCTCTTGTTGAATACTCTGGAAACTAACACAACATAATTGTAAATCAAACTTCATATTTGGTGGCTGCAACTACGTGATCTTGGATATCTTTTACATGTTTCACACATATAAAATCAATTATGCCCAAAAAAATTCAGTGATTATGTAAAATAAGCTGAGATCCAGTGATTTGATTCCTTCAATCTAAGCCTCAAGCAAATGGCTTTTTTGTCGTGGAGTTTGGTGCGGATTTTGAGCTCGATATTCATTCTAGTCCCATGGTCTTCTTTCAATCAACAAAATAGAACACATAATTAGCACTAAAAAACATTTCAAAATCATGTAATGTTGAGTCTAGGCATAAGCTCAAATCATTGGTACAAGGTGCCAGATGTTGCACATGGGCTTCATGTGCCGCAGGGTGGCGGGCATGCACTTTAACAACATCGATCCAAACACCCCTTTATTAAAAACGCTCCACCACCTCTGGCTCTGGCTTTGGACAACGATACTCTGGTGGATCGTATTAACTGTCTCCAGAAACGTGCCCTCATTGGAAAATGATATTTCTCAGAGATGGAGGATTCTGAGATGCGTAAATGGATTGAAAAGAAATGGAAGACTATGCTCGGGTACTTGCCAACGGTTGTGAGACTGTTGAAGGGTTGGTACAGCTTTCATTTTCTCAGTCAAGAGGACTTGGAGAAAATCAAAGTCATACCGTGGATTCATGGAAAAAGCTTCCTCGCCCTTCATAAATGGTACTCAAGGTATAATCCTCTACACAATACGCTTACAAACAAACTGGTCTGGGTCAAATTTCCAGGCCTGGCACTTGAATTATGGACCAAACAGACTCTAATTGATATTGGCAATGTTATCGACAAATTTATTTATGTTGACCCACGTCATCTAGGGGCATAGGGCAAGAGAGTTGCCCGGATTCTCATCGAGAAAGATTATCATGGAGGGTTTCCTGATCACATTGAACTTCATTGGGGCGACTCCTATCTTAAACAAAGGTTGGACTATTGGGGGGTTCCCTTCCGATTTTCTTTCTGTCACAAGACGGGTCATCTGCGGGTTCAGTGCCCTCTTCGACCAGGTGGACGCCTTCATGGCAGGAGATGTTACAATGGTGCCACAGTGTCCCACTCTGACATGGGTCGACCGAGCCACAATGGTCAACGGGCTGCACCACATATGCAACATATGTAGCATCGAGGTATGACACAGGACAAAAACTCCAATCATCCACATGCATTTGGTTCTATCGTTTCGTCACCCATCTCAATTCTGTCTTCCCCGAGTGCCTCTCCAAAATCGGACTTCCCATTATCTAACAGTCCTCTCCCTTTCATTTGTCATCCACCACTGGAATCAACTCCCTATCAGGACATTCCTGCCCCATTTTCTGCTCCACACCCATATCATGACATACCTTCCACCTCACACATCTCATATGTAGCTCCCCCGATACCACTCTGTCGTCAGTCAAACGACAAAGGTCCTTGTCTCAGCATTACACCCCCAATTTCGCCTACTGACTTGCCTACAAACTCTGTCAGGAGTGATATGGACTTCCTATTATAAAGAAAGACTTTAGACCTTCGTACCCTCACTACCCATAAACTGGGGGGGTACTTCTTCTCCCCACATTAGCCCTACCTCGATGGGCAACATTACTGTGCGAAGGAAACAAAACCGAGTTAGTCATCACTTTTTGGGACACCCCAAGACAAACCCATTTTCATCCCTCATGGATCGTTTTCTGGTTGATATTCCCATTGCTGACATCTCCCCCTCATGGGCCCTTAGAGCACGGTTTCCCGAGAAAGATCTCCCATGACGTGCATTATTTCCCTAAATATCTGGGGTGTGGGTGCTACCCCTAAATACTTGGCTCTCAAAAGTATTTTAACTTCTCTGCGGCCCTTCATTATCCTCATTCAAGAAACCATGCATAATGTTCCTCGCACTATCCAATACTTTCCAAAAATGTTTCCAAACTGGCATATATATGCTACTGTTGCTACGGGTCTCTCTGGTGGATCGGTGGCATTATGGGACCCTAACTGGATCAATATAAAGGCCTATAAGTGTTTTTTGGGTATATTGTTGGAAGGCAACATTCATGGCCTGCCTGGCTGTGTGCACATCCTCAACATGTACGCACCATATAGAGATATATGCATCTTCTGGGATCATTTTTTTATCTTTTGGCATGATGGATCTAGATTCACTCATCGTCGTTGGGGACCTAAATTGCACTATCATTCTGGACGAAGTATGGGGCTGCTTCAGGAAAGTAGACCCACTAGCTGGGAAGATACAAGATGTTATTATCACACATAACTTTGTGGATATTTTCCCTACTAAAATTGCCCCTACTTGGGACAATGGACACACTGGCATGGCATATGTTGCTAAGAGACTGGATCTCTTTCTGATCCATGAACAGTTGCTAGGCTGTTTGGGGGATGTCCGTGCTAACATCATCAACAATCATATATCCGATCATAGACCTATCATTCTACAATGGAGGAAAATGGATATTCGCATGAGCATCCCTTTCACTCAACAGATCTATGTTGGAGGATCCTAATTTCAACAAACTTGTGCTGGAAACTTGGGGTCAACTTTGTGTAATCGGCAACTCCCCCATGGTCAACATTCTTGATAAACTTGACTTCCTCCGGGGGAACGTTAAACACTGGCAGAAACAGAAGATCAGGGATAATAGAAAGGAGCTCATTGATATATAAAATAACTGGATTCCATTCTGCCCACCATGTCCACCCATTCTCTTTCTACTAATATTCGGTCCCGTATTCATTCACTGGAACTCAGAGAGAAGAATCTCCTTTCTATTGATGAATCCTCATGGAGATTGAAGAGAAGGGTGATATGGTTGAAGGAAGGTGATTGCAACACCAAATTTTTTCACCGATATGCTAACCATCGTCGCAATATAAACACCATATGGGAGATTAAGGATGTTGATGGACATATTCACCAGTCACAAGAAGGGATCAACAATGTTGTTGTACAATATTTCCAAAAGGCATATGGCAATAATGAAAATATTACTGCTGAGGACCTAGTATGGGGGACTGATCCTTATCCAATCATGTATGATGCAGAGAAAAATGATGATTTCTATAAGGAAGTCACTGAAGATGAATTACTGGGCGTACTCAAGTCATTTAAGGGTGACAAAAGCCCTGGTCCTGATGAATGGATGGATGATTGAACTTTTCACCCATTTTTTTGAACTCCTCAAAGGAGATCTTCTGGGCATGGTTGAGGAATCTAGGACCTCGGGCTTCATCCAACACCATATCACTTGTACATATATCGCCCTCATACCTAAAAACAACACTACAAAGGGTTTTTATGACTACAAGCCTATTTCTTTATGCAACGTCATCTACAAAATTATATCAAAGACCATTGTTGGCCGCATGCGCAGAACACTCTCTCACTATATCACCCCTAAACAACATGGATTTCTCCTGGATAGACTCATCCATGATGCTATGGCAAATGCATAGGAAGGCATGCACTCGATTCACACCAGGCATCTCGAGGCTACTATTCTATAGATTGATCTCTAGAAGACTTATGACTTCCTGGATTGGATATTTCTTTGGCTTGTCATTATCAAGATTGGATTGCAACCCATATGTGTTAATTGGATTATGGCTTGTGTGGATAATGTCAACTATGTTGTTATCATTAATGGGTATCCATCAAAGTTTTTCCATGCTGGCAGGGGTCTTTGGCAGGGATGTTCACTCTCCCCTCTTCTATTCATCTTTGTAATGGATAGTTTAAGTTTGCATATTAATATATTAAAAAAGCGGTTCTGGAGGACCTATTTCAGCCACTGAAGATGGGAAATAACATCAGAATTTCTCATAACCTCTTTGTTGATGACATTCTCATCATGGGTATGCTCTCTCGTTTTTCTTGGTTATGTCTCTTTCACATTTTTAGTATATTTGCTAATTCTTCTAGTTTATACATGAATGTTAATAAATCTATCTTATATCATGGACAATCTGACGTGGAGATTATTCCATATATCAAAGGTTTATTTGGTATTGAGGCAATGCCAATACAAAATGGTTTGAAATATCTTGGTTATCGTATCAAACCCTCCTGCTATAGAATTGCTAATTGGCAATGGCTTGTTGATCGTTTCTTCAAAAAGATCTATGGGTGGGAGTTTAGATGCCTGTTGTTGGGGGGGCGGGTTACTCTCACCCAATCATTTTTGTCTCAGATGGGGGTTTATTGGGCTCACCTATTTCATATTCATGCTTCCATCCTAAACGTTCTAAATCGCTTAATGGCTAACTTCATATAGGGAGGAAGCCTCAAAGGGAAAAAATACCACTTGACCAAATTGTCCAACATCACTTTCCCTAAGGGTATGGGTGGTTGGGGAATCATGGACCTCCGTCATTTTGGCGGATCATTGCTGATAAAATCCCTTTGGAGGGGCTTATTTGGATCTGGCACATGGAGCAAGATCATTCAAAACAAGTATCTTAAGGATAAAGATTTTAGTTTTTGGTATAGGAATGGCACCATTGGCATCAAACTGGGATCGACTATCTAGCTTAGCGTCCTGAAATTTGAAAAAATATTTATCCACCATCTTGCATGGAAGTTTCAATCGGGAAACTGCATTCTCATTGGCATTGACCCAATCTTGGGTGCTGGAAATGAATTCTCCATCTCTGAGAGGATTACTCACCATCTTAATGGACGCGGCATATACTTCTGGGGAAAAGTCATAAACAGTTGGCAAGGACCGCTTCCTATATGGAAAAAAGCTCAGGAACTAGGGTTCTTTGGACAAATGGAACTGGAGTGGAATCAGACAATATCTGCAATGAAGCACCTCGACATTTGCCACACAGGATCACAGGACATAATTATATGGTCAGGAAAGATGGCATCTGATGATATCATTGCTGCTGACACAGACTCTACTCTTTCCAACTTGGTCGCTAGACAGGGGGAGCACCAAATTTTATATGCTCTTTGGAAAACTAAATTTCCAATCAAAGTTATCCTCTTCACATGGTTAGTCTACCATAACAGAAATCTTGTATGGGAGAATCTGCAAAAAAGGAAATGGCACGGTCCAGGGATGTGCACTATTTGCAAAAGTGATGCCGAGAAGAACAACCACATCTTTCTTCATTGCCAATATACTATTCAGGTATGGAAAAATATATCTACCCTCATTGGCTTCTTGTACATCCACCAGAACTGCATCAGGGACTCACTAAAATGGTGGAGTGCACAAAAATCTTCCTGGAGAGCCATCCCACTTTTCCTTTTCTGGGCCATCTGGAACTAGAGAAATAGGTACATTTTCCAGAACTCTCTGGAGGATTTCTTTTTGGTTGTTGAAAGAATCACCACTAATCTTTCAATATATTCTACTCAACCCCCATGCACTAATATCAGTCTACACAAGCAAATCAATATATAATTCATGTACCTGATGGGGTTTTTTGATGGGGCAGCTCAAAGGAATTCCTGAGCATGTGGCTTTTGAATTGCTATGTCTACTGATTTGTCTTACAGGGTCTATTGGAATGGAGGTTGCGGTACCATCACCAAAGAAAAAACTTTAGCTCTTTTGGGACTCCTATGGTTCAACAAATTCCTTGGTAATCCCTTTTTGCATATTTATGTAGATTCGAAGATTATCTTTGATCATGTCATGGGGAAGACCTCCATAAATAATCCCCTGCTACAAGGTTGGCTAGAAAGGATTGAAATTCTATGGTGGCTCCATGGCGGCTGCACAATTCAGCATATTGGAAGGGATCTAAACAAAGACGCTGACAGACTGTCTAAGAAAGGCTTACTGGGGTCGACCGACAAATGGTACTTAGAGATCACTTGGGAACAAAACATCTTTGATATGGGGGATTTCCTATTTCCTGGTTAAATCTCTAGTTTTCTGTCCTCTCTCTTTTTGTCAAATTTTGTGTATATGTCTATTATCTAGTTTTTCTGCTGGCCATTGAGGGAATGCGGCACATGGACTGCACTGTATGTTTTGATAATATGATTTTTATACAGATGTTTCAGAAATTTTGAATATTATGTCTCTCAGTTGCAATGATCATCTTTCCTGAGCTGTTGATGGTGATTTAGATCACACCTCATCCCCTTAATATTGTGATTGGAAAGCCTCTAAACATATACATTCTGTTGAATATTGATTGTATATAACTGTCATATAGTTTATATGATAATATATTATCCTGCCTTTTTCTTGCTGAAAAAAAGAGAGTTATGTGGTCAACAATAAAATAAATCCCACTTGGATCAGTTAAATATGGTGATGAGTTTAATTTTTGGATCAAATTCCACATTCCCGCGTGAAATAGGATTTTGTCGTTAAAGTGACACCTGATTAAACCACATATCAACGATTCAGGTGTATCCCAGTTGGCCTTGATCATGAGCTCATTGGATTCCCTGTAGATTTCCCATAAAACTCCTTCTCAATTAGCAAGATTTAAGTGTGATTATACAATGCACAAAAATGAGTTGCGAGATGGAGGCAATTTAGGTTGCTCGAATCCCACGTCATTCGGACTTCTTCGAGGCATTGTTTTGACACCGGGGAGGATTATCCCATATGTATTGTGCGTTTATATTTCCCATTTTAACCATTAGCATGGACAATGTGTCTTCATGCATGCCAAGCCTGGATCCTCACGTTCAAGGGGATGTGGCAACCATCTCGTGGACAAACGATGTGAATAGGTGCCACCCACGTTGATTGACTTATCCTGGCTTCCCTAGTCCTGCCCTAACAAAATTAAAGGAATCAAACATGGAAAACCTCCATGGAGGAATTTAACTATGGTTATTATTAATCTCATAGAGATTACTTAATAGATGGGGTGACAAATTGCTCCTTATGAGTGAGGGATGGCATAATTTTTTCTTAAGGTAACTAATCTTTATTTCATTAGCCTTACCCCTCAAGAACTAGTAGATGCTGATAAATGTATTTTTCTCTCTTGAAAATGGGGCTAAAAGATAGTTCATTACAAAATGACGGAAATAATTGAACACAAAGAACCAAAACCAAGGACTTCACTCATTAGGATAGTTGAAAGTGAGCATATCATATCATTTTTATTGAAACATTCCTTAAGGATAAGGTTTCGTTAATATAACATATCATGAAAATCACTTCCCCCATGATTATGCCAAGTTGAAAGAAAAATATTCCCCCATTTTATTGGAAAGTGAAATGAAAACAAAGTCAAACCAAATTGAAACAAATACTAGCAAATAAGAAGAAACCAATCGAGAGAATGAGCCCTGAGATAAATCTTACAAGATACATAAAAGAAATTGACATAAAAATGTATAAAATGATGATTATGTTAAAATTGAAAATTCTATCTTGTACGTGGTTTATGAATTAAGGCTCTTATTAAAGCATTGATGTGATTTAAAGTTTGTATTCAAGTGTTTCAATAGGAATTTTATTTCTTTCACAAACCTTTCTTAAAGACTAAAGTTGCAAGTCTTAAATACAAATTTTTTAGGAAAAAGATTAATAATCAATTTTAAAAGAATGTGAATAAATAAGCAAAATTTGGAAGAGGAAAAGGAAATTCTTTGAATGCATTATAATGATTGTTCTTCACAACTGTTTTTTGCTAGCAAAACCAAATTCTCGAATTAATGAAAAACTGCAAAACAAAGAAAAACAAAAATACGAGACAAAATATAACTAAAAGAAAGAAAATAAAAGTTGAAACTAAAGGTAGATGAAGATCACATGTACACAAACCTAGAAGAACACAACTTTACCTTATAGATCTTGTCATTCTCTCTTGAAGATTGTATAAAAATAGGCAAAACAAATTACATTTTCTTCCAAGTTTGTGTATGTTAAACATCATCAAATTAGTAAGTCTAAATGCTAAGTAAAACACTACAAAATAAAATAAAAACTTGACATACGAGTAATAAATGATAAAATATTGTATGCCAAAATTTGAAGTTTTTTCTCGTGAGCTCATTTTATTAATTAACCTTTTATTTAAAATGTAAATTCTAATCCTATATCAATTATGTGTGTAAAAGTAGAAATGAGCACTATATTTGAGTTAACATCTTAGAATATGGGGTTTACCATTGATCAAATGTAAAATTTTCTTTTTTTCCCTTATACAAATAAAATACCCAAAATTAGCAAGATGCCAACTAAATGAATAATAAGACCTCATCCTTATGCATTAAAATACCATAATTGCTTTATTTTGGAAGAATAAAATCAAACTAAACTAAGTCGAATCTATTTCTACTCTAAATTTATGAGAAAAGTATGACTACGTATAGTCATATTTCCAATGCAACCAAGCAAGCTCTTTATTCCCTACCGAAAGATTCATTACATAAATTAGTACAAGTGATGAGGAAAATACTTGTTTATGTACAAAAATGTTGAAGTCAATATGTATATTAATTCCTAGGAATAAAGACAAAAAAAATCTATAATTAGAATTGTTTGTGCTAAAGGAATCCTCTAATTGTAAATAAAATATGTCATAATATGTACCATCGAAAGGGTTAGAGATATTACCTTTAAGTATCCACCAAGGTCTTGCTTTTGAAAAGTGTACAAGATGGGAAGTATTAACATAAATTGTTTCTAAGAATTTACAAAACTATCTTTTTTCCTTGTGAGACATTGATTGTAATAATGAAGAGAAAAAGGAAGAAGATCCTTAAAGGCATATATTATATGTACATAAGAATTAAGGCCACTAGTAAATCCATGATTATCTACAAATCAAAAAGGGTATTCAGATGATTGTATCAAGCCTTCAACATGTGAATTTTCGTGTATAAGATTGTCGTGAGTAATATCAAAAACTTGTAGTACAGACTCAGGATGATCCAAATCAAAATGGAAAGAAGTTTGTACTTAGAAAATGAATTAAATGATCTAAGTTCACAAGTATCAAGATAGTTGTTAAAGATCAAATCATTTTCCCATAATTTATAACAATTATGATAATCATTAAAAGGAGGGATATAAATTTCTAAACTGATATCAATATATAATTGATCATTTAAAGATATCCCTTGAGCTCTATGATATAATTAATTCTTAAGACTTGAACTAGAAAATATTCCAACAAATTGACCCATGCAATGATTAGATTGCAAATAATGATAACAAGAAAGTAAATTAAGGGAAGTTCCTTCAAAATCATCATTTTCTACATCCTGGTTTATTAATGTGTCATTTGTTGTCAAAATAGATCTTAACTCATTTTCAAAAGAAAAATTATCATCATGATTATTTGTTAAATCTTGATGCTATGTATAATTTAATTCTATTGAACTTGATTAAAAAACATTATGAGATACAGTAGAAACACTTTCAGATGTAAGATTTTCTCCTAATGTTGATGGTTGAGGAAGATTATTATTCTCATTTGAGTGTTCAATAGAAGTAATTATAGAATCAAGATTTACTAATGGTGATTCCTCTTTATGTTCATTATAAGTTCCTACATTATATTCTTGAACAATAGAGGTAAATTTCTCAATTAGAACTTGCTTATGGGGTATGTCATGATAACAAAATTTGTAGCATAATAACATAAGTCTATCCAAAAATTCGCTAACAGTTTCATCTTCATAGATTGTCAAGTTATCAAATTCTAAGCACAATTTCTGATAGCTATAATTGTAATGAGCCAAAAAGAATACCTACATGAATTGTTTCCAAGAGTGAATGCACTTAGTTGGTAGCATCTTGTACTACTCTTGAATCCTGCCTTAAAGCAAGAGCGTAAATAACCTGCAAATTTCATTATCTTTAGTGATGTTAAAACATTTACATTTATGTATAAACTGGTCAACATGTTCTAAAGCAGAAATATTGTCACTCTCACCATCATATTGCAATTCAGATATGGATTCAGTTGTCTTTTAAGTATTCCACTAGTATGTTTGCATGAGCTAAAAGTGTGACCCAAAGTAGGAATGCATATAAGAACCATGACTAATTAAAAAATGTTAAAATGACACTTTGCACGGATTAAATAGCGCAGGCCCTCCTTCTAGTGCCAAAAATGTTGATGGGAAGAAATGACCTCATCAACATGTAAGGGTGACCACCCGGTCAAGAACTTAAATCACATCATTTTCCATTTGGAATGGTGTTTCTGATTGGTTCAATTGGATCCAGTTACCCTCTTTCCCTTCCTTCTAACTTTTGATGTTTCTATGTCTTACCAACAGGAAGAGAAATATTGAATCTACCTTCTTGCAAATCTCTTGCAAAGAAGTAAATCCTTAAGTTGAATTAATGTCTTAGCTAAAACACACCTAAGGTTAGATTATCCTAGTCTAAGTATTAGTTTAACCTAAATGTATTATACTAACCTATGTGTTAAAGTTATGCTAGATATTTGTCTATGTTATCGTAAATCTTCTAATGTTTATATATCCTAGGGTTATGTTAAAATTACCTAAATATAAGCTATGATATAAAGTTAATAATAATTGTATCATTACTTCTATATTATCTACTTTATTGTTATAATAGAAAAAGGTTAATCCTAGGGTGATATTAATATTCTACCAAAGTCAAATCTTGTTAAGTATTGTATTAACTACTATTCACTATCTAATTAAATCAAGCTTCCAAATTAATACTTAAGTTAATCTATAATTCTATTAAGTTATCTTTACAAAAATAAAATAAACTGATTAAATATTAAAGTTAATTGAAATATTACAAAGAAAATGAAACTTTACAAAAGATCTAGCTTACACAATCTAAATTAAAAAGATTAAATTAATATAAAAATATATAATAAATTACATTTTTTTATATTGATCTTTAATGATATAAATTAAAGAATAGATCAACACAAATATTTGATCAAATTGAAGGTTGTTCAAACCATATTTTATCTTTTTTTTGCCTTTTTAACATAGGACTTGATGCAATGGAAAGAAAATGCAAGCTAATCTATCTTAAATGGGACAGAATATAGAATCTATTCCTAATTAAGTTCGAAATGCAAAAAAAAAGAAACATAATTATTTGAAATTTAGAATAAGATAAAGGCAATAGGCCAAGGAAATAGTTCGAAAACTATTCTTTGTTCAAACAAAAGTGTACCAGCGAATATAAATATTTATAAACATCTCTAAATTCAAATAGAACCATTCGCATTAAAACAAAATAATATTATGTCATATCACTAAAATAGTTGAAATAATCTCACATATATAATACATGACACTTCTTAATTTAAGGCCAAATATTTTTCTCTTTTGCGGTCTAATTGGAACAAACCAAGTCGGGATTTCCGTTGGAATTGAGTCCAGTGATGATGTTGCGCCAGCTATCCGTTCTACTCCCAAGGACAAAATAGGACACGTAATTAGCCTAAAATATATTTCAAAATCGTGTAATGTTGAATCCAGGAATATTAAAAGAGTTCTCCACAATTATGAAGTTATAAAACAACAGCTTTCTCCAATATTAAATTATTTTCTATAAATACATTGCCCATGATTACATTACGATTTAAACGATGGGTGGAGAATAGTTTGACAACCCTTGGTTCATAAATAATTCGTATAGCATTCCTATTTTAGATATTTAGGATAGAACCACGTGTAAAGTTAGTGAATATAGTTTTATAATGATAGAATACATGTAATATTAATAAAGAAACCATGCATAATATATAATACCATATACTACAATGTAAATGTATGTAATTTACAGTACGTCGGTTCAAGTTTTATATTACAACTTTACATGTATCGAGTTTTGTGTACATTCATGTTATTTATATATTATATTGTATTTTATACTTAATAAAATATATGTAAAACACATCAGATTCAAAATGTGGTATTTTAATATATATAATTTAAATGTGATAATGTATAATATAAAATTTTATGCACATATTAATATTTACATGTTTTCAATTTTTTATGAAAGATAATAAGAATGTTTATGTAGAAATTAAGGTGAATCAAGATTAGATAATTTAAAGGGAGTTCATTAATTCAAATCATGAAAAGAGTGAATTTCTAGAGGCCAGGGTGCAATTGAAAATGGAAATTCAAACAAAGAGAAATTCACTTAAACAAGGTAAACAAGTAAAGAGATTTAACCAAAACTTAGATGAAGGGTCCCTATAGATTTTTTATTGAAAAATTATGGGGTTTGTGACCAACAACAATATCGACTCACTAGAAAGAAACAATTATCTCTAGTTTAAAGATACGAAACCTGTAAGAATGAAGGAATTATATTTCAGTGATTCAAAACATCAAATTCAAATATCCTGGTAGTTTCGTCCCTATCATGCGTCGTTAAGAGAAAAAAATACCCATAATTGTTGATTAACTTATAAAAATTTACCCCATGAATTTAGTGTATTCCAACGAATTGTATATGCAACAATCAACTCATTGACCATCAGTTTCCATGTAAACAAGGTAATTAAGTAAGTCATAGTGTCAAATTAACTTCCATACCATAAGCATGGTCATTGCTGCCAGTAGAAGTCTATAGCTTCGACAAGGATGCATTTTAACCCTTTTAGGTGCGAGTGTCCCATCTATTAGGAATACATGTAAAATTGCAAAAGATCATTCTAAACTTATTCAAAGGTCAACAAAAGATGATTGTCCTAGCTTGGTAACCAAATAATGACAATGTCATTCACAAGATCTAACACAGCGAAGAAGTCGGCTCATGATGATACCTCTTGTCCTTCAACCTTGCGGTTAAAAAACATTACCTTGCCTTCGTGACCAATAATGATAATGTCAAAATGTTAGAACCTATGATCATGGTAGTCCGGCTCATGGTGAGACCTCATATCCTTCAATTGACCATTTTTGTTTTTAGGTTTAACTATGGTTATTGCTAAACTCATAGAGATTACTTAATAGATGGGGTGACATATTGCTCCTTATGAGCGAGGGATGGCTTAATTTTTTTCCTTATGAGCGAGGGATGGCTTAATTTTTTTAAGGTAACTAATCTTTACTTGATTAGCTTTTCCCCTCAAGAATTAGTAATCATTGATAAATGTGTTTTTCTTTCTTGAAAATGGCGTTAAAAGATAGGTCATTACAAAATGACGGAAAGACTTGAACACAAAGAACCAAAACCAAGGACTTCATTGATTAGGATAATTGAAAGTGAGCATACAATATCATTGTTATTGAAGCATTCCTTAAGGATAAGGTCTCGTTATGACCACAGAGCATGAAAATCACTTGCCCAGTGATTATGCCAAGTTGAAAGAAAAATATTCCCCTATTTTATTGGAAAGTGAAATGAAAAAAAGTAAAACCAAATTGAAACAAATGCTTGAAAATTAGAAGAAAGCAATTGAGAGAATGAGCCCTAAGATAGATCTTACAAGATACATAAAATAAATTAACATAAAAATGTATAAAATGATGATTATGTTAAAATTGAAAATTCTATCTTGTATGTGGTTTATTCATTAAGGCTCTTATTAAAGAATTTATGTGATTTAAAGTTTGTATTCAATTTCTTCAATACGAATTTTCTTTCTTTCACAAACCTTGCTTAAAGACTAAACTTGTAAGCCTTAAAGATAAAAATTTTAGGAATAAGACTAACAATCAGTTTTAAAATATTGTGAATAAATAAGAAAAAGTTGGAAGACGAAAAGGAAATTCCCTGAATGCATTATAATGATTGTTCTTCACAACTGTGTTTAGTTAGAAAAACCAAATTCTTGAATCAATGAAAACCTGTAAAACAAAGCAAAATAAAAATAAGAGACAAAATGTAACTAAAGGAAAGAAAACAAAAGTTGAAATTAAAGGTATATGAAAATCAACATGTACACATATCTAGAAGAATACACCTTTACCTTATATATCTTGGCATTCTCTCATGAAGAGTATATAAAAATAGGCAAAACAAATTACATTTTCCTCCAAGTTTGTGTATGTTGAACATCATCAAATTATTAAGTCTAAATGCTTAGCAAAACACTACAAAGATTCTTCACAAGGCAAAATAAAAAACTTGACATACGAGCAATAAATGATAAAATATTGTATGTCAAAATTTGAAGTTTTGTCTCGTGAGCTCCTTTTATTAATTAACCTTTTATTTAAAATGTAAATTCTAATCCTATAGCAATTATGTGTGTAAAAGTAGAAATGACCCTATATTTGAGTTAACATCTTAGAAAATGGGGTTTACCATTGATCAAATGTAAAAAAATAAAAAAATAAAAAATTGTTTTGTACAAATGAAAAAACCAAAATGAGCAAGATGCCAACTAAATGAATAATAATACCTCATCCTTATTCATTAAAATACCATAATTTCTTTATTTTGGAAGAATAAAATAAAACTAAACTAGGCTAAATCTATTTCTACTCTAAATTTATGAGGAAAGTATACCTACATATACTCATATTTCCAATGCAACCAAGAAAACTCTTTATTCCATGCAGAAAGATTCATTACATAAATTAGTACAAGTGATGAGGCAAATACTAGTCTATGTACAAAAATGTTGAAGTCAATATGTATATTAATTCCTAGGAATAAAGACAAAAGAAATCTATAATAAGAAAAATTTCTACAAATGAATTCCCTAATTGTAAATAAAATCTATCATAATATGTACAATCTAAAGGGTTAGAGATATTACCTTTAAGTATCCACCAAGGTCTTGCTTTTGAAAAGTATATAGTATGGGAAGTATTAACATCAATTGTTTCTAAGAATTTACAAAAACTATATTTTTCCCTTGTGAGACATTGGTTGTAATAATGAAGAGAAAAAGGATGAAGATCCTTAAAGGCACCTATTATATGTACATAAGAATTAAGGAAAATTGTAAACCCATGATTATCTACAAATAAAGAGGGTAGTGAGATGATTGTATCAAGCTTTCAACATGACAAGTTTTGTGTATAAGATTGTCATGAGTAATATAAAAAACTTGTAGTAGAGACTGATGATCCAAATCAAAATGGAAAGAAGCAGGTTTGTACTCGGAAAATGAATTAAATGATCTAAGTTCACAAGTATCAGGATAGTTATTAAAGATCATATCCTTTTCCCACAATTTATAAGAATTATGATAATCATTAAAAGGATGGGTATAACTTTCTAAACTAATATTACTATATAATTGATCATTTAAAGATATCCCCTGAGCTCCATGATATAATTCATTCTTAAGAATTGTACTAGAAAATATTCCAACAGGTTGACCCATGCAATGATTAGATTACAAATAATGATAACCAGAAAGTAAATTATGGCAAAAATCATCATTTTCGAATTCCTAGTTTTTTTTTTCTAAGTTATGCTAATTCTATTAAGGTAAAAAAAGTATCATACACTAAGGCCGAAGCCTGTACTTAGCTATGCCAGAGGAAAGGCATCAACCAGCAAAAAAAACTAGAATTGAACTGCCCAGAAGGAAACCAGTTCTTAACCGAAGTGTCTCAAAAAATTATTTTGCTGCCCAGGCAGGGGAAACCAACAAATTAACCAGTTTTACATCATTGTATCTGAGGAGACTAGAAAAAGTGAACCCAACTGAAGAGCCTAAAATTTTAGTTTTCCCCAAAAAAACCATTGAAAACAGAAACTAAAGAACAAAGTCCCAATGAACCTGAGACACGTGGCATGCTGAGTGGCAGTCTACTAGGCAGGCGCGTGGCACGTTGAGTGGCAGCAAGGTGGCAGACCAGGCAGCGAACACACAGCATCGAGGTGGCGGCTAGGGACGTGGCGGCGACGGAGGGTGCTCCTCCACGATGAAGCATCTGTACTCGTCCATGTTGCCACTTGCCAGCGGCGAAGTCTCCATGTCACCCGCCTGCAACTCCGGTTGTTCTTCCTCAATGATGCAACAATAATCGTCTATGACCCAGTTCATCTGCGGAGCCGTTTCCACTTCCTTCCCTGTGCGTCTGGTTTGCTGCTCCTGGCTCTGCTCCTCTGCACCCTGAAGACTCATTTGAGCCAGTTCTGTTTTGGCCTTGGTTTGGCTACTCCCCGCTATGGTGCATCCACTGCCAACAATGTTCGAGAGCCCCATTGCTTCGGTGCGGCCATCACCCATTGCTCCTTGTTCCTCAGTTGCCATGAGTCGACCTCCAACCTCAGAGTCTTGTGCCTCAAAATTTTTCTTTTCCTCATGAAAGCTAATGGTGATGGTGGTAGTGATGAGGGGCTGGTTCAGGGCAGAGCGAAAGGTGAATTGGGCGTTCTGGGAATGTAGCTGAGGAGCTGGTGGAGTGCTTCTGGGAGATGGGCTGGAAGTGGAGGGGAAGCTGCTGGGAGGCGTAGCAGAGGCCCCCGAATGGAAGCGACTTCTGCCACTGCGTGTGTTGGGGTAGCGGCCAGTGTTCTGCTCAGCCAGAGAGGAGGTGGTCTCCAAAGCATAAGAGTGTCAAAAGCGACTCAGGCTCCCTTGGTTCCCACATCTATGGCTGCACATCCTATGGTGCACCATGCTTTCTGTAATTGGAGGAGAGTTTTTGTCAGAATTGGGCATAATGGGATGCAACGTCGCAGTGGAGCTATCAGGCAATTCAGCAGAGGGATGAGCGACCAGGGCCGAAGGGATGAGAAATTGAAAATTCAGGCTATGGGTGAAATGGATGCCCGAGCCAAAATCAATGCAGCAATAAAGATTACAACATCTCCTAGTGGTTGTGCAGGAGTTGGGTGTCGCCACTGCATGAGGGCAGAGGCATTGCAAGGGCCGAGGTTGCAGGGGAGGAATGGCAGGAGCAGAAGTGGTATTTTCCCAAGATCTCATCGTTACCTTGAGTCGAGGTTGATGGCAGTTAACAGAGTGGTGGCAGCGTTAATTTGAGGTGCAATTATGGCGATGGTTAATGCTTTTTTTGGACCACTTTGCCGCCCTGCAGGAGGCCATGTGCTCTCGCCACACGCCAACCCAGTTGGCAGCCACCTCATCGTCCTTTGTTGTCACCCACATCTGGGACAAATTCCTGGTTTATTAATGTGTCATTTGTTGTCAAAATAGAACTTAGCTCATTTTCAGAAGAAGAATTATCATCATGATTATTTGTTAAATCTTGATGGTGTGTATAATTTAATTCTACTGAATTTGACTCAAAAACATAAGGAGATATAGGAGAAACACTTTCAGATATAAAATTTTCTCCTAATGTTGATGGTTGATGAAGATCATTATTCTCATTTGACGGTGTTCTATAGAAGTAATTGTACAATCAAGATTTACTAATGGTGATTCCTCTTCATGTTCATTCTAAGTTCCTACATTATATTCTTGAACAATAGAGGTAAATTTCTCAATTAGAACTTGCTTAGGGGGTAAGTCATCATAACGAAATCTATAGCATAATAACATAAATCTATCTGAAAATTCGCTAACAGATTCATCTTCATATATTGTCAAGTTATCAAATGCTAAGCACAATTTCTCATAGTTATAATTGTGATGAGCCAAAAAGAATACCTGCATGAATTGGTTCCAAGAGTGAATGCACTTCGCTAGTAGCATCTTGTACCACTCTTGAATCCTTCCTTGAAGAGTAAGAGTAAATAACCTGCATATTTCATTATCTTTAGTGATGTTAAAACATTTACATTTATGTATAAATTGATCAACATGTTCTAAAGAAGAAATATTGTCACTTTCACCATAATATTGCAATTCATATATGGATTCAAGTTGTCTCTTGGGTATGCCTCTAGTAGGCTTGCATGATCTAAAAGCATGACCCAAATTAGGAATGCATATAGGATCCATGTCTAATTAAAAATGTTAAAGAAAGAGTTCACACAGATTAACTAGCTTAGGCCCTCCTCCTCGCGTCAAAAATGTTGATGGAAAAGAATGACCTCATCAACATGTAAGGGAGACCACCCAGTCGGGAACTTAAATCAGCTCCTTTTTCGTTCGGAATGGTGGTTCTGACTGGTTCAATTGGGTCTAGTTACCCTCTTTTCCTTCCTTCTAACTAGTTATGTTTCTATGTTTTACCAACATCAGATCTACCTTCTTGCAAAGCTCTTGCAAAGAAGTAAATCCTTAAGTTGAATTAATGGCGCAGCTAAACCACACCTAGGGTTAGCTTATCCTAATCTAAGTGTTAGTATAACCTAATTGTATTATACTGACCTATGTGTTAAAGTTATGTTAGATATTTGCCCATGTTATCATAAATCTTCTAATGTTGATATATCCTAGGGTTGGGTTAATAATACCTAAATATAAGCTATGATATAAAGTTAATAATCTAATCTATTATTGTACCATTACTTCTATATTATCTAATTTATTATTATAATAGAAAAAGGTTACTCCTAAGGTGATATTAATATTATACTAAAGTCAAATCTAGTAAAGTATTGTATTAATTGTTATTCACTATCTAATTAAATCAAGCTTCCAGATTAATAATTAAGTTAATCTATAATTCTATTAATTTAGCTTTACAAAAATAAAATAAATTGATTAAATATTACAAAGAAAATGAAACATAACAAAGGATCTAGGTTACACAATCTAAATTAAAAAGATTAAATTAATATACAAAATATACAATAAATTACATTTTCTTTATATTGATCTTTAATGATGTAAATTAAAGAATAGATCAACACAAAGATTTGATCAAATTGAAGGTTGATCAAACCAAAGTTTAATGATTTTTTGCCTCTTTAAGAGAAGACTTGATGCAATGGAAAAGAAAATGCAAGCTAATCTATCTTAATTGGGACAAAATATAGATTCTTTCCCAAATAAAAGTGAAATGCAAAAAAAAAAAGTAGAAGGAACATAATGATTTGAAATTTAGAATGAAATAAAGGAAATAGGCCAAGGAAATAGTTCCACGACATATTCCTTGTTCAAGAAAATGTGTACAATCGAATATATAATAATAAATAACGAACATCAACTTGTAAGCATCTCTAAATTTAGATGGAACCATTCACATGAGAACAAAATGATATTATATCATATCACTGAAATAGTTCAAATAATCTGACATATATAATGCAAGACACTTATTAATCTATGTTGATAGATAGCTAGCTTCCTAAAGCAATAAGGGTATGTTCACATGTTGCATTTTGTTTCAAATTCATTAGTATCTAACCTTTCCAGATAGCTGGACAAGATTTTCATTTGAGTATAAATTGTTTACATTCAAACAGTAATGCTGGAAATAAAACAATCATACTCGTTAAAATGAAACTGGATAATTTATTTAATAATGATCAAAGCAAAACAATAGTGTTTTGCTTCTGGTTACATAAATAAATAATGATCCATTGATTAAAAATAAATCGTTCTCCTAGAATGACAGAAAACTACAATAGTGTAAATCCCTTGCCTCCTCAAGGCTCGATCTTCTGCATGTAGAAAAGGACTAAATTCACATTACAATAGTGCAAATGAGCTTAAAACTTCCTTTGCAGACAAGTTTTGCTGCAAAAACCTTTTTCCCTTCTACTCTCCCCTGGATTTGAATCCTCTCTGTAGCATGGATTGCTACCCCCGTCTCTGGATAATAATTTGCCTTTATAATTTGGAGAAAATTCCTAAAGATATCTTCCATCTCATTAGAAACATGCTCTGTCATGATCTGTGATGCATTCTCCGATCATGATGTTGGCATGATCTTCTAGAAATATTCTGGATTGAAATTTTCTTTTTTGCGGTCTAATTGGAACACACCAAGTCGTGATTTCTGTTGGAATTGAGTTAATTGAGCGATCTCCATTTATGACATTAGTGTTAAGTGCTTAAACTAATCTTTTGCCTATTCATTTCTGATTGGATATTTGCATTGTCTTAGATATGATCTTTGTACCTAAATAAAGGGAAAGCACATATCATAATAATAATATATCCTTCTCTATCTCTTATTGAATACCCTGGAAACTAACACCACAGACTTGTAAAGCAAACTTCATATTTGGTGGCTACAACTATGTGATCCTCGACACCTTTGACATGTTTCACACATATAAAATCAATTATGCCCAAAAATTGTAGTGATTACGTAAAATAAACTGAGATCCAATGATTTGATTCCTTCAATCTGAGCCTCAAGCAAATGGCTTGTTTGGTGTGGAGTTTGGTGCAGATTTTGAGCCAGATATTCATTCTACTCCCACGGTCTTCCTGCAATCAACAAAATAGAACACGTAATTAGCACTAAAAAACATTTAAAAATTGTTTAATGTTGAGTCTAGGCATAAGCACAAATTATTGGTACTCCATATTTACTCTATATGTGAAACTTGTGGTGAAATTCCATGTTTATAGCATTATGTGGTCAACAATAAAAGAACTCCCACTTGGATCATGTGCTTAATAGTTAAATATGGTGACGAGTTTAATTTTTGGATCAAACCCCACATTTCTCATGCGAAGCAGGATTTTATCATTAAAGTGACACCTCATTAAACCATGTATCAACGATTTAGGTGTATCCCAATTGGCATTGATCATGAGCTCGTTGGATTCCCTCTGGATTTCCCATAAAACTCCTTTTCAATTAGCAAGATTTTAGTGTGATTATACAATGCACCAAAATCAGTTGCGATGTTATGCAACCAGTTCATAAAGTAGAAGAAAAGATAGATAAACGACTTCAAAATCAGCCTCTTCAAGGGGGCAACCTCCTTTACATTACACAAATGAACAAATCTTGGATTATTCAAATGACAAAACCTCCTTTCTATATATAGGAGTCTAAGGGGTCACAATATAATCAAAGTTGACATAACAATAATAATATAAGGGAAAAACAATAACAATAGTGGGCTTCTATAGGGCACAACAATAATAATTTGGGGACAACTGGGGCACAACAATAACAATAAGGGGCTACAATGACAATAGTAATGGGGGAATCACTAGTATTATAGGGACCTAATATGCCCCTCTCCTTCAAAAAAGTGTTGTCCTCAACACTTGAGTAGTTCTTGGTGCTTTTGTATAAAATTCTCATCCTCCCATGTGAAATCTTCAGTGGGCAAGTTCTTCAATTTGATGAGATCCTCTGAAATTGATCGATTCCGTAGCTGTCGAGTTCTTGTTTTTGTGACAACTTCAGGTTCCAATATGATTTTTCATTCCTCGTCAAGTTCTGGAAATATTGTTTGAGCTGGGAGCTTGTCACCTATAACCTTCTTTAAGCATGAAACATGGAAACCTTGGTGCACTTGGGAAGATGCAGGAAGCTCCAATTTGTATGCCATAGTACTAATATTTTGCAACACCTTGTATGGACCATAATACTTTGGTGATAATTGATCATCCTTATTAGCTTGCTTGAGGGACATTTGTTTGTATGGTTGTAATCATATAAATACCCAGTCACCTGCATCAGAACTTCTTTTACTACAATGTTGATTTGCCTGTTGTTTCATTCTATTCTGCGCCAAAGTGAGGTTATCCTTTAAGAGTTGGAGAACCTGTTGTTGATGCTCGATGTGATCTTCCACTGCTTGAACCCTAGAATTTTATCTTAAAGATGTTGTGATGGACGATAGATGATATCCATAAAGTGCCATAAATGGGTCATTTTTGCTACAGTATGGAAGGAAGTGTTATACCACCATTCGGCCAGAGGCAACCACTTGACCCATTGTGTTTGTTTATCAGATATAAAGTAACAAAGATATCCTTCCAACCATTTTTTCACTATCTTAGTTTTCCTATCAAATTGAGGATGATAAGATGAACTATGAGCTAACTGAGTACCCAGACAAAAAATAATTTACTCCAAAAATTTTCAATGGAAATGGGATCTCTGTCACTTACAATAACATTTGGGTTTCCATGTAGCTTTTGAGTTGTTTCCATAAATGCAGTAGCAACTATACTGGCTTTAAATGGATGAGATAATGCACAAAAGTGTGCATAATTGGTAATTCTATCAACTACCACCATGATGACACTCTTTCCTTAGGACTTGGGTAAACCTATGATAAAATCCATTGAAACCTCTTCCCAACGTTGACTTGGAATTGATAAAGGTTGTAACAGACACGGGGTCTTAACTGTATCCATTTTATTTTGTTGGAAAACCAAACATTCTACCACAAACCTTTGAATATTTGATTTAAGGCTATCCCAAAAAATTCCTTCTTAACCCTATGGTAAGTTTTTAAAAATCCTTAGTGCCCTCCTAAGGGAGAGGTGTGCAATTCCAGAAGAATATTTTGTTTGAGTTGGGAATTGTTACAGAGGTATAAGCGATATTTGTACCATAACTAATCATACTAAATGTATCAAATGTATTGGGATCTTGTTGTAACTTTTGAATGTGTGCCCACACTTCTTCATCATTCTTCCATTCATCCCTTGCTTCATTTATCCAATTTGGTTGGGTGATAGAGATGGCACAAAGCAATGCTTTCACATCCTCATCCTTTCTTAAGAGTGCATATGCAACAACATTTTTCTTCCCCTTTTTTGTAGATGATTTGAAAGTCATAAACCAACATATTTGTGACCCATTTTTGTTTCTCTTCTGAAGGTAATCTATGTTCTAAAAGGTATTTAAGACTATCATGATCTGTTTTTACATTGAAATGTCTTCCCATTAAGTAAGGCCGTCATTTCTTAAGTGCATGTAGTATTGCCAACATTTCCTTCTCATAAATATCTTTGTGTAAATACTTTCCTTTGATTGGACAACTTTCAAAAGCAATGGGTCTTCCTTTTTGCATTAAAACAACGCAAATTCCATTTCATGAGGCATCACATTCCATAATAAAGGTTTTTGTGAAGACTGGTGCTTGGCACATTGCTTCTTTAAGATATTCAAAGGCCTTTGTTGCTTTTGGAGTCCAAGAAAATGCATCTTTCTTCAGTGATGTTATTAGAGGTGCTACTATTTTCCCATAATTCTTAACAACTTGTGATAATATCCTGTCAACTTGAGAAATCCTCGTAGATGCTTTATGGATGTGGGGATTTTCCATTCCTTAATGGCTTTAATTTTTCTAGGGTCTACCTTAACACCTTCATGAGATACAATAAGACCGAGATACTCCACCTCCTCTACTGCAAAGAAACATTTGTAGGTTTTTGCATATAATTGTTTCTCCTCCAATAGTTTGAGCACCCTCTCAACATGTTGAACATGATCCTCCCAAGACTTTCTATAGATTAGTATATCATCAAAAAATACTGACACAAATTTTCTAAGGAAGGGTTTGAAAATGGAATTCATCAAGCCTTAAAATGTAGAAGGTGCATTGGTAAGTCCAAAAGGCATGACCAAAAATTCATAATGACCCTTAAGAGTTCTAAATGTTGTTTTTAGAATGTATTTAGTCTTCATTCTGATTTTATGGTATCATGAACGAAGATCCAACTTGGTGAAGTAAATTGCTGCATGTAATTCATCCAATAATTCATCAATGACAGGAACGAGAAATTTATCTTTAATAGTGAGTTTGTTGAGATCCCTATAATCCGGACACATGTGCCATGATCCATCCTTCTTGTGCACCAATACTACTGGAGCAGATAAAGAACTTTGACTAGGTTGAATTATGACAACCTCTAGCATTTCTACAACCATAGGTTCAATTTCACTCTTTTGGGCATAGGGATATCTGTAAAACCTGATGTTTGGAGGAACACTTCCTGGAATCAAATGCATAGCATGATCATGATCACAAGTAGGTGGGAGGCCTTTGAGAGTCTCAAACACCTTGGAATGATCGTCGAAGACTTTTTGGAGATCTGAATAAATAGATTATTTCAATGTGGGAACTTCTAGTGAACATAATTGTGCAATTACGCCCCATTGTTCTTTATTTAGAAGATTTTCCATGCCGTTAGAGCTGATTATCTTTCCCAGTTTCCCTGTGATACCCCTTAATTCAACTTCCTTTCCTTCCCAACAAAATTTCATGAAAATTTCTTGAAAATTAGAAGCTATCATACCCAAAGATTGTAGCCATTAGACTCCTCGTACAACATCAGCACCACCCATTGGAATAGAAAGCATAGGACTATTCAATACATATTCTCCTATGGATAGTTTGATATTATGGCACTTTCTAGAGCAATTTACGGTTCCTCCATTTGCAACCATCACTTGACACTCTGGTGCTGGATATAGGAATAAATTCAATTCCTTGGCTATCTTACAATGAATAAAATTATTGGTACTACCCAAATCAATCAACACTAATACATTTTTCTTCTTGACATGTCCTTCTATCTTGAGAGTTTGAGTAGTAATCCTGCCAATGCATTACAAGATATGGTTGAATTCATTTCTTCTTTCTCTAGGGTTGATTCCTAATGTATATCCTCTTTTTTTGATGTTTCTTGTTCCTTTTCTTCCTCCTCTTCACAATCTATGTAGAATAATTTCTTCTCAGCAAACTTATGACCTTTAGGGTATTTGCTATCACAACTGTAACAAAACCTTTCTTTTTTTTCTTCCAATTGTTGCAGTGTCAACCTTGTAGGCTGTGGAAGGCTAGGGGTAGCAACGCTTCCATCTTTATAGTTGTGAGTGGTATGCTTCCTTTTTGACATAATTTTGCTTTCAATTTTTCTTGCCAACCTGAATGCCTTCTCCAATGAATTAGGTTCTCAAAGGCGAATCTCATGTTGGATGCTATCCTTTAAAGTCCCTATGAATACATCAATCCTATGCTCCTCTGGAATATAATTTACCCTTATATTCAATTTTTGGAAGTCCTCAATGTGTTCCACCATTGAACCCTTTTGTTTGAGATTTATCAATTGGATAAAGAAGGTGTTTCTCTTTGTATCCTCATAATGTGCTATTATTTCGTCTGTAAAAATTGACCGAGTGACAATTTGTCTACAAGAGAAAAGTCATTGATACCATACAAATTGATTGGGTTTCAAATATAAAGCTGTAATACGTACCTTTTGTGTGCTTTTCACATTATGGAGATCGAAATATTGTTCCATTTGTAGTATCCATGTTACAAGATCCTTTCCATCAAACTTACTCATATCGATCTTTGGAACATGGTGGGTCTTTATTCCAAAGTTAGAGTCTATGAAATCATGATGAACATTTATTTTGCTCTCATCATGAGTTTCCTCTACTACCTATTCGCCATTAGGAAGCCTTTCTTGTAGCAACTTTGTCAAACCTTCCTTCAAACCTTCCATGTTTTTCTTCAAATCTTTAATGTTGTCTTTCTTCGAATCACGATTAAAATTTCTTTTGTTCTCATTATGAGTTTTCTCTACTACCTTTTCGTCATTAGGAAGCCTTTCTTGTAGAAAATTTGTCAAACCTTCCTTCCAATTTTCAATGTTGTCTTTCAAACCATCCATCTTAGCTTTTGTTACTTTTTGCGAGAGAGAAATTTGTTGCACTTGGTCTCGTAATTTTCATATATCATGTTGAATTTCTTCATCTTCTTCATGTGTCATAGAAGATATTTCAGGTTTCCTACTAGGTGTTTCCATTTTATTTCTTCGGGGCATCAACTAATGATAGTTTTCTTCACTATTCCCTTTTAATCACTTCAAACTAAGTTTTCAAACAAGACTTATGCAAATCTTTAAAAAGACTACACACTTTTCCTTTTTTTTACAGGATCTTGGTATTGAATCTAATGTATCTCTGAAATTGCGAAATTTGGTAGCCCTCTATGTCCTTTTTCCAATGCCACCAGTCTAATCGAAATTGGATTCTCCATGAAAGGGTTATGCCCAATCTCCCAAGATGACTTGATTATACATGTTTTTAGTAGAGCGAACTTGTACGAAGTGCCACGTGTCACTGTTTCCACCTTCAGACCTGAAAACGATACAAAGAAAATTACAGTTTGTCCTCTTTCTGTAACTTCTTATGCAATTTCAATCTGATGCTCAGAGATAAAGTTGTGACAATTTTCCCAAGGTCACTTGTTTGGGATGTAATCTGGGATCCTGCAAAAACCCTAAATGTATTGGACCATATCTCTGAAAATACAGAGAACCAAGATCTGAAATTCGGGCCCGAGCTTCACCAAAATTTCGGCTCAAATGGGTTTTAATTTCGGAGTCTGAACCTTCGCAGAAAAAAATTATAGCGAAAATGCCATAATGACTTATTTGAGATGGAATTCTGGAGATTTCAAAAACCCTAACTTCCTCAAATCATATATCTGAAAATATAGTGAGACAAGATCTGAAATTTGGACCCGAGGTTCTGAACAATTTCGGCTCAAATGGGTTTTTGTTTCAGATTCTGAAATTTCGTAAAGAAAAAGCGAAAATTCCACGATGACCTGTTTGGAGCAATGAAACCCTAGAATCCAAAGCTCCGATACCAAATGTTATGTAACCAGTTCACAAAATAGAATAAAAGTTAGGTAAACGACTTCAAAATCAACCTCTTCGAGGATGAATCTCCTTTACATTACACAAATGAACAATTCTTAGATTATTCAAATGACAAAATATCCTTTTTATATATAGGAGTCTAAGGGGTCACAATATAATCAAAACCGACATAATAATAATAATATAAGGGCACAACAATAACAATAATGGGCTTCTATGGGGCATAATAATAACAATGTGGGGATAACTCGGGTACAAAAATAACAATAAGGGGCTACAATGACAATAGTAACGATGAAGAATCACTAGTATTATAAGGACCTAACATGCGAGATTCAAACAATTTAAATTGTTCAAATCCCACGTCATTCAAAATTTTTCAATAAATTATTTTGACAATGAGAAAGATTATCCCATACATATTGTGCATTTATATTTCCAAATATGGAATTTGACAATTTAACCATTAGCATGCCGAGTGTGTTTATGCATGTCAAGCCTAGATCCTCACATTCAAGAGGATGTGGCAACCATCTCGTGGACAAACGATGTGAATTCGGGTGTAAATAGGTGCCACGCAAGTCGATTGACTCGTCGGAGCTTAGCTAGTCCTTCCCTAACAAAATTAAAGGAATCAAACACGAAAAACTTCCAAGGAGGAATTTGTGAGGAGACATGGCAGACTTTGTCAACAAAAGGCTTTTAGGAGAGATGAGCTCATTTAATAAACAAGTGCCATATGGGAAGTGTTGTGTCATCTTGGTCAAAGAAATCGCAATTGAAAATAGAAAGTCCAGGCTTGGAGCTTCCCTTAGAAATTATAAAAAATATTAAAAGGTTTCTCCACAATTATGAAGCGAATCAGTTTCCTTATAAAACAACCTCTTTCTCCAATATTAAATTATTTTAAATAAATGCATTGCCCGTGATTAGATTAGGATTTAAATGATGGGTGGAGAATAGTTTGATAAGACTTGGTTCATAAATAATCTGTTTAGCATTCCTACTTTAGATATTTAGGATAGAACCACATGTAATGTTAGTGAATATAGTTCTATAATGATAGAATACATGTAATATTCAAAAGGAAACAATACATAATATATAATACCATATATTATAATGTAAATGTATGTAATTTGTAGTACGTGGGTTCAAGTTTTATATTACAACTTTACATATATTGATTTTTGTGTACATTCCTGTTATTTATATATTATATTGTATTTTATACTTAAGAATATATATGTAAAACACATCAGATTCAAAATGTGGTATTTTAATGTATATAATTTACATGTTTTCAATATTTTACAAAAGATAATAGGAATGTTTATTGTTATATATTATATTGTATTTTATACTTAAGAATATATATGTAAAATACATCAGATTTAAAATGCGGTATTTTAATGTATATAATTTACATGTTTTCAATATTTTACAAAAGATAATAGGAATGTTTATTGTTATGTGTATTTATCTTTTTTGTGGACAAGAATGATCTCCCTAGACTCTAGAGAAATCTAGTAACAAACAACCACGAACTGTTACCTTTCTCTAGACTATGAGTGACTGAAACATATACTATGATAGAGGCCACTTACCATTTAAACAAAATGATTGATAAAGTCCCTTTCAAAGCTTTTGACCATTCGCTCCTCGATGCTTTAGAGATCCTCTCATCGCTCCCCACAACTTCTGCATGATGTCCTAAGGAGATATGCATAGACAAAAACAAACACGAAATCAAAGCATTTAGTATATAACATAATAGATAAATGGACTAATTAATCAATCATGTATCATAAACTGATCAATATGCAATCACAATCTATGTAGGTGATCAAGAAATCCTACAAATTATATCAACAAAGATGTAATTGAGAAAGAACAATTCCGTTATATTAATAAATAGAGAATAGCCTTACAACCATGAAGCCTTGATGTTGCAAGTCCCTTCCCACAATCTCCAACCCTCTCCTTGAATGAACAACCTTCCAACCTTATTCCTCCTGCATAATCCTACTTCCAACAATCATCCTCAATCCTCAGGCCTGGGTTAGCTTTATAGGCCAAGAGTGGGAAGTTTGGGATCCATTTTCTAAGGGATGAGATCCACTAATGGTGGGATAGGGATTCTAGAAAGAGAGGGAATTACTCCATGATGGGGGGGATCAAGGCTGAATAGGCAACCATTCGAAGCTTGTTGGTTGGGATAGATGATACCAACAATGCTTCCATACTCTACTTTTTATTTTTACAAGTGTTAAGTCATGTTCGCGGGTCATAGTGTAACACGGTGCATACTTATGCGCAGTTCCTAATGGAATCCTCTGCGTATGCGCATAAATTGACTAGGGAACTGTGCAGGAAGCAAAAAACAAGGTTTTCTACCATGGGCTCCAGGAATTCCACATTTTTTGGGGATAATTTTAATTCTAACTTTGCAAGGGAATATTTTGGGACACATTTGTGGATAGCGAAAGATCCAAACCAATGGTCATTTGCCTAATGTGATGAATGACATGTAACACGTACGTAGAAATTAAGGAGAACTAAGGTTAGATAGTTTAAAGGGAATTCATTAATTCAAATCATCAAAATAGTGAATTAAATCTCAAGGTTAGGGTGCAATTGAAAATGGAAATTCAAACAAAGAGAAATTCACTCAAACAAGGTAAACAAGTAAAGAGATTTAACCAAAACTTAGATGAAGTGTCCCTACATATTTTTTATTGAAAACTTATGGGGGGTTGTGGCCAACAAAACGTCCCCACTCTCCACTAAAGTTGTGATTTCCCTTTTTCCTCCTACGTTCGAATGTCGAAATTGCCTCCTCTTCCAAAAACCATCTCTAGTGCGGAAAATCAAAATTAGGGATATTACAAACCGACCTTCTAATGTGTTTTTCTATAACTAATGCGTAATTGATCTCCAAAATAATCAATGGGGGAACATCAAATTTACATGAGTGGAATGGATTCTCAAATATTACTAAACAAGCAGTCAAACGTCGCACCTTGATTGACAAAATCAACAAACAATTTTATATCTACTTCCACAAGTGCTTCTTTTTCATAATCCCTTCTTTGTTACACAAATTCATCCTTGATTATGGCATTGGCCACATTGTAGAGTATTAGACTTCTTTACAAGAGTTTGTGCACATAAACGACCAAGAAAGACAATACAATTGGGAATAGTTTCGAGAACCTTGTTGTGGAGACACTATAAAAGCATGGGATTATTTTCTAAGAAAATAATCATTTTTATGTCCTACCTCGCCACTGACCAAGAATAATTTGGGGTCAACCAGGGGGGGTCATTTGTGAGATTTTTCTAACAAGATAAAAGGTTATCTAGAGCTTAGTCAATGTGAAAAGAAGTTATCCAACCTGGAAGACTCTAAGAGTACACACTCGATAAAGAGTCTCTTAAAAGAAAATAATGTCTCAAAGATTACTTTAAACTGCTAGTCGATATTCAAAAATCAAGAGGGACAAATTTTATAAAGAAAAAAGAGCAGATACAAAATGCAAGAATATTGTGTCATTTGAGTCACCTAAAAAGCCTGAAGAAGTATGTCGCTTATGCACAAGACTCCTTTGAGGATGTCAAAGAATATATAGAGTAGAGAGGTGTTTTCTCAACAACTCCCAAAAGGAGAAATCCTCCAACTTATTTTGAGCCTAAGAATGTAAGTCGACAAAATGGAAGTTGATGATTGTAGACTTGCAATATGATAGTCTCATATATTGATATAACAACCTCCAGAATATGAGAATTTCTTAATCAGAGGATGCATGTTAACTCATAACCCTCCTTGGTCTAGTACATAAATATGAGCAAGGACATATGAGTGATCGACTTCTCATAGAAATATTGGCAATTAATCAGACTTGGGTCGGTAATAAAGAAGCTGATGATGTACTCCTATTCACGTAAGAAATCTCATGGATGAGCTCTCCTTTAGATCTTGCTAATTACGAAAGAACATGGAAATTTTGTGGGATACTTCAACAAGGAATCACATTGTTTCACAAAACATATAGACAAAGCTTGTCAAACTGATGACACATTATTCCCAAAGTTCTTTTGCAGTTGACTAGCTTAAGAAGGTGAGTTTCGATTTTGGAATCAACAAAATAATTGTTCTAATTGAATTGGTACCCTATTCAGCTAACAATTTTGATAAATCAATTGGATCATCATCATGTATCCATCGAAGAAAGTGTATTTACCTCTAGAATTCACAAAACAAACAATGGGATTGAGGCACATCCCCCTTTATGAGGGTGATGAGGACCCAAAAGTATATTGGTCTGTCTGTTCAAATTTTTGGCATGATAATGATATAAATGACAAAGACAAACGACACAATTTTTGGGAGCTCTAAGAGAAGGAGCATTCACATGGTTTATGAAATTCATGGAAAATCGAACCAAAACAAATGCTGAAATATAGAGCAACTTACTCACATTCTTTAAGGATTAAGATGTTAAGCATATTGCAACCCAATGGCTTAGAAATAAAAAATATCTAGGGAAAAGAGTATGAAAATGTGACAAAAGATTCAAGTAATTGTTAAGTTAGATCTTGTACCACATTGACGAAGCCCTCTTGGTCCAATGATACATAGTTGGAATTATGTAATGCATTCAAGGAATGCTACATATGCATGAAATACATCCATGTGAAGAAGCCTTGAAAAAGGCTCAATGTATTCAAAATGATGACAACGACTTGTTGACTTTCTTATCGATGGAAAAAAGGTTAGAAGAAAAGTTCAAGCAACTTCAACAAACTCTAAAAAATATTTCACTTCAATGAAATGAATTATGGTGCACAAATTTCATGAATGAAGGTCGTACCAAAAACAATTTCAAATTTTCCAATACCTTCAAACTAGAGCCTGTCAAGCGTATCTCAACTTCTTTTGTGAACTTTGTTAAATGTTGACTAGTAACACCATAAGGAATTGTCCATACAATCTCAAAAATGTAAAACCATTATGGTGTTCCATATGTGAGTAAGTGACCCATTCTGTACAAGAACGTCAATTGAATAGTCTAAATAAATCTAATTATCACACAATATATCATATGTAGTCAAACGATCAATCAATCGATCCAAACATGTGAGGTAGAGGAAATTAAAAGTTCGAGCAACTTTAACAAACTCTATAAAATATTTCACTTTGATTAAATGAATTATGGTTCACAAATTGCATGAATGAAGTTCATACCAAAGACAATTGCAAATTTTCCAATACCTTCGAACTAGATGTTTGTGAGGTGCAACTCAACTTATTTTGTGAACTTTGTTAAATGTTGACTAGTCACACCACAAGGAATTGTCCATACAATCTCAAAAATTTAAAACCAAAATGGTGTTCCATATGTGATGAAGTGACCCATTCTTCATAAGAATGTTAATTTAATAGTCAAAATAAACCCAATTATCACACAATATATCATATGTAGTCAACTGATCTATCAATCGATCAAAACATGCAAGGTAGAGGAAATACATATCGAGGGAACAACTACCAAGGTCATCACTAGCAAGGTTGTGGTGGTTATAAGGAGGGAAAGGATATGAGAGATTCAATGGCATATTTGGAAAGGGACAAGGTTGAGGTTGAGGCAAAATTTGTTGTTTTACATGTTGGAAAGAGGGCCATATGCTCATGGTTTCCCATTAAAAGATAGAACCAACTTGAAATTTTGTAATATATGTGGCTTGGGTGATTGAGCCCTAAAGGAGTGCCGCAAAATTCTAAAAAAAATGATGAATAAAAAAGTTGCAAATTTACTCCACTCGGTGCCTAATCATGAAGAATTAAATTATAAAAATCTACATGTTGTCACTCGATCTGAGGTGGGTTAAGAAAATCACATTATATGGAATATGTATCTCAACAAAGAATACCCAACACTCCATATCTAGACACCAAATACCTAGAAAAGATAATAGAATAAGAGTTCCACTTCTTCAAACACAATGAGCATGATCACTTTGCCAACTGTCAAAAGGAAATATTTGTGAGGTAGAGGAAATATATCATATGTAGTTGATCAATCAATCAATCGATTGAAATATGTGAGGTAGAGGAAATGCATATCAAGGAAACAACTAACAAGGTCATGGCTAGCAATGTCGTGGTGGTTATAAAGAGGAAAAGGATGTGGGAGGTTCAATGGAAAATTTGGAAAGGGATAAGGTTGAGGCCGAGGAAAAATTTATTGTTTTACATGTTAGAAAGAGGACCATATGCTCATGGTTTCCCATTAAAATATAGAACCTGTTATCACCCCAAGAAACTCACCTAGGTTGTAAATCAGTGATGCTCAGGAACATTAAAAATTTAACAATTATGTTGGATAAGATGATGGATAAATGGAAGATGTGCAACACTTTTAAGCCAGATAACCACTCCTATTATGATTTGCCCCAGACATGGGTGAAGACCCAAACTACAAGGCTTTCAACCACCAACTACTCATGGTTTAAGGTAGACGTGATGATGGAGTAGACTGATTGCACCAGCAGATGCACAGAGCTCTGTGATGGCCAGCTGCAATCAGTTAGAGAATCTGCATGACTATTATTCAATAGATAGTGAGGATGACAGCTCTCTGCTATTTGAACAACAGCAACCTGCAAACAACTTTCAATTAACTACTAAATTTTAACATAGAGGTGGGATGACAGCCCCTCTGATATCAAACATTCAGAGCACATCAAATAAATGCAAGCAGGCACAGCCTAGAACAAGAAGAAGAAGTGGAAAGTGAGCAGGTGACAACAAAAGAAGCTTGTATTAATGGAAATCAAGACCAGAAGCTGCAGGTCTCATAATATTAACAGTCTCCAGAAGTTAAAAGGCTACAATAAGCTCTCATTCATCAAACACTCATCATCCTCATTACATCTCAGTTTTGAGTATATATACTGTTACAATACAAAATATCTCTGCTGAACAATACGTGGAGGAGCCCATAAATGGCCACCAACCATATTTACATTCAAGAATGGGCCTCTGGTACAAATCTGGTCGTGCTTTGAATAAATTTATCCCTCTCTGGTGCCGTGCGATCCTTCTAGGGCAGGTGGGACGAAATATGGGCGAATCCCATAACCACTGAATGCTTTGACTGGATCTGTGGTGTCCTATCTCTTCCTCGGCCATACTGCCAATTGAAGGCAGCTGCCTACTGCACTGTACTGTTGTAAGCTTGCATTAATGATTTCCGCGCCACTGCAAAACTGCCGCAAAACATGAAAAATTGGCTTTGGTGGACTTGAAGTATATATATTTGGCCTTTTAGAACCCTATCGGGCCCGAACCCCGTCAGCGATCGGCGCTTGCCATAAGCTTCTTTTTGTATTTTCTTTATATAAAGAAAATACACGAAATATATTTAAAACACTATGGGCGCGGACTTTACAGAATATAAAATGGAGTGTTGTGGTCATCGGGTCCGACCCATCGGGTCGGAACACAGCCTATGTGAAGACCTTGTCCACTTTGACAGTCCCGACAGCGAAATGCCGATGCGATATGAGTGAAAGCTGCGGACCCGAAATACTATAGCACACAACGTTGTATGGCCGTCGGGTCCGGCCCATCGGCGGTCCTTTATATAAGCAACGGCCATGCTCCTATTGAAACGCCCGATAGCGATACGCCGACGCGATATCGGCGATCGCTCATCGGCGATGCCACATCATTGTCACTGCCATTCTGCCGATGCGATATGCCGAAGCAATATCATCCGCCGATGCGATCTGGACCGTTTGATCGGCCAGATCAAACGGCTGTCGCTCATTTGAACTGCTAGGCCTGCGACTTTGAAATTTGCTTGCTTTGGAGTGCTTTAGGCCCCCCCGATATATCGTTTCCGCCTTCCCAAGGGCTTTCCCCTCGCAAAATTTTATCGGTGGAAGACCTTTTAGCCCAACATGAGGGTTTTGACAGCATGAATGGATCTTGAGCATGACTGTACATATATTCGCAGCCTTTAAAAGCATTTTGAACCCATTCTTGACCCTTTTGCACAGCAGCGCTAACACTGGCTCCTTCTGGGGATGAGATCCTCCCTGTGAGGTCTCAAGAACCTGCAGATCAATGCCTTTCCAGCAGCAAACAAATTAGCCAAAATTCCTAGTGTTCCATTGGGCATGGAGTCTATTACAGCTACACTAAAAACTGATAAAAGCAGAATATTTACAGCTTTTAAGGCCAAAAGACCTTAAATCACATAGTTCTTCAAAAACCGCCCATTAACTGGGCCATCAAAGACTGGTTCTCCTCCCATACTTTTCAGTATGAAAGTGTTGTTCCCTTGAATCTGTGAAATAATGAAAGGGCCTGTCCAGAGAGCATCAAACTTCCCATGATTGCCTTTCTTTTCTTTAAAAGCATCCCATTTCATGACCAAATCCCCAACCTGAAAATTGTTTCTTTTTGTCTTCTTGTCAAAGGCTTCCTTGACCTTTTGTTGATGTGTTGTAGCTTTTTCAATCAGCTGCTCTCTGATCTGATATAATTCTGTTAAATCAGTGATTCTGTTGGCCATATCATCTTCTTCATTCTGCGCTGCTTGGAGCAGCTTTGCCACAGGGAGGGTAAGTTGAATGGGAAAAACAGCATCAGTACCATATACCAGCTTGAAGGGAGAGCAGCCTGTAGATCTTTTGATGGTCACTCTGTCTACCCAAAGTGCATATTTGAGCTTGGCATCCCAATTCTTCTTATTTTCCTCTAAAAGCTTCTTTATAATCCTGATTAGACTTTTATTAGAGGACTCTGCTAGACCATTCCCTTGGGGGTAATAGGAGGTGGAATGAACAAGTTTAATGCCCATTGAATCACACATTTCCACCAACTCCTTAGCCTTGAAGGCTGCTGCATTATCTGTTATAAGCTTATGTGGGTAACCAAATTTGCTGAAAATGTTTTCTGATAAAAATTTAATTACCACATTATGATCAGCCTTCCTTGTTGGGATTGCTTCAATCCATTTTGTAAAATAATCAGTGGCGACTAATATCCATCTGTGCTGGCCACTGGAATGTGGGTTGATTTCACCAATGAAATCCAAGCCCCACTGCTGAAAAAGTCCTTTCGCAATGATTGGCTTTAGGGGCAGGGATTTCAACTGCTGCTTACCTTCAAATCTCTGGCACCTGTCACAAGATTTAACAAAAGCAAATACATCAGAAAATAAAGAGGGCCAATAATACCCGGCTCTGAGAATCTTTTGGGCTGTTGTTCTCCAATAATGATGTCCTCCACATATGCTGTCATGGAACTGCTGCATAACTTCTATTGACTGTTCTTTGTCCAGGCATCTTAAAAGCACTCCAGATGGATCCCTCCAATAAAGCAAGCTACCATTGATACAATATTTCATTGCCTTGAGCTTTAACGTTCTTGCTTGACTTTGAGAAAATTCTGAAGGAACCTCTAGTTTTAGCAGGAAATTAATTATTGCAGCATACCAGCTACATGAAGCTAGGTTCTCGGCCACTGACTGTCCTCTTTGCACTTCGGCTGTTTCATGCTCTTCCATTAGACCATTTTCTGCTACATTGAACAAGAAATCAATGTCCAAAGACCTGCAATTTTCTTCAGCCAACAGTTTAGCAAGCCCCTGACCTCTTACCAGCTTGGTGGGCTTCAGCTCTATGTTGAATTCTATCATTTTTGCAATCCATTTCGCTCTCTTTCCATCAGCATCAGGCTGCATTAAAACATCCTTTATTGCAGCAGAAGGCACGTATGCAACTATTTTGGAATGCAAGATGTAAACTCTGAAAGCCTTCAAAGATTTGATAAGAGCATAAGCCTGCTTTTCAATAATATCATACTTTAGTTCAGCATCCCTCAGATTCTTGCTAAAAAAGGCAACTGGATGCTCTTGGCCTACTTCATCTTGCTGCAACAGGACAGCTGCAATGGTATCCTTAGAGGCAAATGAAAATAGATGAAACTCCTTGCTATAATCAGGGCTGATTAAAGCGGGAGCTTCCACAATAGCCATCTTAATGGACTCAAAAGACCTTCTAGCCGCATCAGTCCACTTCACCTCTGCCCCCTTTTTTAACATGGAGGTTATGTGCTTGACTAGCTCTGCAAAATTAGGAATGAACCTCCTTACAAAGTTGATTTTGCCAAGAAAAGACTGTATATCTTTCTTTGATCTTGGAAGAGTCAAGGCCTGAATTGCTTTGACTCTTTCTGGGTCAATCTGAACACCTGCAGCAGATACTACATGCCCCAACAGTCTGCCTTCCTCCAAAGCGAATTGGGATTTTCTGGGATTGAGTGAAATCCCAAACCTTCTGCACTTCAAAAACACCTTTCTTAAATGTTGTAAATGATCATGGTGGCTGCCAGAATAAATAGTTATGTCATCAAGATATATCAGCACGAATTTATCCTTTTCACCCACAAAAGCAATATCCATAGCGCGCTGAAAGGTGGCTCCAACATTCATTAGCCCAAATGGCATTTTTGCATACATGAACGTGCCCCAAGGAGTGGTGAATGTTGTCTTTTCTTGATCATCTGGATGCACAACGATTTGATTGAAGCCTGAAAACCCATCTATGAAAGACATCACTTTGGCACCTGAGACCTGCTGCAACAAATGCTCCATTTTGGGCAAGGGATAATTATCTTTTTTGGAGCATTTATTTAGATTCCTGAAATCAACGCACAGTCTGATTTCTCCATTCTTCTTCCTCACAACAACCAGATTGGCCACCCATTTAGAATATCTGAGAGGCACTATAATTTTGGCAGCCAACAACTTTTTAATTTCTTTCTCGACCAGAGGAAGGAGCATAGGGTTCATTGGCCTCATCTTCTGTTTGAAAGGAGTAGTGCCTTTTTCGAGTGGAATTTTATGTTGTATTATACTCCTGTCATATGTTTTCAGATCACTGTACTCCCAAGCGAACACATCAGCAAATTGCCTCATTAATCAATATTCATCACTCTGATCAGCAGCTAGATTAGTGGACAGATTTATGAATTTGGGCTGACCTGGACCTCCTATATCATGCTTGCAAATTTGAGACTGATCTTCTTTTTGGGCAGCTTCGTAAGGCACATCATTGTGGTCAAACAATCTCTCAAGAGGAATTAGACCCTTAGGAATATGGTTACTAGGAAGCTGGACTATGCTATTCTTGCCAATTTTATTTCTAAGCTGGGACTTGGGATCTTCTAACAAAGCATCATTGTTTTGGTCAATTTGCATTTCAGAGAACTCATCAATGACTTGAAGGAACCTACTTAATTCATCATCATCATCAAAAACCTTCCAATGGTGGACATTATCAGGAACATAGGGTCTATACTTCATTTGTACCTCATAAACTAGTTTGGGAGGCGATGGAGGGGTGAACAAACTAGCAGAGACAGCAAGGGAGTCAGCAAGCTGATTCTGGGCTCTAGGAATATATGAAATGCAGAAAAAATCAAAGAACTCTTTGACTCTCCATACCTCATCTCTATAAGCTTTCAGCCTTGGATGCTTTGCTTGGAACGTTCTGTTTACTTGCTGAATTATCAGATCAGCATCTCCAAATACCTTCAGATTTTTTATTCCTCTATCTTTGGCTTCATGAAGGCCCAACAGCAGTGCTTCATATTCTGCTATGTTGTTTGTCACCTGAAAAACTAGCTTTAGAGATAACTGAACTGTTTCTTGTTGTGGAGAGACTAGCACCACCCCTGCTCCTGCAGTCTCCTTGGTACATGCTCCATCAAAAAACATTTCCCAAATCTGACCACCCGTATCATGTTCAGCCTGAGCTGTTGGTTTCCGAATATGCAATGCAGCCCTTTGAGATTCTTCTATTTGGAGGATGCAAGCTCCAAAATCAGTGTCCACTGCATATATGGGATGGTTTGTAGGATTCTTCTCATCACTAATAACATATGCCAGCTGTGCTTCTCTATATAACCTCCTGCTTTCTCCTCCAAACACTGGAACAGTTGCATAAGATAGATCATTCTGCAATGTCCCTCCTAGTCTCTTAATCCACCCTCTAGACAACAGCATACCAAACTTAGGAGGAACATCGGCCACCACTATATCCATCATCATACTTTTCATGGGCAGCTGGGTTAGGGTAATGGCCAGATCCTTAATTAATCCAAGGCATTTTACCTTCCTTGAATCAAACGAGAATAAATCATGATAGGGTCTGGTGATATCAAGGCCTAGCTCTTCCATGACAGTTTTAGGCATTAAATTGTGACTGGCCCCTGTGTCTAGCAGGCAATTGTGGAGGATTTTATCATGGATAGTTAATGAAACATAAAAAGATGGAGAAGTATCATCTGCAGGTTCAATCATGGGGCTAAGCACAATAGCAGGCTTGTCATCTTGCAAATTGACAGAGTCAATGGAGGATTGGTTAGGCTCTAGCTCAAGGGCTTGAAGGATGGGCTTTCTAAACAATTCACTCTTGACCAATTCAGCCAGAGGGACGGCTATTTTCAGCTTCTGAACTTCTGACTCAAAACTAAAAGAAGAGGATACTTTTTCAGCAGTTTTTACCTCTTGAACTGGAGCTTTGAGGGTGACCGGGTCAGCTGCTGATCTTCTCTGCCTGCTATTCTGTGGCACTGTTCGAGCAGCTACTTCTTGCACAGTATTCTCTTTGACATTCTTTGCATTGGATCTTAGATTATATCTTTGCTGCTGCTCACCAGATTGAAGAACGGCACCACTGTCCCACCTCTGGCTGTTTTGCTCTTGCAGCAATGACTCTTCATATTCAGCCAATGTTAAAAATGCAACACTACCTTTATCCTCCAAGCAGTGAATTTCATCCTCATCTTCTTCAGATTGTTCCTCCTCCATGACTGCATTCTGAAAGGGAGCTTTCACTTTATGATCTTCTCTTGCTTCTTCACCCCTTTGCATAATCTGTAGCTGCTCATTTACTTTTCTGAATGGGTTTGGATTTCTTGGGGCAAATGTGTTTTGCTGCCTTGTTTTGCCTGAAGTCTGATCAACCTTTAACTTAGAAATTTCAGCAGCCAATGACTCTATCATTTTGGTCATTTTGTCTAACTTAGGCTCGGAAGTTGATGCAGTGGAAGAAGAAGCCTCGCCTCTCGGCCTTCTTTTGTCACCTTGACTCTTTAACTTTTCTGCTGCCATAATATTTGATTCCACCTCCAAGGCTACCTCTTGCATATCACCCAGCGTAGCACATCGTCTTTCTCTCAACAATAAGCAAAAGTCAGAATCAAAAGCATTGGCATATGTGAGTTTGGCAGCAGTAGGGGTAGGCTTTACCTCAGATGGTATTTTACTATACATTCTATTAAATCTTTTATTAAAGTCAGGCAAAGACTCACCCTTTTCTCTTTTCAAGTTTCCAAACTCTGTATGATAATACAACAAGTCCTTCTTATCTCCCCATTGCTTCAAAAATGCCTCATCTAATGCTTCTATATCTGTTATAGATCTCTGGGGTAATTCTCTAAACCACTTCCTAGCCTCTCCATCAAGACTCTGAACAAAAACTCTCATCCATACATCATTCTCACTTATGTCTAAATTATCAGCATAACTGTAAAAAGCTTCAAGATGTTCTTCTGCTGTCACTCCCTCTGTTCCAGTAAATTTGGGCATATATTTTTGATATTCTCCTGTAGGCATGGCATTTAAAGGTGTAGGCAATATCAAAGGTCCATATCTAGCAGCAACAATCCTTTCAATCCTAGTAGGTGCTTGCTGCCCTGCCATGTTTGGAATATGAGGAAGAATACTAACAGATGGAGCAGTAGGAGATAATGTAATGGGTGGGAAAGATATTGGGATGTTTTGGACAGTATGGGAAACTTTCTTCGGACTCAGATTCAAAGGGGAACTAAATGGAGAAGGAGCTTTATGAATCTCTGCAGATATTTCTTCCTTTACGGTACTAGGCTCTAAGTCTTCAAATTGTGTATCTTGCACTAAAAACTCCTCATGCAGAGACAAATAAGATTTCTTGGGCTTACCTGATCCTGATGCTCCTTTCTGCGATGTTTTCTTCGAGTTAACAAGCTTTTCAGGGTCAGGCACTGGAACAGCTGGAAACTTCTGCAGATTTCTTCTAGTATGCCTCACAAACTGCGCCAGAACTTCAATGTGGAGTCGCCAGACAGATGATTACAACCAGAATCTGTGTTCAAACCTTGTCTGTCATCAAAGTTTGAAGCCGTGTTGTTCTCCCAGGGAATCTGAGCTTCAATTCTCCTCTCCCCGGCAACGGCGCCAATTAATGTTATCACCCCAAGAAACTCACCTAGGTTGTAAATCAGTGATGCTCAGGAACATTAAAAATTTAACAATTATGTTGGATAAGATGATGGATAAATGGAAGATGTGCAACACTTTTAAGCCAGATAACCACTCCTATTATGATTTGCCCCAGACATGGGTGAAGACCCCCAAACTACAAGGCTTTCAACCACCAACTACTCACGGTTTAAGGTAGACGTGATGATGGAGCAGACTGATTGCACCAGCAGATGCACAGAGCTCTGTGATGGCCAGCTGCAATCAGTTAGAGAATCTGCACGACTATTATTCAATAGACAGTGAGGATGACAGCTCTCTGCTATTTGAACAACAGCAACCTGCAAACAACTTTCAATGAACTACTAAATTTTAACATAGAGGTGGGATGACAGCCCCTCTGATATCAAACATTCAGAGCACATCAAATAAATGCAAGCAGGCACAGCCTAGAACAAGAAGAAGAAGTGGAAAGTGAGCAGGTGACAACAAAAGAAGCTTGTATTAATGGAAATCAAGACCAGAAGCTGCAAGTCTCATAATATTAACAGTCTCCAGAAGTTAAAAGGCTACAATAAGCTCTCATTCATCAAACACTCATCATCCTCATTACATCTCAGTTTTGAGTATATATACTGTTACAATACAAAATATCTCTGCTGAACAATACGTGGAGGAGCCCATAAATGGCCACCAACCATATTTACATTCAAGAATGGGCCTCTGGTACAAATCTGGCCGTGCTTTGAATAAATTTATCCCTCTCTGGTGCTGTGCGATCCTTCTAGGGCAGGTGGGACGAAATATGGGCAAATCCCATAACCACTGAATGCTTTGACTGGATCTGTGGCGTCCTGTCTCTTCCTCGGCCATACTGCCAATTGAAGGTAGCTGCCTACTGCGCTGTACTATTGTAAGCTTGCATTAATGATTTCCGCGCCACTGCAAAACTGTCGCAAAACATGAAAAATTGGCTTTGGTGGACTTGAAGTATATATATTTGGCCTTTTAGAACCCTATCGGGCCCGAACCCCGTCAGCGATCGGCGCTTGCCATAAGCTTCTTTTTGTATTTTCTTTATATAAAGAAAATACACGAAATATATTTAAAACACTATGGGCGCGGACTTTACAGAATATAAAATGGAGTGTTGTGGTCATCGGGTCCGACCCATCGGGTCGGAACACAGCCTATGTGAAGACCTTGTCCACTTTGACAGTCCCAACAACGAAATGCCGATGCGATATGAGTGAAAGCTGCGGACCCGGAATACTATAGCACACAATGTTGTATGGCCATCGGGTCCGGCCCATCGGCGGTCCTTTATATAAGCAACGACCATGCTCCTATTGAAACGCCCGATAGCGATACGCCGACGCGATATCGGCGATCGCTCATCGGCGATGCCACATCATTGTCACTGCCATTCTGCCGATGCGATATGCCGAAGCAATATCATCCGCCGATGCGATCTGGACCGTTTGATCGGCCAGATCAAACGGCTGTCGCTCATTTGAACTGCTAGGCCTGCGACTTTGAAATTTGCTTGCTTTGGAGTGCTTTAGGCCCCCCGATAGATCGTTTCCGCCTTCCCAAGGGCTTTCCCCTCGCAAAATTTTATCGGTGGAAGACCTTTTAGCCCAACATGAGGGTTTTGACAGCATGAATGGATCTTGAGCATGACTGTACATATATTCGCAGCCTTTAAAAGCATTTTGAACCCATTCTTGACCCTTTTGCACAGCAGCGCTAACAGAACCAACTTGAAATTTTGTAATATATGTGGCTTGGGTGATCGATCCCTAAAGGAGTGCCCCAAAATTCTAAAAAAATTATGAATAAAAGATTTGCAAATTTACTCCACTTGGTGCCTAATCATGAAGTATTTAATTCTAAAAATCTACATGTTGTCACTCGATCGAAGGTGGGGTAAGAAAACCACATTATAAGGAATATGGAATTCAACAAAGAAGACCCAACACTCCATATCTAGACACAAAATACCTAGAAAAGATGATGAAATAAGTATGATCAATTTGCCAGTTGTCAAAAGGAAATATTTGTTAGTGTTTGTAGCTCAGACATGTATTTCCATGAGGGTGTCTACTTATGGAAATTATCATTAAAAGTATCTTATGTTTTTTCAAAACAATTTTTTTGTTAAAGTGATTTTTAATTAATAAAGTGACAAAAGTGGGTCACTAAATAATTTAATTAGAAGAGAGCCATTTATATCATTGTTAGATCTCAACTGTTGAATATTAGGTTTTTGGTTTATTTCAAAGTTATATAAGAAAGAGAGGGAGAAGGACAAAGACACACAAAGCATTCATTTCACAAGTCACATGAGTGAAGGAGAAAATCAAAGATCTAATTTTCAGCCATCGGTGAGGGTTTTAGCAGTAGTTCAGCAAGGAGAATGTATTGAATCTTCAGTAAGGATAGGAAGCTAGTCAACAACAAGGAAAATAACAACCATACATCCCAACATAATAGTTATACAATCATCCATATGGATTTCGTACAACCGTATGATTTGGAAGGAAGACTTCCTCAATTTCCATGAAGACTGCAATTTTCTAGTTTGTTGTTCATTTGATTAATTTATCAGAGCCATTTTTCCCTCTAAGGGAGCTCTTGTAAGTTCTAAAGAAAACTTTGAATGATGAACTGATCTAGAAGGTCAGATATATTTGTGCACTACATGTGGTTAGTTTTCTAGTTTTCTGTTGTATGCAAAAGTTAATATTATTAGCAAGTAGCTATATCTGATTCATTTACTTAGATAGTTGGTTTTATGATATTTTAACATGGTATCAAATATCTAGCTTGGAGAGAGAAACAAATCTATAATTTTCAAGTTACTTCAATGAGCTTAAGAGATAAAGCTCAAGAAAACCATGCTAGTAACTGATGTGAAAGTTGAGGATCAACTTGATGGGGTTTCACATTTTTTGCCTTGTAAGGCAATAATATTAGTGACCTTCAAGGAGCAAGACTTGTGGGAAGTCATGTCCAACCCTCCTTGTAATCCAACACAGACCTCATGGAGCATGCATACACCAATAGTAGCAGACCCTTCAGTGCAAGTAGTGTGGGATAAGGACATAAAGGCATAAAGGGTGATCCTTGAAGTTATTAAGGGTCATTTGATTGCACATGTTGCGGAAAATACCAAATCTAAGGACATGTTTGATGCCTTAGTATCACTTTTCAAAGTGATAACATGAGTCAAAAAATTATTCTAAGAACAAATCTCAAAGAGTGTAGATTGAAATCCTCTGAAAATGTAACCAACTACCTTATGAGGATCACACAGATCCATGAATTACTTGCAGCTATTGGAGAAGTTGTATTGGATTCATAGTTAGTGAATATTATTCTAAATGGGTTCACCAAAGCTTGGGAATCATTCATCATGGGAATTTGTGCTCAGGAGCATCTTCTTAACTAGGAGAGACTTTGGGATGACTTCATATAATAGGAGACTCATAAATATTCCATTACTAACAAGTAGGGAGGAGGGACAACGGATAAAAACTTAGCCCTAGTCAGCAAGCGGAAGAATACCAAAGGCAGAGTTTCCATCAAGAAGGGTGATAGTTAGGGAGAGGGACAACAATCTAGGCAGAAGAGAGATATGAGAAAAGGTCAAATTCTATGTTTGACATAAGAATGACCACTTTTCTTCTCAGTGTCCAGAAAGGAAGAAGGGAAAGCGGAAGTCACAGATGGTTGCAATGACAACAAAGTCACAATTAAGTGAGCTTGACTCCAAGTTCGAGAGTGACTTTTCACTTGTGTCTTGCCTTTTTACCAACATGATTACTAGAAACACTTGATACTTGGATAGTGGCGCCTCTCACTACATGTTAGAGGCTAAAGATATATTCAGTAGTTTTGCAAAGAATGAATTAGGTGATGATGCCAAGTATGCAATGAGGGGCCAAGGGACAATTCAATTCCAATTTGATTTTGGAGGGTCCTTTGATGTGCAGGAGGTACTTTATGTATGTGGCCTAAATAAGAACCTTTTGTCCATTTCATTCATGAAGGACAAAGTTTATGAGGTTAACTTCCAGGTGGGAAAGTATTCATTTACCTAGAGGGGTCTATTACAAAGACTATAATGACAATTGGAGTCTAGGAGGGGAACCTATACAGAATTCAAGCTTAGCCTACTCAGGCACTAATGCACACCACTGAGATAATTTGTGACATTTGGTACAAGAATATAGGACATCTCCATCTCATAGCTCTACCATTATTGAGACAAATGGTCACTGGGCTTCTAGACTTCAATCTAGACCAGTAGGGGGTGTGCATTTGGAAAGAATGTAAAAGGCACCCTTCTATAGTAGTGAGACTAAATCTAAAGGAATTTTGGATTTAATCCATTCTTATTTAGCAGGGCCTATGTTAGTATCATTAGTAAAGGGCTCATCTTACCATGTGTTATTCATTGATGACTTCTCTAGGAATACTTGGATCTACTTCATGAAGACGAAGGGTGAGGTCTTCCGTTATTTCATAATTTTCAAAAAAAATCCAGAAACAAATTGCGTAGATGTTTAATAACTGTAGAAATCTCCACTCTTACATTTCAAAACTTTCAAAGGTCAGGGAACATAACATGAAGGAATATCAAGGTGTTGAGGATAGAAAACAAGGGTGAATACATCTTTGATGAGTTCATAGATTTATGCAAGGAAGTAGGGATCAAGAGGGAAAAGACAGTGGCCTACAACCTATAGCAAAATGGCATTGTAGAGAGGAATAATTGGTTTATCATTAGTGCGGTAATGATCATGTTCCATGATTAGGGTTTGTCAATGTTTCTATGGGTCGAGGCATGCAACAAAACTAAGTATTTTCAAAACAAGAGCCCACACCAGATTATGGAGGATAAGACACCAGGGGAATCATTCATAGGCAAGAAGTTTGAGATAAGACATCTCATTATGTTTGGTTATCTAGTCTACATCCACATGCCTATGGGAAAGAGGACAAAGTTGCAGAACTCAGGTGAGTGGGGCATCTTGGTGGGATATAATAAAGATTAAAAGGCTTATAGTGTCTTCTTGATATATCAACAAAAGAAATTGTTGAGTCAAGATGTCAATTTCAAGGAGAACTTGGAATCTAGGAAATCTGAGGACCTACCAACAGTTGCATAGGGGCCTCAGGAGGATGAAACAAAGAAGGACCAAGAGAAGAGACTTCTAGTAGCATATATATACAAGCTTCAGTGTAAGACTATTTGTCTCCTTTGACACCATTCAAGAGGCCTAGGTGAGTGGACTAGACCTTGTGGGATGCTCAGGAGAATATCGAGCCTCCCAAGACCACTTTCAGGGAGAGTAGACCTCCATAGAAGTTTCCAACATACATGGATTTGATGACCAACATAATAGACTTTTAGCCTTCCAACTTTGAGGAAACCACAAACTAGTAGGTGTGGAGAGATGCCATGGTGGAGGAGCACAACTCCATCATGAATAATGATGCTTGGAAGATTTTGCCAAGACCAAATGGTAAGTATGTTGTGACTCTCAAGTAGCTTTACAAGGTAAAGCATGCAAATAAACGACAGTGTGGAGAAATATAAGGCCATAGATGTGGGTCATAGATTCTCTTATAAAGAGGGAGTAGACTACAAGGAGACTTTTGCTTCTATAGCCAAATACTCCTCCTTTTGAGTAGTTATTTCAATAGATTATGAGATGGTATGGAGAATCCATCATATGGAAGTGAACACTGCCTTCCTCAACCGTCTCATTGAGGAGGAAGTCTACATCAAGCAGCCACATGGTTTTGATTTCCATGACAGAGAGACATGTGCATGTGGGGTTAAGAAATCCTTGTATGGACTCAAATAGGCACCTAAGGCATGGTATGTCAAGATTGACAGATATCTGCGGGGCATAGGCTTCACCAAGAGCGACGCAATCTATATGTAATACCCCTTAATAATAATAAAAATAATACTAAAATATAAGTAAATAAATAATAAACAATAAAGAAAAGATAATAATAATAAATAAATAATATATAATGAAGAGCATATAATAATAATAATAAATAAATAAAATAGTAAATAATAAACTTGAGTTCTATATATATATATAAGTAAACTATAAAAATAGTAAGAATAAGTAAAGTTAACAAAAAGTAAAAATGAATAAAATAAGAAAAAGTTAAATTAAGAGAAATATTAAATTAAGTAAAATTTAAAATAAAGAAATAAAAGTTGGCATGTTGAAAATGTATGCATGCAAATCCATTTCTATTTTTTGGTCTATTAGATGGACGATGAGGGGGATGAGATTCATCCATTCTTTTGGGAGAAAAGATGAGGGGGATGAGATTCGTCCATTCTTTTGGGAGAAAAGTGTTTTCAGACAAAAGATTCTCTGGTAGTGTTGATTGAGGGTTCGGGGGTGGCGAGCTATAGAAATATTATGTGTAGTTGAGCCTACAGTTGGGTGGGGATTTGTCTCGAAAATTTTTGTTGCAGATAGAGGAATTCAAAGAGAATTCAACTCTAAAGGCACAAGTAAGAAATATCGTCACTACAAATAAGTAGTCTCTACTCATGTTTTAGAAATTTTATGTTAAATAGTTGAATAATTGTATGTTGATTAATAATCACATAAAATTGATGTAATTATTCATATACTTTAAATTGAGTTTGTTACATATGGTATCGTTTCAATACTAGTAGATTTTTGGGTTTCCATATTCTTGGTGTTGATAATTATAAATAGTTTTTATAATACATTAAAAATAAATTTTAAATTAATTGGATTGAATTAAAGTTATTGAAATTATTAAGATGATTAAAGAACTCTCCCATTAATACAACTAAAATTACAATATTTGTCTTTTGGCATCGTTGGATACACATTGCAAACCTCGTAGATATTTGTCATAAAGTTTTGCACAAGCCTTTATATATCATCAAATAAAACCAACATATCTTTTTGAACAAAGCTTAGGTACATAAATCTTTACTTGGATTTAGAATTTATTTTAATATAATTAAAAAAAACTAATTAATTAAATTAAATTAAATCGTTTATAACTTAAATGTTTGAACTACGAAATATTGAAATATATATAGCCAAACGTTCCATAGGTGTGGGATTAAATTCTTAGTTTTTACGTTCCATAAGCGTGGGATTAAATTTTCAGTTTTTTATTTTTAAAGGCGGTTAAACACATTGAAAGAAGAGTGAGAAGTGAGGGAGAAAACCCTACTTCGGCTTTTACAACCATTCATCCCAGGATTGATACTCGTGGGTTCGCTTTCCATATCTTGCATTCGAAATTTGAAACGAGAGGAGCTTTAAACAAATGGAAGATGCAATTGTCAAAAATAACAAAAGATCGTTAGGAGATGCGTTCTTGTGCACCTCGAGGAGCCAATTCCGAAGAAAATTTAATTAATACAAATGGATAGCATTCAAAATCTCGCGATAAACGAGGTCACATGGAAGACAGAGCCCTGAGAAAGTGATAATCAATTCCAAGGACGATTTAGTGGCTTCTGCTAGAAGACACCAATTAAAGCAGTAATGATTCACTAGAAGTGACTTAGCATATTAATAATGGTTAAAATATTTTATTAGGATTTAAATGCGTCCTTGGGGCACTGGAATTTGGGTGAATATGATCATAGTAATGATTTTTTTATATATTAATAATAAATTTAATTAATATATATTAGAAAATTAATAAGTGTTTTTGGAAATTAATTTTTAAAATATAATATAATTTTTTTTTTTTTAAATTTGGAAATTTTTTATTTTTTATTTTTAAATGTATTGCTTATATCTTTTTCTATCTTTATCTTTATTTTATTTTAAATATGAATTATTTATTTTTAATTTGGAGTTTTTGGTTTTTTTTCCTTTTCATTTCATAGCAATAATATCAAGTTAAGGGTTTGAAAATGGTTTAATTTAAATTCAAAAAAATAAATTACATTAATAAATTTGTGTATAATATTATGTTTCAAATGATGTTGTAATTTTAATTTTGAAAATAAACTTATGTTATAATAAGTAATTTTAACTTTAATTTTAAAAAATAAATGACATGCTCTCAATTTAAAATTTAATTTTAAATTTTATTAATAATATTAAAATATTATTAACATTATTATCAATTTTACAAAATACATAAATAATTATCCATTTTTTTAATTAATAAAAAAAGTTCAAATCAATTACAATTAAAACAATATTTTTCAAAAATATTAAAACACCTCTAAATATCTATTAAACTAATATATCTTTTTTTCTCTATAATATATAAAACTATTATATCTTTTTCATATAATATATAATGCGTTTTTTCTTTGAAAAAAAATATCTTTTTATATATTCATTTAAAATATCTTGTCAAGAAAACAATACATGTTAATTCTAGACAATGATGTGTCTTTACTATTTATTCATAAAGATTATATGATTTTTTCCATCTATCGTGAGGATTAACCACATTAGTTAATTCGAAACATCAACCCAATCATAAAAATGTGATTAATTTGAAAGACAATCATCTACAATACATATTATTAACTAAATTACTTAAAATTTCTCATATTTCGATTGAATAAAAATTATTTTCCAACTAAACCAAAACTATAACAATCAAAATAAATCAGGCAAAAACGCACAACCGAAATACAACACTATGAACCGAAATACAACACTATGAATAGTTCAGTATGTAAATTTAGATGGCATTGATGTTTCCAATCCCGGAGAGCGTACCCATATGAGGATCCCATTCCACTACTATTAATGATGCTGCCTTTGTAATTGGGATCTTGGTGGAACTTATATTTTTTAACAAAAGTTCATTGTAATTCAAATATACATGTCCAAAAATAAGCGTAGAGTATGCATAATACTCTGTTAAAAAAAAAAAAAAACTTTTACACTAACTCACTTAATAGAGGAATGGAGTATAGATGCTCACCTAATAGCATTAACTCACTTAATAGGAATATTGGAATTGAGTTGTATTTAGGGTAATTTTTTTAGAAGTTTTTTGATGAGTATTTTTGGTTTAATTTTTCTAAAATTCGACAAGAATTTATTGAAATCACAAGTTTGATGAGTAACTAGAATACAATCTAAGTGCCTTAGGGGTTTTTCAGGGTGTTAAATCTATATATAGAGTCAAAAAACCAATTTAAATAACACAAATCGATATTTCATCTCAATTTTTCCCTCAAAATTCTAACGCCAGAAAATCCAAAAAATCACACTAAAAACAACTCCTATTAAAACAAATTCCGATTCTAATCATATTATTCATAAAATAAAATATTAAAAAACCCAAATCCCATGGAGAGATTGTAATGAACGATTATTATTAACCAAGAGAATTGTTAAATAGAAATAGGGTTGATAATCAAAACTCCAATTACATTTAACCCTAAATACTAGAATGGATTGAAAAATTAGACAGAGAACGATGGGTTTTTCTGACGATGGCATGCTCAGTGGTAACGGTATTCAAGAATTCAAACCCTCTCCGAGCTTGCCGTTTTCTAGGCCGAAGGGCTCTGATCTTTCGGCGCCCAATTGGAAAAAACAACAATCCGAACTGCAGCGAGATATTTTTGGGGAACAAAATTATTGGATCTTGTTATATTTTTTTTCAGAAGAAAAAAATCTGAATATGTTATATTGAGATCATATAATCAGTTAGATTACAAAAAAGGATGAAAATTGTTATATCTGTCGATGATTCTGCATGAATCACAATCCTTAGTAGGAGACCAAGGAAAACCCGATACATCCAGTGCATGAGAATGAGAAAGGAGCTGGTGCATCAATACATCAAAAAGGGCTTAAAGCGTCATAGAGAAACGAAATGGGCAGCAGCGGATGAGTCCCCTGAAGGGAATGCTGTGTATCAACGCGCATCAGAAGATCATTCCGAAGGCAGGCTACCAATGATCTTGGAGATAATGATAGCAGGAGGGACAGTTAAGTCCTGAAAAATATGGCCGCAACGCCAATTCCAAATATGCCAGATCGTGTTGAGGAAGATAGCGAGCCAGAAGGGCCGCTGAGACGACCACCAAGTGAAGGCCTCCATGACCGAGGAAAAAGGAGTGATAGGAAAGCCAAAGCAAGATGAAAGATCGGTCCATAAGGCAGAGGTAACCGAACAGTGGAAAAACAAGTGGATGTTAGATTCCGAATGGGTAAGGCAAAAGCAGCATCGACTTGGACCTTGCCATATCGATACAAAACGAAATATTATTTATTTGATATTTTGGGTGAGGTATGTGCAACTAATATTTAATTACCAATGGTCTTAATAGTCTCAAAAGTGATAAAGAGGCAGGTGGTCCTATAAGATTTTTAAATAGAAAATGCTGTAGTTTAATTTTTATAATTGAATAGATAATAATTGATATATTAAATTTGAAATTTTTAATATATTTTTTAATGTTTTTAAAATTAAATATATTTTTAATTTTCTATGGAAAAATTATCTGAGCTTTTTACTTAATTTACGTATTATCTTGAATCACTATTGACATGATGATCAATCAACATCATGCTCAACCGTCTCCTGTATTACAATCAGTTTTCCCTCGTAACTTCTTTGTACTCGATTTTTTTCAATATGATTCTCTTCTTGTTTACTCGAAATGCTTGTTGGTTTAGATTATACACATGAAAGACATTTTTTTGGTTGTGTGATCTTTGTTGCGTCTTAAATTAAATTAAGAGGTATGGCATAATTTATCTTTTACCCTCATCACTATTGTTGTGACAATAATGTAAGAGATTAATGGATTAGAATGTAAGACATGTTTTCATTTAAAATGAGGCGTCTTAAAGTAATGTAGTTGTTTATCAATAGCATGTTGAAACATAGCAAGGAGCAATGTAGTTGTTTATCAATAGCATGTTGAAACATAGCAAGGTTGTTAATAGATGGTGAAACAACTCTTTTCTTTATTCACTTTTTATGGAATCTATATCTTACTCTTGGGTGCGTGGAGTTAGCACATGTAGTGCTTGATTTTTATATTCTTGTTTGTTTACAATTACCATCATGCATTTAATATATGTTTGACTTTGGATATTTTTCTTGCAATATTTTTTGAGTGTTAAATTAAAATTCGCAATTCCCCTTATATGGTTGTTATCACTATGAAATTGTAAAATTTGTGGTTTAGTGATTTGGATTCCATCCTACAAAAGACAATACTAAAGGAAGCATGATCCATTTCTTGACCATATTTTTTGAGGCTAATAAATTTCCTTTAATTAGGCACCAGGTGAAGAATTGACACTTAGGTTCAGCATTATGTTTAATTCGCTAATAAATTTCCTTCAATTAGGCACCAAGTGAAGAATTGAAACTTGGTTCAGCATTATGTTTAATTCACTAATAAATTTCCTTCAATTAGGCACCAAGTGAAGAATTGAAACTTGGTTCAGCATTATGTTTAATTCACTAATAAATTTCCTTCAATTAGGCACCAAGTGAAGAATTGAAACTTGGTTCAACATTATGTTTAATTCTTAATGGTTCTTCTTGTACTACAACAGGGAAGCTGACTTCCTACAATACTTTTCAAGCCACTTTTTTGTGCAACCAGAAATTTGTTTATGTTTTGCAAAGATAATATGTAAATTAAGTAAAAAGATCGGATAATTCTCCATATTTGTTACCTTGAAAAAATGACATAAATGAGTATAAAGATATACAGAGAGATTTGGAGATATATAAAATTTTAAAAACATTAGAAAAATACATTAAAAAAGTTAAATTTAATATATCAATTATTATTTGCTTAATTATGAAAACTAAAGTATACTTTTTTCAATTTAAAAATCCTATCGGCTTCTCTTTGCACTTTTTGGGGCAATTGCTAATTTTACTTTTGAGTAACAACATATGACAATCATTATCCATAAAATATTTAAATGAGTGAGTTTCAGTAGAAGTAAGTACGACATGTTAGCTTCCAACAAAATGTAGACCACATGCTAGCCATTTTTATTTGAATAATTTGCCGGGAAGGAAAGTGTTAAACACCATACACTACAATTGTTACTTGCCAACTAGTCTTAATGTGAACCCAAATTTGTTGTGGGGAAGGAAAGTGTTAAGCACCATACATTATAGTTGTTACTTGCCAATTAGTCTGAACTTGTTTTAGTGTCATAATGTTAACCCAAATTTGTTGTGGGGAAGGAAAGTGAATTTGGGAAGGAAAGTGTTAAACACCAAACATTATAGTTGTTACTTGCCAACTAGTTTGAACTTGTTTTAGTGTCATATCAAGGTTATAAGATACAATGTTCTAGCAAAAATGTGAATTCTGCATAAGAGGACTTAAAATAGAAAAATATTTAATATGGAGTTAACGCCTTGAATCTTTAAAGTATGCATGACTCTTATAATTATAATAATAATAAAATAATAATAATGATGATGATGATAAAATCAAACTCACAATTTTTCATATAATAATATGATTTAGTATTTATCCTCATGGATCCATTATCATGTGTAAAAAACAATTATGGGTTAAGAGGGAATTGATCTAGGTTGTGATGAATCAAAGGTTTGGCCATAGTCTAGGAGGCATTCATAATGCCATGCTAGACTTTTGGTTTAATATTTATTGCATAATTTTTTGATATCTTCTTAATACAAATACTTACATCAGTGATTGTTAGGATCAATGTCATTAACCACAATATTTAACAAATTTGCACAACCACATTAAAAATATTAATGTGGTTGATATAGCCGAAGGCTTCATAAATATAATAAAAAAAACTATTGCAACATGAAGAATGTCTTACTAATTTACGTGATTAAGCATGTATAAAAAGGTTATGGGGGAACTTTAACTTAAGAAAAAAAAGGAATTACACATATTATTGTAAAATGGACTATTTTGCTAAATAAAATTTGCTTATATATATTTGAACGTTATAAATAATAATGAGAAACTTATCATGGAGGAACTCATTAGAATTGGAATAATCTCAAGTCCCTAGGAAATTGGTGGGTGGGGAGTGAATCTATTTTTTAACATTTATTAAAAGTAATGGACCATTTTGCTAAATAAAAGTTGCTTATATATAAATCAATGTTATGAATAATAATGAAGAACTTATCATGGAGGGACTTACTCGATTTGGAATAATCTCAAATCCCTAGGAAATTGGTGGACAGGTGGCACAAATCTAATTTTTTAAATTTATTAAAAGTCACTGCAACCTAACAATCTCTATAATACACTACAATGGTTGATAAGCATTAAGACTAAGCATACGCTGAGCATATTCCCTTGAGAATCAATCTAGACCCTCAATTAAAAAAATAAAAATAAAAAGTCAATAGATCCTCATCCACCATAAGTTGAAATAAGAAGCCTTCGGCCATGTCATTATTTTTAAGTGACTCACTAATATATATAGTTATTATGGTAATAACTTAAAAGTGTATGTAATATTATGTAATTGATATTAATATTTAGCATCATGCATATTCCTATTTGTATTGTTATAGTGAAATACCTTTTTATTATAGGGTGTCTTTGGATGTCGATAATTTAAAATTTAAAAACATTTATTCAAATAAAACAAATCCTAATTATAAATATTAAACAAATCCTAGTTATAGATATTAAATAGTGATTAATTGATTTTTATAATATATTGTTTTTATGTGTGTTATTTATTGAATTTATTGTTTATTAATAGTGGATGTATGGTATATTTTTATGATAAAAATATATTAATTAAAATAATATATTCAATTTCATTTTATTTATATGGTTAAAAATAAATAAAGAATAAGAATATGATAATTTGTTTAGATATATGATTTATGAAAAATATAGAAATATAATGCTACTATATAACATGAAAATTATTTTGAACATTTATATATCTAAGTGATTTTTAGAAGGTTTGAAATACATATATGAGATATGGTTATATTGAATAAGTAACCATGTTCATAAAAATGATCATATGATTTTTTTTGGATAGTGCCAAAAGTATAGTTTATTTGGAAAAAAAATATTTTAATTTAGTAAGACTATGTATTTATGAAGTATGGATTTTAGGTTTTTTTATGAAGATGTAGCATAGATCTTTTGACATAAATTAAGAGAAATAAATAGATTACAAGGATAATTTTCCTATGAAATTAAGATTCAACAAGGTTTTGATTGAAATATATGTTAAGTTATTAAGGTTGTTTGCATTCGTTCCTCTTTCAGTTAAAAGATGATGTAAGAATGATGATCTAATACTTATACCGCCATAGTTCATATGGAGTAGTTATTAGGTCAACCTTTCTTTGATTATGTTACCTCTAAAATAGGATAATTCAATAAATAAAAATGTCCAAGTACCAAAGAAGCATAAACCACTCATAATCTACCTAGGTGAAATATGGAATGCTTCAATACACCCCATATACATGTTGATTTTCATAAATAAAGTATGGATATAATGGAATTATGTTAGTAGATATGTACTTATAAGTCCATAAAGAACCAAGAAAAGATATTTAAACTCCTTGAAAGTGCTTATGAAATAAATACATACACTTAATCACTAAGTGGAAAAGTAAGGACATGTCTCTTTGTAGCTTTAGTAAAAACTAGTATATGTGGGAATTATATTGTTTAATTATAAGAAGAGAACATTTTTGGACTAAGCTACTAGTTAGAATATTAGGAATTTGGGTCAAAACTTTGTCACACTAACTTTACTGAGTGATTGAAATTTGTAAGATAAAATTTCTTGATTAAAAAAAAAATATCTGAACATTTGAATCATGTCTACTTGCTTTAATTTTATTGATAGATTATGGTACTATGTATGAGGCTATGGTTTCATTTGTTCTAAAATGTTGTGATGATGTTTCATGATGTGATGGTTTGTGATAATTGGACATAGTTTTGATGAGAGGTTAATGATGCATATGTGGTGCTTATTTATCTATTTTGTTGTGATAATGACATTGTACACTCATAATGGATATGATATGCATAATGTGGCATAGGGATATGATGTTGTGATATGAGGTATATTGACTTGTGGTTCATTTATTATGTGATGCTATGTCTTTGATGTTGATATGTTGATGTTATAACTTAGGAGGATATTATGATGTGAAGCATGTGGTAATTGTATGTAGATTTATGACATGCAAAATTTTGTGATAACAATGATGTTATGTTCTTATAATTACATACAAGAGTTGGCATGTGGGTTATATTCTATGATGTTATAATTATAACTAATGAATTGGATGCATGTTGAGATATGGTGATTGATAGGAAATCCACAAATGGGACAAGAGGGCCGGTCTATTTGATGATCTCGTGGGAGCCCATACCTGCGAGGGAGAATATGTAACACCATATGGGTTGGGGAAAAACTCAGTCAACACTACATATGCTAGTGGTTCCTTTATCTTGTACAACTCTTGATGGATAGCTCTTGAGGGGCTATGGGACCATCTTGAGGAGGCCGAGTGCTTGATATTGTAGGCCAAGTGCCTAATATTGGATTGGGATGCTGAAGTCTGGTGGGGATGTAAGGAATTTGATGCCCGGGGTTGTTCACCTTAGTGAGTGTGGAGGGAGTGGGCCAACCTTGTGAGATGCCCAGAGTCATTAAGTACTGGGACCAAATGCCTGCCTTGGGGTATATGAGGTCTATGCCTTGGCGCGAGCCTTGGGGCCAACCATAGCCCATGGTATAGACCGATGAGGCTTATGCCTGGTTTCAGTAGTGGGAAAAAGGAAAAAGGTTCCTTGGGATTTCCCGGGTGTTGTGGAAACTTTCGATGCTTGATGGTTATACTAGTTCAGCAAAGGGTGTGGGGAAAACATGAAGTAATAAATAACTAAATAAAATAAAATGTTAAATGATTCAACTTAACTTCAAGATGAAGAATTTTAAAGAGGGGGAGTATGTAATACCCCCTAATAATAATAAAAATAATATAATATTAAATATAAGTAAATAAATAATAAACAATAAATAAAATATAATAATAGTAAATAAATAATAAATAATGAAGAGAATATAATAATAGTAATAAATAAATAAAATAGTAAATAATAAACTAGAGTTCTAAATAAATATATATATATAATTAAACTATAAAAATAGCAAGAATAAGTAAAGTTAACAAAAAATTAAAAATGAAAAAAATAAGAAAGAGTTAAATTAAGAGAAATATTAAACTAAGTAAAACTTAAAATAAAGAAATGAAAGTTGGCATGTTGACACACGGAATGTGTGTATGCAGACCCCTTTCCATTTTTTGTTCTATTTAATGGACGATGAGGAGGATGAGGTTCATCCATTCCTTCATTCATTCTCTTGGGAGAAAAGTATTATGGGACAAAGGATCCCCTTGCAGTAGTACATTGATTGAGGGCTCGGGGGTGGCCAGTTGTAGAAAGATTATGTGTAGTTGAGCCTATGGTTGGGTGGAGAGTCGTCCCCAAAAACTTTTTTGTGGATAACAGAATTCAAAGAGCATTCAACTCTAAAGGAAAAAGTAGGAATATCATCGGTATTTGTAAGTTTTCTCTACTCGTGTTTTAGAAATTCTATGTTAAATAGTTGTGTGTTGATTAATAATCACATAAATTGATGTAATTATTTGTATATTTTCAATCGATGTTGTTACACTATACTTCTTGTTGGTTGGATCTAAGACACTCGTTTTGGTGTTGTATGTGGACGTTCTTATTCTAGCAGTTGCAGAGAGATTGATTACAGGGTGCAAGTCAGATCTAGTGTCATAATTTGAGATGAAGGATATCAGACTGATGCATTTCCTTCTGAGGTTTGAGTTTTGGCAGTAACTGAGCGAGATCTTCATTGAACAAGGGGGAGTGCACTTTAGAGATCCTCAAGAGATAAAGGATGGAGGAAAACATGCTGATGGGCACTCTAATGGTGACCAACCTAAAGAAGATTCATTCTTCAATTTTAGATTTGGAAGGCTCCAAACAGTATAAGTAGTTGATTAGGTCATTGATGTATCCGGCCAACACTCATCCAAACATCAACTTTGTTGTTAATACCCTAAGCTAGTTCATGGTGAAAATGAGGGAGGTTCACTTGGTTGCAACAAAGAACTTTCTCATATTTTTTCATGTAACAATAGGATATGGATTGTCGTACCTTGGTGGAGATAATGCGAGGTTGTAGGGGTACTCAGATTTAGATTGGGCAAGAAGTGATACAGATCGGAAGAGCACCTCTAGGTTCTTTATTTGGGATTGGCAAACATTTATTGGTTCAATAGGAAGTAGACCTTGGTAGCACTGAGTTTAGCTAAGGCAGAGTAAATTGCAGCCAATATAACTAGTTATGAAGCCAATTGGCTCCACAAGCTACTCACAATATTGTTTGGTCAGAAGCTTGAGCCGACAATGATTCACTATGATAACTAAATTTGTACCAGACTTGCGAAGATCTAGTGTTTCATGACAAGTCAAAGCACATTGAGGTCAAATACCACTTCATCAGAGACAAGTTGATAAAAGGAGTAGTCAAGCTCAAATGTATTTCTACATGGGAGAAGTTGACAAACATTTTCACTAATCCCTTCATGAAGTGCAAGTTCATTTGGTTTCGAGACAAGCTTGGAGTGGTGGAGAATATATTCCTCACTAAGAGGGAGTGTTAGTGTTTGTAGCTTAGATATGTATTTCCATGAGGGTTTCTACTTATGGACATCGTCATTAAAATTATCTTATGCTCCTTTAGACGTTCACTTAATTAATTAATTAATTAAGTGACTAAAGTGGGTTACTTAATAATTTAATTAAAAGAGAGGCATTGATCTCACAGTTAGATATCAACCATTGAAGGTTAGGTTTTTGGCTCATGTCAAAGTTATGAAATAAATACAGGGAAAAGGACAAAGATACACAAATCATTAATTTCAAAAGTCATGTGAGAAAAGGAGAAAATCATAGATTTAATTTTCAACCATTGGTGAGGATTTCAACTATAGTTCAACGAGGAGGATGCAACATGTCTTCAACAAGGACAAGTTAGTCAACAACAATGAAAAGAGCATCCATACAACCCAATAGATCAGGTTGTACAACCTTCCATATGGATTATGTACCATCATACAAATTACGTATAGTCATATCGATTGGAGGGAAGGTTGCCTCAATTTTTTGTGTAAACTGTAATTTTTAAATTTGTTGTTCATTTAATTAATTTATCAAAGGAATTTTTCCTTGTAAGGGAGCTCTTGTAAGTTTTGAAAATATTTTTAAATGATGAATTGATATAGAAGGTAGAAATATTTGTGCACTGTGTCATTATTTTTCTCTTTTTCCACTACATGCAAATATTAATATTGTTGGAAAGTAACTAGATTTTATTTATTTAGTTAGATAGTTGGTTTAGGATATTTTAAAAATATCAAGTAAGGATAATATTTTGGATGAACTTCTAGAACTATTAAACAAAAAACATCCATTAAATGGATTGATTGAATCATTAAATATACTATGAGGATATAAAGATAGGAATGACCACTCAAAAAATTTCAACAAATCAACTAGGAAAAGCTTGACGAGGACCACGATCTTCAAGTTGACGAAGAAATCAACGGTTGCATGGTAAACCATGTCATGGTCACCTTCATATCATAAATAAACATTCTACCTAGAGATACTTGGATGAAGTTGGGAAGAACAATACTCTAAAGAACTACAAATTATATAAAGTTGGATGATCAATGCTTCCTAGATCCAATCAGTACAATAAATACTATCTAAACTATTAATGTGTGTTCTTACTTTCATCGATTTTGAATTCATCGACTTATTCAAAGGGATACCGATGTATTCAACTTTGATTAGACGATTATGGGCTAGAAAAATGAAAGAAAACATTTCCCTAGAGAGGGATGGGATAAAATTGAAAGTAAATGAAAGAAAAATTATTATTCTATTGGACCAATGAGAGGGGGAATCCTTGGATCAAAGCATGGGATGGATGAGAAGTCATATAATTATATCATCATAAATGAGGATAAGGATAACATCAATTCAAATGTCGAAAGATAAATTTTAGTAGGATCACTTTTATCCATTGGTCAAAATTTAAACATTGAACTATATGATTGGAAACTAGAAAATTATGAGTTGATGGCCAAACAACGTTTGCCCATTGAAGAAATTCCAATAAACATGATTCACCATGTACCTATTTTATACAAAAAGAAATTAATAAAACTCCTACTTTGGTCCCTTTATACCTTAAAGTTGTGTTGGGTGTGCCCTTAAGATTCAACGAATGAAATTCTTTGTTGTCTCACATTACTGAAATAGCCAAGTTAGTCGAAGACGAAGGAAGAATGGAAAGTCTTCTCCACAATTTCACTAGACAAGCAACCTAATGGTGGGACACTCATGCCCCCTAGCTGCAAACTTGGACAACTACAACAATGTACTTCATTGGACAATTCGGTAGAAATAAATTATTAGTTGAGGCCAACATTCTAAAATTTAAGTCAGGATACAATCTTGTTGAACATTTTGCATTAGCTTTTGGATGAGTTGTGTGAAAAATATCTGAAACATATAAATTTTGAACATATTGAACGTTGTGAAGAAATGACTTGGTTACATGGATGAATTTTCTACACATGTTCCTAGCCACATTGGATGACTTTTCTAATAAGTGTTGCAAGATTGAAGAGGCCTCGGGATAAACCCTTCAATGGAAAGAATTACAAAACAACTTTATAAAATATTTTGAATTTATACCAGAGAATGAAGAATTATGACAAGCAGTATAAATCATAGGCAACTTCGTTGGATTTCCAGAACCCAAAACCCTTACCCCAAAAGACAATATGGACGGGTAAAATGAAGGTCGAACATGCTTTGAATTATAATTGTAATAGACTATCATGCCATGATCAATTGAAGCAATTAGTAGCTTGACTAAACATGGAAAATATTATATCTTTAGGGCGGAGTTTCACATGGAGGAAAAACTATCCATAAGAAAAGAAGAAAATAAAAGAATTATTAAAAGTATCAAAGGGAAAGAGAAAATATAGGGAAACCTAATTTTCTATCATCTTATCAATAAATAAAAATTGGTGATTGGGAACTTGAGGAGGAAAAATCCCCCAAATGTATGGATGCAAAACTAAAAATTAAATAAGTTGAGATCTTTAGCAATAGTTGACCAAAAATGACACGACTTAGTGACTATAGGTTCAACAAGTAGACAACATAATTCATTGACTTACTCAATGAATATCAATATTGTTTTCTAGAGATTATAAAAATATGAAGGGCCTTGTTAAAGAAAATTGTGAGATGAAAATAGATCTTATCCAAGGAGTCAAGCCAATTAAGAAAATACCTTATAAATTGGCTCATAAATATAAGCCCATAGTTTGAAAGTAGATTAAAGGGATGCCGAAAAACAATGTAATAATATCCCATAGATAAATAAGCATGGGAAATCCCCATAGTTGTGCAACCCACAATGGACAATAGAAAGAAATTGAGAATTTGTGTCGACTTCACAAGCCTTAATAACCTTACTATAATAGACCTGATCCCGACTTCATTTGTCGATGAAATCATAAACAAGGTGGTAAGCCAAAAATGGCACAATATTTTGCATATGGGGTCTCAGGTTGTAATATAGTTCCAATTGCAATCAAGGATCAGGAAAAGGTGGATTTTGTCCCTGGGTTTGGTTATTTTGCATATATAGTCACGTCATTTAGATTGAAAAATGTGGAATCAATGTTTTTACGGATTGTAGTAAAATCCTTTCAAGAATACATATATAAGACAATGGAATTTTATTTTGACAATTGGACTATATACGCTCTCTTTAAGGACCATATTAGGTGGCTAAGATTAATTCTTGAACTATGTAGACAAATATTTTTCTCTTGCAATACAAATTTTCCACACCCATTAGAATATTATTAGGCCATGTTGTAGGAAAATATGGAGTAAAAATTGATGTGGAAAAAAAAATGTCATCCTTGACTTGAAGTCTCTTGTAAACCACTAACAAATAATTTTGTTTTTTTGGTTATTGTAGAAAATTCATTCGTCACTACTTGGACATCACATTTTCAATTGAAGAGATATTGAAGAAAGATGTTGAGTATGTATGGAGAAAAAAGCGTTATGAATTATAGAGTTATTATAAAATAAATTGGTGGAGGTGCCAATATTAAAATTTCATGACTGGGCAAAGAGATTTTGATGTAGGGGAATCCAAAATTGTCATTGACTAAGAGGTCAAAATTACTTACCAGAGGAGTTGGTTCCTCAATGAGTGGTTTGTTAGGATAGAAGTTGTTTGAAAATGCCATGTAATTGTTCAAATTAGGCATATTATTGCTAATTTGTTATTATTGGTTTAATTTTCCCTAAATTGGTCTCTAGATCCTACATTTGAGGATCTAGATCGAGCATCTATTATACTCCTTATATTCCTTTGATTTTAATAAAAAATGGGTTCACGTGTGTTTTGCAAGAAGCTCTTAATTATATTATAAACCATTCCTCTGCAACCTTTTATTGCCATTATATATATATATATATATATATATATATATATTAGACACAGTGCATTGTCATGTAGTTTCTGAGTTAATTTTATAGCCGGGAGAAACGTTCATATATGTACTGATAGTCGGGTTGTAGAAGGAGCGAGAAAGGCTGAGGAGAGAGAGCACATAGAGGAATTGCTCAAGTGAGTTACCCAAGTTCGAGAGGATAAATCCATGGGTACAAGGGAGATGAGAGGAGTTGGGGCGTAGAACCATAGAAATAAGCGAAAGTACTAACACTTAGACTATTTTCGCTTTGAAAGAAGTGTGTCTCTTAATAGTGCCGGGAGCTGTCAATCGACGGGAACTATAACAGAATTTACCCAGAAGCCCACCGGGCTTCCCATAATAGATCGCATGGAAGGCAAAAACCCAAAAGCCCAAGACCCCGTAACATGAATTAGAGTGGCGCAGCAGAGCCGAAAGCCCAGAGGACTGGAAGGTTGGAAGCTTGGAACCCCATAACAATTTTGAAATTACCATTTCTAAAAAGCATCGTGCACCAATATTCGCCAGTTGATGGAAGCAACAGAGGTTGGGAATTTTCCCATTGCCTGGGATTTTTAAGCTCGAAGGAAATTCTAATTGTGCGTTGGGCACTCTGGTGGGGCCTACAAATGACCGACGGAGAAGCGGTTTGGCGTGGTTTCCCATTATAAATAAAAAGTGGCTAGCGAAGAATAACATAGAGAAGGAGCTCATTATAGCGGTGAAGTTAGAGGTGGGCCATACCCGGGATGTAAGGACCTGCGGTCCTTGGCACGACCGCCCGAAGTGCGACCGCAGATAGGCAGGTGCGCGCGCGCGGTTGGGAGATGAAACACGACTGCGGTTGGACATACATGCGAGTTCAGACTTGTGCGAAAGCGTTGGAGAACAATGCGAAGGCATGAAGGAGGGGGAGCTAATGTTTATATGCACCTTGGAGCGTGGAGCAAAGTGTTGGAGGCCGACATGGTTATGGGCGTTCTAAGGGGTGTGCACAAGGCATTGGGCAAGTCAGCTAGACGCCAGACTTAGCCCCAAGCCTTGGTATATATTCCTGAGCGTATGGAGTCATTTAAACATCGATCATTCACTTGGACATCTTCGCATAAGGAAGGAAGTGCGTAGATTCTAGTGCGCAGTACAAGAGTGGAGGCGCACATCTCATGCGCCGTTCTTGGGTGAGCGCACAGTGAAGGAAGGTTGCACTTGGTCTTGGGCGAAGGTGCGCCCGGTGGTTGGGTAAGGCGTGCACGGTGAACGTGTGGCACCTGATTTGTGCGAAGGCTTGGCGTGGGTGTCTTGGCAACTCGGGTGAGCGCCCGCCCATCATGCAAGTGTGCACGAAGTCTTGTTGGTGTGTTGGGTTGTGAACGGAAGTGTGTCTCGGGTGGAGGCGCCCGTGTGTGGCGACTTGGAGGCGCGCCCAAGTTGGGCAAACAACACGATCGTGCGACGAGGTGAAGGAAGGGTTGGAGAGTCGTGCGGTGACCGTGCGGAGGTGCCGACGAGTTGGGCAACCAAGTTTGCCGAAGTTGTGAAAATTGACTAAGTGTAAATTTGGGATTTCCCAAGATTTAACTTGTACATTGTAAAAGTGAAGATTGTATAATATATTGATATCGGGCAGACTCATATTGCAGGGAGTTGCCCCTCCCTTTATACTGTTGTGCATTTCTCTTGTATAATGCTGTTGATAATGAATGTGTATGGGTATTCATTGGTATAAAGGAACACATTAATAATACTTGGTTGTGAAACACAAACTAAGTAGGATAAGTGGAATGTTAGGCGTAGTCCACGAACATAAGTATTGGTGAAAAGAAAGTATTCGGTGCTGCCGCACCTTGCTATAAGCGGTTGAAAGACTACCACAGGTGTAGGGGCGTGACAGTTGGTATCAGAGCTGGTACGTGATGAAGTGCAGGTGTGGATGCACTTGACAGTTGATGACAGTGGAAGTAGGTACTTGTAGGTGAAGGAAGCTAGTTTCACATACAAGTAGAACAAGGGCCGGTTCATGGTTGCAGGGAACTTGGTGAAGTTGGTGAATGGTGAAACAGGTTTAGCAGAGGTGAATCTTAGTGCTTGGGCCAAGCTGAACAACAAGGCATGGCAGGTTTGGAAGAATGCGAAGGGAAGCTCTTGCTTACCTTATACAGGTTGAAGTGGATGAAAGAAGAGAATCCCTGGATTCGGAAGGAACTTGAAGTCTTGGAAAAGAATGTTGAAAACGAACTTCTTCAACTTGGTTGGAAAATGGAGCAAGGTGAAGTTGCAGATTGTGCTATCAAGGAAGAGGAAGCCGTGATGATCGAAGATGTTGCAGACATGACCATGATGGAGGATGAACTTGAGATTGATCAAGTTGGACCAGGATCGTGCAGTTTGTAGATATGGATGAATGAGGATACTCACATGGAGGAGCCTCATGATGATGATGAATTAAGTATTGATACTTGTGTTTCACTTGAGCATTTGGTAGATGGACCGTATGCGGGGAAGAGAAAATTCAGTTTGTCGATGTAGGGGAGCATCTTGCCATGGATGTCTATGATGAGACCTTGTATGGAGAACCAAGGATTGTTGATTGTTGCAGGACTTGTTGGGGTTGTTTGTGACCTTATGGTAGAAGGTGCAATGACCCGTGACAAGGGAGGAACATGATGATCGTTGCGGAGGATTGGGTCATGCTTTAGCCACATGGAGAATTGGCTAAGTGCCTGGCATGACTCATGGACAGATTGGAGGGCACACACTTGAGGTATGATGACACTTGGGTGGACTTGTCATGGCCGAGACCAAGAGCAAGTCTTGGTGGAACCTTCAGTGGGGGAGCCATGATGGAAGGGACTCGTGATGTGATGATGATGATATGGTTGGGTGACTGAGTTCACTAGACCGAAGATTGCAGACTTGGATGAGGATGACCGATTGTTGTGATGGGTCTACTTGGTTGGACTACATGGGCAACTTAGTCATGGACATCAGGTTGGAGACATGGAGCATGACAGTCTTATGCAAGGACATTATGCGGGAGCACTTGTAGAGGTGTCACTTATGAGCATCCAATGAGGAGTGCCAAGGCAGGGATGTTGTGCAGATGGATTTGCTAGTGTGACATGGAGACTTATTACTTATGAGCCGATGGAGAGGTTGTGCACTCTTGTACAACAAGGCCATGGATTTGGATGGATTTGTGAGCAGACTATGGAGCATTCCTACTACATGGAGAGCTGAGGCATCTTGTAGAGACCTTTGGGTCGAGACTCGTATGCTTGCTAGGATGTTGGTTGGGGATGACTTATGGAGCTCATGATGACATGAGATTATTGTGACTTTTGGAGACTTCATATATGGTGGACTTGGGGATACTTTGGAGCAATGGAGTTAAAACAATGATGATGCCTTGGTGGCAACACTTGGGCATGGGTTGAGCCGAGACTCAACCACTTTTGACACATGGGAGCTGATTGATCTATGATCATGGGCAGCACATGGATAGATGAGACAGGTGCATACTTGTTTCTATGACAGACTTTAGGGATAACACATTGTAGATATGATGGAGGTTGCTTCATGGACCTGGATGTGGCACACCGAGAGTTGGAGATTGATGAGATAGTCTCTTCATATGGAGGAGATACACATATCGATGATGTTGGGATAGATGTGGCTGATTTCATGTAGCACATTGACACCAAACATCATGGACAACATGTTGCAGATGAGATGAGGGCTACTTCATGGACCTGAGCATGGCTTACTTATATGGAGATGGACTCTTGATCGAGTTGAGGATGTGACAGGATGTTCAGAGAAACAACTGATGGTGGCATGAGGATGTTCACTCTCATGATTTGGGCGTGACGGTTGGATTAGCTACCCAACTAGTTCAAACATGGGGACTAGTAGTGTGCAGAGATGTGTTAACATTTGTTGGAGTATCATGGCAGAAGTTCACATAAGGACAACACATGATGAGGTTGACACGGGATGTTGTAGGAAGCATGTAGCTTGAAATGCAGGGACCAGCCTTCCACGATGGGGAGCAGCATGTGGAGATTGTGACAGGGTGATCAATGATCATGGATTGAGATGATCTCTGATGTATGACATACCGATGAGGTGTATACCTTGGTATGGTGATCTTGGTGATAGTTGGTTACCAGGATGATACATGATGGAGACGGTGGTTCTACATATGTTGCAGAGATGCTCGCAGTATGTGGAGGAGTTGACATCATGGATATTGATGATCTTGGGGGATGGCTACCAGATGATATGTTGTTGAGGACGACAACGACTTCAGGTGGAGGAGGATGTAAGGACCTGCGGTCCTTGGCACGACTGCCCAAAGTGTGACTGCGGATAGGTAGGTGTGCGCGCGCGGTTGGGAGATGAAACGCAACTGCGGTTGGACATACATGCGAGTTCAAACTTGTGCAAAAGAATTGGAGAACAATGCGAAGGCATGAAGGAGGGCGAGCTAATGTTTATATGCACCTTGGAGCGTGAAGCAAAGTGTTGGAGGCCGACATGGTTATGGGCGTTCTAAGGGGTGTGCACAAGGCATTGGGCAAGTCAGTTGGACGCCAGACTTAGCCCCAAGCCTTGGTATATATTGCTGAGCGTATGGAGTCATTCAAACATCGATCATTCACTTGGAAATCTTCGCATAAGGAAGGAAGTGCGCAGATTCTAGTGCGCAGTACAAGAGTGGAGGCGCACATCTCATGCGCTGTTCTTGGGTGAGCGCACGGTGAAGGAAGGTTGCACTTGGCGTTGGGCGAAGGTGCGGGCGAAGGTGCACCCGGTGGTTGGGTAAGGCGTGCACGGTGAATGTGTGGCGCCCAATTTGTGCGAAGGCTTGGCGTGGGTGTCTTGGCGACTCGGGTGAGCGTCCGCCCATCGTGCAAGTGTGCACGAAGTCTTGTTGGTGTGTTGGGTTGTGAACGGAAGTGTGTCTCGGGTGGAGGCGCCCGTGTGTGGCGACTTGGAGGCACGCCCAAGTTGGGCAAACAACACAATCATGCGACGAGGTGAACGAAGGGTTGTAGAGTCGTGCGGCAACCGTGCGGAGGTGCCGACGAGCTGGGCAACCAAGTTTGCCAAAGTTGTGAAAATCGACTAAGTGTAAATTTGGGATTTCCCAAGATTTAACTTGTACATTGTAAAAGTGAATATTGTATAATATATTGATATCGGGTAGACTCATATTGCAGGGAGTTGCCCCTCCCTTTATACTGTTGTGCATTTCTCTTGTATAATGTTGTTGATAATGAATGTGTATGGGTATTCATTAGTATAAAGGAACACATTAATAATACTTGGTTGCGAAACACAAACTGAGTAGGATAAGTGGAATGTTAGGCGTAGTCCACGAACATAAGTATTGGTGAAAAGAAAGTATTCGGTGGTGCCGTACCTCGCTATAAGCGGTTGAAAGACTACCGCAGGTGTAGGGGCGTGACACGGGAGGTCGGGAGCCCGTAACTATTTTGAAATTGGAATTTAAAATAGTTACCTTTAAAAGGGAGTAGTGGTATAAGAGTGGGGACTATTATATACATATTATATGCCCTTTTGACTCCTCCCATTGTCAATATATCTATCCATTATATCTATCCATTGTGAAATTTTTATGGGCTTTTTTATGTCCCGAAAGGGGTTGAAGGAAGCACTGATATTGAGAATTGTTTCGGGTTACCGGACTAACTCCCAGTAATCTGAGTTAAGATTTACATCATTTTTCACATGCATGTTGACACATTGAATGTGGAAATCATATCAGTACTATTACAAATAAACGATGACACAATCAACCATCCAAATTCCTATTCTAGTGGAAAGTTAGGCAAGATAGAATAAAACTACTCAAATACAAAGTGGAGTATTTTTTATGATATTTTTGCTACAAAAATTTCAACATTATCTATTGGCTAACACATTCACATTTTTCACTGACCACCAACTCTTGAAGTACTTGGTGAACAACTCGGTGCACCAAGGGAGATTATGTCAACTACTCTTATTATCCCAAAAGTTCAAGTTTGACATAATAGTCAAATCAAGAAAACAAAACTTAAGTCAAATCAATATAGGGGAAGAACTAACAAGCATTGGTGATGAACTTCTAGATGGAAATTTGTTTAGACTTGAAGCCATTTCAGCTGAGCTAGCAGAGATAATTGATTTTTTACATTAAAGCAATGCACCTAAGGACATTCCATAGAAAAATAAAAATGCACTAGTGATGGAAGTTGCACGATTCATGCTCATAAATTGATTATTATGTAAGCTAGGACCTAATGAAATTCCTAGAATATGTGTACTTAGGCATGAGATACATAATATCATCGATGAAGCACACAAGGGTGTAGTGGGTGGCCATTATCAAGCATATGTTATAGCGAGAAAAATGCTCCAAGCAGGACTATGGTGGCTGACTCTATTTAAAGATTGTTTAATGATGATAAAACAATGTGATATTTGTCAAAGGATGTGCCAACCATTATGGAAAGATGATATTCCTTTTAAGTTGATCAACCCAAGTTTGGATTTTTAAAATTTGGGCCATCGACTTCCTTGGTCCATTCCCAATAAGAGCAAAATAATCAGGTGCCAAATACTTTATAATCATAGTCAAGTGTCTCACAAAGTGGGTTGAGAAAAAACTAGTCAAATGATATCAAGGAAGTTGCAATGAACTTTATTTATGAAAAAATCATGATAAGAATTGGGTGCCCCATAACACTTAGTAGTGATAGGGGTATTGACTTTGAAAGTGTAATAATACAAGTATTATTGCAAAGATTCATGATCAACCATAGGAGGAAAACAATTTATCATCCTTAAGCCAAGGATGTGGTCAAGTCCTTCAATTAGACACTTGATAAATGACTTACAAAGATTTATGGAGTCAACCAAAATGGTTGGGATAAAAAAGTTCCAACAATGCTATGGTGTTAGCTCATGGTTGTCATTGATTTCAACCCTATCAGCTGCTAGAAGAAGTCCCCCCTTGACAAGGAATTTTACATGGAAGAGTAGTGCTTTTGGGTTTATGATCATTATAATTTGATTATTCTTATCATGTCGATTCGATGGTAGGTTGTATGGCTCATAGTTCCTCACGGTTCAGGAGTTGTGATTTTTTAAAGATTGGAGCCACATTCTTGTGGTCAAAAGATGATATTACACACAACCCATAGATTGGTTTATTTTAGGTTCAATAATTAATTTAATAAAGGATTTATACTAACCAATTTAGTCATGCTCCAAAATAGGATTTTTTTTTCTCCAAAAATTATTCAAATCTTTGAATTTTGAAAGTCGACTTCCCTCCTTTCCAAGTCAGTTCCTATCAGGTTAGGTTTTTAACTTTGAATGAAAATGTTGAGATTTTCATTAAGATATTATTGATATATACATTGAAGGGAGACTATTGTAATTCAAATTCGAGTGTCTCTTCACCTTCCTTATTTTACTATTTACAATATTTACCTAAATTCCCTAATCCCAAAGTTTAGGTGTCAACATCCCCCTCCCCCAACTTAATCTGAAGGGATGTTGGTGAGTCCAAGCATCATTTTGAATCTTTCAAACTTTTCTCTTCCGAGCACTTTGGTGAATATTTCTGCAATCTTCTCATTTGTGGAACAATGACATAGATGGATAGTCTTGACCTATCCATGATGTTGAATCGGATTATACTTTGTATTAATGTTCTTTGTTCAATCATAGAACGTCGGTTTCTTGGCCAAATTTATTGCATAAGTGTTTTCAATCAAAGTAAGAGTTGAATGCACTTGTTTGTCTTGCAAATCTTCCAAAATTTTCTTAAGCCACACAATTTCCTTCATTGCTTTAGTTGTTGCCACATATTCAGCCTTAGTTGTGGAATTTACTAGAGTTTATTGTTTGCATGACCTCCAAGAGACAACTTCTGATTCAAAACTCATAACATTAATTGAAGTAAATACTTTGGTTTATTTGTCTACATCAAAATATGAATCAAAGTATCCAATCAAGCTGAAGGCATCCACCTTTGTATACTTGAGTCCTAATTATTGACTTCCCTTCAATTACTTTGGAACCATTTTTGCAGCAAACCAATGACCCTCACAAGGCTTTTGCATAAACTTGGAGAGGATTCCAATAACAAATGAAATGTTTGGTCTGGTACTAATAAGGTAGTTGAGACTTCCTACAAGTTGTTTGTACTTTGTTGCATCCTCAAATTATTTTCCTTCAGTTAAAGTGAGCTTTAAATTCTATTCCATTGGAGTAGTCAAAGGATTGCACTCATCCATGCCAAAATTGTTCAACATATATCCAATATACCTCTTCTAAGAGAGGAATGTAAACTTTGGTTGTTGGGTTACTTAAATACCAAGATAATAGTGAATATATCTTGAAATTTTCATTTCAAAACCTTTCCTTGGTTCTTTCTTTATGGATGCAATGTAATTCTCATATTTCCTTGTCATTAGAAGATCATATACATACACCATAAGGTATACAATTGTTTTACCAAATTTCTTGACAAACAAAGTTGCATCATCAAGATCATAGTGTTTGAAATTGGTTTTTAGAATATGTTTAGTCAATTTCTCATACCATGCTTTCGATGCTTGTTTGAGGCCATACATGGATTCGATAAGCTTGCACACTTTTTTTCTTGACCCTTCACAACAAATCCTTCTGGTTGGGACATAAAAGCATTCTCTTTCAGATATCCATTCAAGAAAGCAATTTTTACATGCATTTGATGGACTTTCCAACCATTTGAGCTACCAAGGCAAAGAGAGCCCAGATGATAACCCATCTTGTTGTTGGGGTGGGGATTCTCCTCATGAATGACCCCTTCTTTCTGTGAAAAACCTTTTTCTGTGAACCTAGCTTTATGCTTTTCAGGTGAGCCATCTTCTTTATACTTATTTTTGAAGACCCACTTGCAGCCTATTGGTTTGGTTCCCAATGGAGGATCAACCAGGTTTCAGATGCCATTCTTTATCGAAGAATAATATTATTTCTGAATCTCTTCTTTCCATTCATCATGAGATGCAGCTTCTTTGAAAGAAGTTGGTTTGAAATATGTAGACAAATTTAGTTCACAATCATAAGAAACATCCATATCAACAAGTGAATCAAAATTGTCTACATCATCTCTATTCTGTCTAGCAAAGCTTCTTGTCCCTGTCTTTCCAACCTCATTAGGGTGAACACTTTCAAGTGTCTTTCTGAGCCATTTTGGAGGACCTTTCTGAGATGGCCCAGGCTACTCAGTTTACTGACATGGGGTTGAATCAAGATTTAGCCTCCCAATTCTCTCAATCACATCACTCAAAGTGTGTTATTGATCAATGGATGGAGCTTCATGAGGGGGAGAGAGTGCTTCAGAAGGAGATTCCACAGAGTGATCCAATATAGGGATCCCCCATTCAAGATGTGGAATGTCATTATCAAACTCATGAAAATTTTCTGCATGCCCAAATTTGTCCAAGCGATCAAGTTGTCGCTTAACAACATTGTTAGTCTTGGAAGATTCAAGAAAGATCACATCTCTAGATAATATAAAATTCTTATTTGCTTCATCATATAGACGATATGCTTTAGAGGGGTCTAAGTACCCCAAGAAGATACATTTCCAACTCCTTTCACCAAGTTTGTTTATTTGTTCCTTAGGTATCAAAGCATAACATGTGCAACCAAAAACCCTTAGATGCCTCATCGAAGGAATGAGGCCATACCACGTTTCTTGGGAAGTCTTGTTTTTTAGAGCATAAGATGGACACCTATTCTTAATATACACAACACATAGAACTACATAAACCCAAAACATCAACATAACATTCTTGAAAAACATCATTAAATTTATCATATCTAAGATTGTCTTGTTCATTCTTTTAGCTACATAGTTTTGTTCAAGAATGATAAGGAATGGTTGTTTGATGTTTGATCCCATGCTAGAGAAGATAATTTTCAAATTCATTTGAAGTATATTATTTTCCATTATCAGTACAAATAGAGCCAATATGATATTGTGTATCATTTTCAATCCATGCATGAAGGTTCTTGAAAGTTTCAAAATCTTCAAATTTGTTCTTCAATAGATATACCCAACACATTCTAGCGTACTCATCAATAAATGTTGTCATGTATTTATAACCATTTGTATAAGGAACATGCGTTGGGCCACACAAATAAGAATAAATGAGTTCAATATTTGTATGTGTTATGGGTTTAGAATCATGAAAATACTATTTGTTGTTCTTTCCTAAGATACAAGCATCACATTGCTTAAGTTTCCTAGAAATGGTAGGAAAACTAGTAATGTCATTTTTCTTTAAATGTCCAAATCTAGCAGGCCATAAAAGACTGGATGGAAGGGTACCTTCATCATATTGTGAGCTATATGTAAATTTTTTTCCATGATAATAGGTCCCTTACAACTTTAATAGTATTTATTATTCCATCCCAGTCATGTCAAGTGAGTTGTTTGATGCTTTCATGACCTCAAATTTGCCATCAAATATGTTAGTGGAGTTTCCTTGCTGACATATGTGGACCAAATACAACAAGTTTCTCCTCAACTCCGGGAGGTAGAGTACATCATATAGAAGAAAGTTTGGAACACCATGCAATTTGAGCCTAATGGTGCCAAGCCCTGATGGCTTGAGTTTTGACTTGTCTGCAAAGTAGACTGCTCCATCAACATTGTCAATGAACTCTTCAAATAAATCTCTTCTAAAATTCATGTATAAATTTTCTCTTAAATCAAGAAACCAAGCATCTTTCCATGAAGCAAGTGAAGCATTAAATAAATCTTCAAATACTCCAATATTGTAATTTTCACAACATAATGGGCAGACTCAGGTGCTTTAACTTTCCCTTTATTTGATGATTTTCCTTTCTCTTCATCCCTTTCCTATCTAATCCTATACCATGAGAGCTTACATGTAGAAGTAGCATGTCCATTTCTATTACAATGTATGAAATGAAGATCAGGTCTTTCTCTTTAGAAATTCCTGCCCTCTTGCCTCTATTATTCTTCCTTCTTCGTCCTCTTTGGATACCTGATCCTCTAGAATAATCCTATACCTAATTCTTCTATTTTTTTGCAAGGCACAAAACTTACTCAAGAGACTAAGAAACTATCTTCTTCACAAAATATTTCTCTCTTAGCAAACTTCTCCACAAGAGAGTAAAAGGAAATCTCCTTAAATTTGCCACTGGCTTGTAATGACTCAAGATAATGGGAATAAGTGGGATATAATGCCTTCGAAAAAGTTGTGAGAAGAACATCCATTTTAACATTGGTGGCTTCTATGTCATGCATAATGGCTCTTATTTCAAAGGCTAAGGTAGGAGGATCATCATCCTTCAATTCCAAATTAAACAAATTTATCATTAATTAAATAACTTCAAGCTTAGAGTGTGATTCATATAAATCCTTCAGCTTCTTTAAGATTCAAAATCATTTGTGAATGGTGTAATATAATGAGTCACCTCTTCATTGACTGACACTACAATCGAGGCATAGGCCTTGATGTTCTTCTTCTCCCATATGGAAAGTTCCTTGTCAGAAGTGGACTTTTCAGGAGGATTACCTCCTCCTTCACAAACTCATTTTCATAACTCATTAAAAATTAAGGTATGTTTTATCTTACTAGACCACACATGGTAGTTCTATTTGTTGGAGAGAACTACTCCAGTTATGGAGATGAGTGACTGCATCATTAATAAGGGCTATCTTCTTTTTATTTCCAAAATAATTACAACCCTTCTTGATATCTTATATTTAGGTAAAAGATCAATTTAATTATGTAGATGGTAAAACTTCAATCTTCATTGTTCATATAAAATTTCACTCAACTTACTCATATATATATATATATATATAGACACACACAACATTTTTTGATATATATATATATATATATATATATATACAACATTTTTTGATATCTTATATTTATATAAAAGACTGATTTAATTATGTAGATGGTAAAACTTCAGTCTTCACTGTTCATATAAAATGTCACACAACTCACTCTATAGTCACTCCATACACACTCCAATACCATAAAACTCAACACACTTTCATATTTATCCATATAACATACAATATATATGCTCGTTTTAAAAGAAACTCAATAGTGGAACATAACCTTCATAAAGAAAAATGGCTCAACGCACATAAAAACTTCAACTCACTAACCAAGCATATAAGATATGTATTCATCGTGTTTAAATCAATGCTCCAAATGCACTATATACCTCAACCTTCAACAAAAATCATTTTGAATGTAGGGTAGCATCAATAATAATGTATACCATAATACATACCATTGACCACATAAAAAACTTCAATGCACCAGTCAAAGATGTGTGCACAAAGCCTTCACGGTATTCACGGCAAGACGACCTTCAAAAAACATACACATACTATCCAGTTCATTCTTTAACACATAATATGACTACAACAGTCGGCCATTCCAACGCATAATAGACCTAGGAAATTGGAAAGGAATGAAGATAGTTCATTAAATGTTGTTTTCACAAGACTTAAATGCTCAAAGCAAGTTCCAGTGTACATTCAACAACCAATAACAATTATTTTGTAAACCCTTCAAAAATTGACACCAACATAGCTTCATACGCAAAGGACCAATATCGGTGACAGTGGAATTTTGGTATGAATTATCTTCAACGTAGAGATTATTCAGGTAATATTGATAGGACAAAGGACAATGGTAGGTAATTGACAGATAAGACAATGGCAGAAGGGAGTTACAATGGAAATAAATGGAAGTCAAAATGAGGAGCTAGCTCTAATACCACGGAAGGCCATGTTTACAACTCTAAATGAAATTGTTGAGATTTTCATTAAGATATTTTTGATATATACATTGAAGGGAGACTCTTGGAATTCAAAGTCCAATGTCTCTTCACTTTCCTCATTTTCCTATTTACAATATTTACATAAAATTCCTAATCCCAAAGATTAGGTGTTGACAAATCTTAGAAGCCTTTATGACTCTATATATACAGACACATATTCCCTCATATAAGACAATATATATTAAGTATTCAAGTGATATATCTCTATTTTGACTCAACCTAGTATAGTCACACCAACCTAAATAACATGTCAAGATCGAAGAAGTGTTTGGGGCTTAAAGTTTATGTTATGGCTATGGTTATTGGCTTAGCAATGTATGAGGGTTTTTGACACTTTTCTGAGGTTAATACGACTCATCACTTGAGGATTTATCATCTGGCTATCTTTGTGTTGTTTCGACCTCTTCTTTGGAATATCATCGGCCCTCCAAGACTACAATACTGAGACTTATTTTCAGCACATTCTTGCTAATATTGAAGGATAATTATGAGATATGTTTTCAGCCTTTTGTAAGGAGAATAAAATCCCTAACTAGTGACTATGTTCACTAATCCAAGAGCACTTATTGTGGACTACTCTTATTGTTTTCTTGGGAAAAGTCGAGGTAGAGTTTCAACCTAATTACTAAGGTAACTCAACATTTTGGTAAGGCTTATATGACCCATTATATAACAGTTTTGTGGACTAAGGTAAGGTTGCATTTAGACTTCTTGAGAATTATTTTGGTGGTTGATTTGAGGCATATTAAGCCTATTCCAAATCCTCTCCTGATAACTGATCTATGGCAATTTTGGTGGAATATTTGAGGGTATTAGGTACTATGAACATTAAAACATTTTGTAGAATTCTGGAGCAGTTTTATAAGCCCTAATCTAAACCATCAATGTTGGGGTTGCTATGCAAGTTTCGGCCTCCTAACCAGTCATCTCTTGACTCATTATGTATTCATATTAAGCATTGTTTGCAGATGTTATGAATCATTTGTGAAGGGCATGTCTGATCAATCTGAAGCATCTTGCAGACTGTGGTTGTAGTATACCTTTGTGATTGTTTCGATTAGATCTGATATTTTTTTTAACATGCACACATTCCATTATTACATTCATGTATACATTGTTCATTCATTTGAGGTATAATCCATGGTAAATTTATGAGACACTTTGTGGAACTTTGGTGCAAAATACGAGCTCTTCAATAGAATGCATTAAAAACTATAGCAAGGGTATTTTGGCGTCAATTTAAAAACCTAGTCCCAACTCTTAAAACATAATTTAACTGACATGAAATTCCATTGAAGTTTATGGATTTTTTTCATTGCATAAGGGTTTCATTGGGTAACTTTTGATATAATAAAATATTATTATTTTGTGGACTAATTCAAAGTGTTTCCTAATTTTTGACATCTATCCATAATATCTATAAGACCCTTGATCATGTTCAGATCTCTTGAGAAGAAGCTTAATATATGACGGTGAGAATTAAGGGAAGAAGCATTAATATATAAGATCAAGGAAGGTAAAGGTAAGATTAGTATAGGAGACATTTTCAAGCATGATCTTGACAACCAATGACTCATTTGATCTTTAGGTTCAACTGTGACATACTTTGCATCAACAAGTTCGAAGGAATCATTGACTTGAGGTACTTGAATTTTTTAGATTGATAGTAAAGGCTATTGTTGCTCAGTTACATTGTTACATCATTTAGTAGCAGTTTTTTAAGAAGTATGATTTTCATTGTATATCTGAAGCACACATTTGCAGAAAGAGTTTCATTGAATATTCTTTTAAGTGGGTCATTGTCCCTCGTATGAGAGCCCACAAATTTGTTCACTCATTTTCATTTTAAGGGTGGTTGGGTGGTGTAAGGTAGGAGAGTTAAGTATCCTTTTGTTGGAGTCTGAAAATACTTCAGGGTGGTGCTAGGGCAAGTTGAATCTTGCAAGGTGTTGGAGCATCCTTTCAGTTGTGGTTGATAAAAGTGGGGTGTTGGAGTGTCCTTCCAGTTGGAGTTGGTAAAACTAGGGTGAAGGAGCATCCTTTCAGGGGTTGGAGCCACCTAATAAACTTGAATGATTTTCAAGAGTACAAGGAAGTTAGGGCTTCCATATTTAGCTGGAGTTGAATTATTTTTGTACTCATAAAATCTTGGAAAAACATTCAGTGGTTTTTCTCTTGGAAGGGTTTCAACCTAAAAATTTATTGTGTATTTTTCTTGTGATGTGTTGATGATTCATGTTTTTGTTCATTGTTAATGATACAAAAATTAATAATTAACTAATTGTAAATGAAATATTGATTCACCACCCTTGTAGTATTTCCAACAATTGGTATCAAAGCAAGTTCCTTCACAAGCAGTCTAACCACTGGAAGGGAGATCATGAAGTGAAAAAAGAGTGGAGTTTCAGTATTTAATGGACAAAACTATACACTTTGGAGTGGAAATGTGAAATCGTATGTGAAGGCACAAGGATATGATGTTTGGAAACCTGTGATTATTGGATACAAAGAACCTTCAACTCCTCCAATTGATGATGTTGGTAAGAAGATTTATGATAGTAATTCTAATGTTAGGAATGTTATTTTAAATGGTCTAAAGAAATCGAAATATGTAAGTAATGCATTTTATATCTACAAAATATGTTTGGGGTAATCTCCAAAATATATATGAAGGAGACAAAAAGGTTAAGGAGGAAAAACTTCAAACTTTAAGAGGAAAATTTGAAAAGGTAAAAATGGAAGAAGATGAACATATTGCAACTTATTTTCTTAGATTTGATTAACTAGTAACTTTCATACAAGGATTAAGAGAACCAATGTAAAACAAGGTAATTGTCTAAAACATACTGAGATCACTTCCCATGAGATTTGATGCTAAAGTCTTAGTGCTAGAATAAAGATTAGACTTAGAAAGTGTCAGCATGCATGAAATGCATGGAATAATTATAGCCTATGAAATGCGAATAGATCAGGAGAATCCATTGAAGAGAGAAGCATATTTTACCACATCCAAAAAGATAGGGAAAGACAAGAAACAATCAAAGCCAAGCCTAGTTGTAGCTATAGTGAAATTTCATAGGAAGAAATAACCAACTTTTTGAGAAAGTTGAAACGAGGAATCGGAAAGTACCAAAGGTAAGCTTCCTTTAAAATGTTTCAATTGTGTTGAAATTGGTCATTTTGCTTCAAATTATCCCAATGAAAATAAATTTGATGATTAAGAAGAAGCTCCTAGGAAAGTAAAGAAGAATCAAATAAAATACAAGAAACAAGGTAAAACGAAAGCCTTCGAGAAAAGTTTGTATGGAAAGGATGATAGCTCTTCATTCGATGAAGAAAGAGATAACTATAGTGAAAATGACATGGGAAGAGTATTGTTCATGGCAAGGAATAGCTGAAAAGAATCTCCTGAAGAATATGAGAGGAAGGCGAAGTAGATCTTGAAAGAGAAATTATTAGTGCCTTAAAGGACCTAAAGGTCGAAAGAAGGAATGTTGAGACATTGGAAGCCAAATTGAGTGAACTAAAGAAACACGATAAAAGTATAAAGAATCAGAGAAGGTTATCATCAATCTAAAAGTGCAGCTGGAAGAGCCAAGAAAATTGAAGAAACACTCAAATAGGAATTGGTATAAAGCAATGAGACAAAGGAGAGTTTTTAAGTAAGATAGTCTCACAATGAAAGCAATCACATAAGAGATATATTCAACAAAATTTCATAAATAGCACCAAAGTGTTGGATTAAAGTTATCAACAATCAAAGATCATGTGATGACAAGACATGATTGGGATATAAGCCCATGTTCGTTACATTAGAGAAATTTTGAGGTTAAAAATTGGCCTCAAAATAAAAATGTACAACCAAAATCAACTTTATAAGAACCAATAGGATTCAAGATGATGATGTCAACCTTGGGGAATGATTCACCATTTTTGGAGTGAAAAAGCAAAAATATTAAAAAAAGAAAAAAGAAAAAAAACCACTACTTTTTCAACTCGTATTTTAAATTAATCTCCCTACATTTTTACTCAATTTTTCAATGGGAGAACTCATTGGATGCATAATTTAATTCCTCATCCAAGGAGTACCCATGTTGCATACTTTCAATGGACCCTGCTACATGAAAATGAGAAATACATGAAAAACATGATTGCGATGATGTTTTTTTCATGTATTTCTCATTTTTCATGTAGCACGGTCCATTGAAAGTATGCAACGTGGGTACTCCTTGCATGAGTAATTAAAATTTGCATCTAAGGATTGGTCCTGCTTGAAATTTGAGTAAAATTGTAGGGTGATAAGTTGAAAAAGTAGTTTTTATTTTTTCCCTCTAAAATTTGATGATGTAATCTAATTTTATTTTATTATTTCCACTATTATTTTGTAATATTACTTAGGAGGCCCATTTTAGACCTCAAAATTTATCTAATGAAGGTTGAAGCTCCATGTCAATAGAATTTGAACAAAAGACCTATGTAGATATCATCAAGGAACCTATCAAGGAAGAGGAAAGCGTGATTGCAAAAGAGAAGTTTCAAGATCAAAAGATGTGAAATGAGAAATTTGAAAATGAAGGTATCTAGAAAGTTGTATCACATAAAATATTCCCCACTCCCAAGTATCAAACCATCTTCCTTAGTGTATGTTACGCTTGCAATATTTTTGGACTCAAATTTGTGAATTGTAAATATTATGCTAGGAAAAGTAGCAACAATGGAAGCTACTTTGGGAATGATTATCCTAGAATGTATAAAGAAATGTATAACTAGAATTACCAAAAAACAAGATCCATAAGTAACGAAGTAGAATGCTACAAATGTAACAATTTTGGACATGTATCAAAATATTGTAGGTTGAACACTCTTACAAGGGAGAGAAAGCATGAATCAAATGTTCCACCAAAAGAACCTTCAAGGGTCTGGAAGAAGAAGGATGAACATTTTGTGATTGGTCTAATATCCTTAAGAAATAAAAGTGTATGGCATGTCAACAATGGCTGCTCAATATACATGACATGGGATATAAACAAATTTGTGTCTATACAGGAAGGAAACGATGGAACAAACTCGTTTGGGAATGATGGTTCAACTAAGGTTATAGGAAAGGTTACAATTAAGATCGAAAGAAAGAATTCCATTACAGAAGAGGTTTTTTTGATTTAAAATATTAACGATAACAGGTTGAGTGAGAGTCAAATGTGTGATCAAGGACACACACTTATGTTTGAATCAAGGAAATTCAAAATAAGAAGGGATAAATTAGGTAGGTTAGTGGCGACAACAACAAGAACTCCAAATGATATATACACCCTAGATGAAATTTGAAAGGAAGGTTCTTTCTTGGAAAAGGAGGATGAAAGTTGGATTTGGAACAGGAGAATGGGTCACATAAACTTCGATAATTTGGCAAATATTAGTAAAGAGAACCTATCAAAGAAATGCTAGAAATTTCAAAACCATCTAGCACCATGTTTAAACATTGTAAGCATGGAAAACAAACAATATTTGAGTTCAAGACCAAGGAACATTCCACTTCAAAATCGTTATAGTTGGTACACACCAACCTATGTGGACTGATGAGAACTAAAGGATTGGATGATGAATAATACTTCATGCTAATGATCGATGATTACACCAGAATGACGACAATAAGCTTTTTGAAGAAAAATTGAGAAACATTTGAATGTTTCCGAATTTACAAAGAGATGGTTGAAAATGAAATTGATATCAAAATCAATTTTTTGAGATTCGATAATGGAGGAGAATTCACATCCAAATAATTCCAAAACTATTGTGAAGAACAAGGGATAAAAAGAAAATTCTTGGCAGCCAAGACACCACAATAGAATGGAGTCATTGAAAGAAAAAACATAATGGTAGAAGAAATGGCTAGGAACATATTTAATGATTCCAAATTAAGTGATGTCTTTTGGGTTCAAACAGTGGAGACAAATATGAACGTTCAGAACAAATAACTTCTTAGAAGAAATTGTGAAAAGACCCCATATGAATTATGGAACTTGATATCAAAAAAATTCAAGCATTTCAGAATCTTCGGAAGTAGATGCTACATAAATAGGGAAGAAAAGAAGATTAAAAATTTTTATTCTCGAGTAGACAAAGGCATATTTGTTGGGTACTTACACAAAATAAAGCCATACAAATGCTTTAATTTGAGACTCAACAACATAGTTGAAATCATCAATGTAACATTTGATGAATTTCATGGAAAAAAGGACAGGAAGGGAGGCCTATCTTTAGAGAAATAAGAAATAGAAGTAGCGGAACAAGAAGGAAGAATAAAAGAAGAAGAAAAATCAGACAAAGAGTCAACTCTCAACCAAGAAGAAGAAGAAGATAATCAACAAGCACCTTATAAAACCCATAAACGATGGTACAAGAAGAATTATCTATCAAAACAAATCATTGGTGATATGAATGCAGGAATAGGAACCATGATGAACGTTGGATCAAAGCCAAGGAAGGAGAACTAAACCAAATAAAAAATAATAAGACATGCAAATTGGTTCACACAAAATGGGTCTTTAGGAACAAGTTGAATGAAGCTGGACAAGTGATTAGGAACAAAGAAAGACTAGTATGTAAAGGATATGCAGAGGTTGAAGGATTATATTTCGAAGAAACATTTTCCCCTGTTGGCAGGATGGAAGCTATTAGGATGTTCTTAACCTATTCTTGTTCAAGTAAAAATCAAGGTTCACTACATGGAAATCAAACCATATTTTCTTAATGGTGAATTGGAAGAAGAAGTCTACATAGAACGCCCAACAGGATTTATGCTTACAGACAAGAGAGACTATATGTACAAGTTGAAGAAAGCCTTGTATGGTCTCAAAAAATCCTCTAGAGACTAGTATGCACATCTGGACAAATATTTACAACAAGGTTTTAAAAGAGGAAGTGTCGATAACAACCTATGCATAAAGTTTGAACAAGACAACTTGACCCTCATTGAGGTATACATGGATGATATCATATTTGGAAGTGAAAATGACAGGTTGAGTAATAAGTTTGTCAATGAAATGCATAATTATCTTGAGATTTCATTACTTTGTGAGTTAAACTTCTTCTTGGGACTCCAAATATCTCAGGAAGATGATGGCATATTCATTTCTCAAACCAAATGTTAATTTTCTAGTGTTCAATGCTTAACACAATCACTTATACCAATTCTTCTTCAATTAGAAATAAATTTATCCAATATAATTCAATCTTCCAGTAACAATAAGTAATTGTAGATAGAATAGCAAATCCAATGAACAATAGAAGACAACCAAGAAGAATAGAGACACAATATTTGGTCAAAGACCAGGGGAAAACTCCACAAGGGGGAAAACCCTTTCAAAATTATTCTTCTATTAGATTGTCATCAAATGTTCAACAAAGAGATAAAATGTTTCAATTCATCAAAAATGAGTCAAATTTGAACCTTTGACTATCCAAGAATCAACTAACCAATAACCAATCCAATGATGTGCTCAAAAGTCAAATCTGGTCAACAAGTCAAATATGCAATCTTGGTCAAAGTCAATAACGAGAGTAGCATCCCTAACCAGTCAATGGTTAATTGTAAAAACTCCTCCAAATCATCTCAATAAAAAGTTCAAAGATGCAACCTTCTTTGTTGGTCAAAGTTCAGTCAAAACAGTCCCTCCAGATTTGGTCAAAGTAAAACTTTGACTTGTGGAAACCCGAGTTCTATAATTTTGGTCAACATTCCCTGCAAAAGTGGGTCAAACTCCAAGTCAACTGATCCTTCCAAACATATCAAAAAATTGGAGTCAAACCAAACTCCAAGTCTAAAATGTCAACGATGGTTAAGGTCCCAAAACAGAAGATGAATTCGGCCAACATAAAATCCCTCTCTCCTTCACACGTGTGAATGTAGACCTGCAATTTCAAATTTGTACAAATCAATCCAAGAGAAGAAAAATGTCTGATAATTCTCCATAGTTATGTGATATGAGGTCGATTTATATGTGTCTCGAGGGGTCGAATTAGCTTTCCCATGTTGACTTGTACTGTTGTGAACATGTGGGTTTCACCTTAAAAATAATATTTTTTTCTTGACCAAATTAAATTCTTCTAAGGGCTAGGAGGGGCTTCTCTAGATGAGGATGGCTTACCAATGGAGGGAATTTGTCCTTGAGCTTCCAAATTAAAACTCCCTCTCAGCTAGGGAGAAATTTCCAACTACATCATAAGTCTCATCTCAACTGTCTTATTCTTATTATCATTATATCATATCGTGTCTCATCTATGCTCATCTTTTCCCCTCTATTGAACACTCTTGAATCTAAAGAAGAAGAATCATCATAGGGGAGCTTCATCTACCACCTTATATCCAAGGAAAATAGGAGATCTATGACTTACCATTAGAGGTAAGGATCACACACACCTATTTCCTAACAATAGAAGAGATACAACTTATTGTAAAGGGTAAGGATCACACACACCTATTGTTGGATGATCTTCCCATCTTGACCCTCAAGGATCAAGTGGTAGAACACCCACATCCCATCACTAGAGAGACATACTTCTTACCATAAAAGGTAATGATCACACACACTCAAGTATCCTCACCCATTGGCCAGATGAGTGGAAATCCCTACAATCCCAGCTTGAGAGTGGGATGTATACTTGGGTATACTCTGTCATTTCCAAGAAATAATAGGGAGATATACAACCTGTCATAAATGTTGAGGATCACACATACTCTATAGTTACAATAGGAGAGATACAACTTACCACAGAAGGTAAGGATCACACACACCTATTGTCCAAAGGTCAGTCAACCCAGTTGCTCTCTGGCTCAATTCCTCTCCATGTGTGCTCAAATAGGGGGAAAGATCATAGCTCAGTGTCCTCGATCAGATGTGACCCTTACCCAGGAGGGTCACATCCATCAGTCCAAGCTACTCTCTAAAGACCAAGAAATTCCCTTTCGACAATCCTTGGTAAGAATATATGCTATATACTTGTCAGTTGAAATTTGATGGAGTCTTATAGCTCCTCTCTGTACCATGTCTCGAATATAGTGATACTTGATCTCAATATGCTTAGACTTGTCATTGAACAAAAAAATCTTTTCCAATTGGGTCCCACTCTTGCTATTGCAATATATGACTGTCGCATCTAGAACTTGCTCAAACAACTCTCCAAAGAGCTTCCTCATCCATACTTGCTCGCAACTATCCATTCTACAGGCAATATATTTTGACCCAACTATGCTTAAAGAAATGGAATTTTTCTTCTTTCTCATCCAATATTTCATGGCAATACCCAAATTAAAGCAACACCCTGATGTGATTTTCTTTCCAATAACATTTCTATCCCAATCAACATCAGTGTAGCCATGAAGTCTCACATCTATGATGGTATATCTCATACCAATATTAATCCTCCCATGTAAATATCTCAGCACATGCTTAGCAGTGACCCAATGTGCATGTAGAGGCTCAATCATGAATAGACTCAAAGTGTTATCTGCAAAGCATATGTCTAGATGGGTGTTCACAATGAATAGTTCCCTAGTCAATTTTCGATACTCAAAGGGATTTTCTAAGTCATATCAACATAGCTTCTTGATGTTCATCTCCATTGGGGTGGCGATAGACTTTCATTCTACCATTCTAAATATTTCCAACGAGTTCACCACATATTCCCCTTATAAAAGAAAATTCTCAATAGGTCTCTACCACGCCTCTAAGCCCTAGAAATTGTGCATAAATATGAGGTATTTAATCTCAAATTCAAAGGCCAAATCGCTCTCGCATTCAAGCATCAGTGGTTCACCACCTATCAAGAATAAGTCATCAACATATAAAACAAAAATCAGGGGCATACCTTGAACAAATTTGAAGTAGAGGTTTGGGTCGACATTGCTTCTTGTGAATCCAAGCTTCATCAGGTTGCCATCAATAAGGGTATACCAAACCCTAGGGGCTTACTTCAATCCATAGAGACCCATCATTAGGCTACACACATGAGTCTTGAGCCTTTTACTTCAAATCCCTGTGGTTGCTCAACATATACTTCTTCTTGGAGTATACCATGAAGAAATGTGGTCTTCACATTCATTTGGTGAAGATTCCATCCCTGACTAGTCACAAATGAAACAATAGATCAAATAGTAGTGTAGCGGGTAACCGATGCAAAAATTTCATCATAATCTTGTCCCTCTTTCTGGGAGAAACCTCTAGCCACGAACCTCACTTTATATTTCTGGATGCTTTCATATGCACCATGCTTGATCTTGTACAACCATTTAGAAGTTACAACATACTATCCTTTGGGACTCACAACTAATTCCCATACATCGTTCTTCATTATAGATTCATATTCCTCTGCCATAACACCCTTCCAAACCTACTCTTTGACTGCTTCTTCAAAGGTGCCAAGTTCAAATTGTATAATGGAGCTCATAGTTACAACATAATCCTAATATTGTCATGACTTCTTAACTTCCCTAAAGGTTCCTCTAGCAGTAGAATTTCTTTCAAAATCCTCGGATGTATCATGAAGAGAAAGTGTCCTCCTCCTTGCAGGAGGATTCAAGGGGTCCATTGGCTCCATGGGATCATTAAAAACATTTGTGCCAGGTTCGGGCATAAAAGGACCTTCTAGTAGGTCCATGTCATCATCCTTAGTCTCAATAGGAGGAGGAGGAGGAATGTCCCTTTCTTTTCCAAGGGAAACATCTTCACCAAAAGTCACATCCATGCTAAAATCGATAGTCCTTTGACCCGACAAATATATTCTAAAAGCTTTGGAATTTTCACAATATCCAACAAACACACCTTTCTTTCCAGTGGCTTCCATCTTGTTTCTCTTTTCCATTGACACATGAAAGTACACGGGGAAGCCAAATATCGTCATATGTCTTGCATCGATCTTCACACCTAAGAACACTTCTTCAAGAGTCTTTTCAGTAAAATCTATTGAAAAAGTCAATGAACTCATTTGATGTGTATTCTCCACTATTGTTAGACTTGGAGACTTTGATTATTTTATCTTTTTTATTCTCTATCAGTTCCTTGAAGTCCTTGAACATATCAAATGCTTCATATTTGTGATTTAAGGAGAATATCCATGTCTTCTATGAGAATTCATCTACAAAGTTTATGTAGTACAAGTAGCCACCAAGAGATTTCACTGGCATGGGTCCACATAAGTCAAAAGTATGTTTTGAAGAATATCATTGGTTCTACTCGTGATGGAAGGGAATGATCCCTTCAATTTCTTGCCACTTTCACATCCCAAACATACTCCAACGTGATTATATTGAACTTCATGAATTCCAAAAACCATCTGTTATCACTTACTACAAAATTGTTCGAATGGTGCCAAATGATGTCAAAAAAATTCAAAAGAGCAGAGAATATTGCAATCATTTTCCAAGTAGCAGAAGGAACCAAAGACTACAATGGACCTCTCCATTGGAAAATGCTCAGGACAGGATTTCCAACGACACATGGAAGTCCAAAAATGGACTCCTGGATCAAAAGATATGGTTTGCTGAAGTTTCAAGAATTCAATCCTTAGGAAGTAAAGAATATCGAAGATTGCATGTCGCAGGTATAGAGATATCGGTGATCCAATATCGGAGGTATAGAGATATCGGTGATCACATATCGAAAGTCCAGAGATATTGGCGACTGCATATCAAAGGTTAGGATGTTGGAGGTCCATCATATCAACGACCACAAATCGGAGTAATGACACATCGGAAGATCAGTGAATCAAAGGATCGAAACTTCTTAAGGTGACAACCTTTGAAAAGTTGTGATATGCATAATGTGCCAATATTGTTAAAAACCATCGAGGAACATCGATAAATATTAAAAAAGGATTTCATCACAAAACCAAGGGTGGATGGGCCATTTTCTCTCTCCTCTAGCGAGACACATGGCAACATATGATTGGTTTCGATAAAACTATAGTGGCATCCAACATCAACATGACGTGGCGGTATGACAAGAAATGTGGCAGGAATGTTTGGAATTTTGAGGGGCTTAATGGGATAAATTTGGGTTACACGTGTCACCACTCAAGAGGTTCCACGTGGAATGATGATGTCATATCGGAGATTGCATATTGGAAGTTGAAGATGTCAACACTTTATAATAGTTTGCAATTGGAAACTTCCGATAAGGGGGCTCCGATACTGGGTTGGTGCATGGTCGTTAATACTTAAAGAACCACGACCACTAAGCAATTAAAAAAGAAAAATGGCCCTTGATAGGAGAGAAATTCCCTAGCATCTTAAGGCTAAGAGAAAGACCACAACCCTCAATCTTGTGATAAGAAATGCATAAAGGGGCTAAACAAAAGGAGCCTGGTGGCATAAGAACTTTACGATTTTAGAAGGATTTTGCAAATGAAGTTTCGATGAGTCGCAGCTCCAACATATTGGGCTACGATAGTGTAACGAAAAAGTGTTAAAAGATGGATGAGTTAGAAGATATGTTACATAACACCACTAAGGCCATCACAGGTGATCGCTCCCCGCTCCAGAAAGTTGGGAATTCAAGTAGTTAAGGTGAAAATGACAAGTGAACTAGCCGAGTAGTTGAAGACAAACATCATGGAAAAGACGTGACCTGATCGGAGGCAATCACAGGCATGGTACGGAGATATTTTCTCAGCCATCATTCAGTTGTTCTGTTTTGATATTTTTGTGATTTTTTTTAATTTTAAAGAAAGGAATCAAATATATTGCAATGATTTGGGTAGTTGAGCCTTCGCATGCCGAGACGGCTAGTTGATCAAACTGTTGGAGCTCGACTATGATATTTTTCTCAGTCATCATTCAGTTGTTCCATTTTGTTATTTTTGTGATTTTGTGTATTTTAAAGAAAGGAATCAAATTTGTTGCAATGATTTGGGTAGTTGAGCCTTCGCATGCCAAGACGATTAGTCGATTAGACAGCTCAAGCTCGGCTAAGATATTTTGTAACTGTTGTTCAAGCTCTCCCTCTCCTTATAAAAAGAGGGAAGAAACACTTATAAGAGGTTCAAAATTTTTGGAAAGAACTCTTGGAAAGGGCCTTTTCCTGTTTTCATGAAGGCAATGTTATGAATCTTGATGTATGCACATTTCTCAGAAAATTAATGCGAGATTTTTGGTGATTCCAACTTATTGGATTTCAATATGTTCATCTCCCCTTGTGTTTTCATATATGTTAAATATTCTTCTGGCATTTCATGTCACGTAGCTGCTAGACATATTTTTCACTAGATGCAGATTCATTTAGATCAAGTTATTGATGGAAAATGCTTGTATTGATGTGGAAATAAAGTCTTTAAAAAGAACTCCATTTATCTTGTCTAGTCAATTTAACGTCTTAAATTTCTCTACATAAATTATCAATCCGGGTATCGTAAACTGATGAAGTGTGGTGCACAATATGTGCTTAGTTAACCTTTTTCTTACTTCGTTGTTTTATAGTTTATGTTGTTTTTGGGGTTTTGTTCTTGTTGGTTTCCTAAAGTGTCTAATGCAAATGGAAATCCTATTCTAAGGTCTTAAGAATACTTTTAAAGGACAAGTATGGATAGAGATTTCAAGACAAGTTCTATGTCCCTAATGGTAACTTCCAAAACTTAGCACTTCAAAAGATCTCAAAACATGTTATTGATGGAATTAGTACTTAAACAAAAGTGTAAATATGCAGCTACTTCAATCAAACAAAAGATGAAATACTGATCATGAAGTCACTGTCTCTGCTGCTTGTCTGAAAATACAAGTTAAGCTATTTCACTCAAACAAATAAAAAATTGTAAGGAAAGTAAACTAAAATCACATTACATCAACTCATATTCTGACCCCTCACCATTCGACTCGCTCTGGCTATCGGAGGTAATCATAAACAACTTGAGCAATTTGATATCCAATTTGCAAAAAATAAAACTAATATTAAACTACACATTCATACTTCAATCCCTCACCATTTGACTCGCTCTGGCTATAGGAGGTAACTGAAAATGACATGAGCAATTCAATAACTATCTTGCAGAAAAATAAAACTAATATCAAACTACGCATTCATACTTCAATCCCTCACCATTCGACTTGCTCTGGCTATAGGAGGTAACTGAAAATGACATGAGCAATTCAATACCTAACTTGCAGAAAAATAAACTAATATCAAACTACGCATTCATACTTCAATTCTTCACCATTCGACTCGCTCTGGCTATAGGAGGTAACTGAAAATGACATGAGCAATCTGATATCTAACTAACAAAGCAAGTAAATAAAACTGAAATCAAAGCATAACTGAAATTGAAAAGCAAAAAAAACAAAGTCAGCAGAGAGGCAAATCTCATGTCACTATTTGATGCAAAAACATGTAAAGAAAAGAAACTAATCTATGATCAACCGGTTGAACACACTTACATGAATTAAAATTGCATGAATGGAAAATCTAAACTATCAAACTTGAAAGCAATCAAATGACATAATGAAATCAAAGCAAAATTACAAAATGAAATCTACTCTACCTTACATTCTAATATGCTCCATGACATCTACTTCACATCTCCTTCCATGTTGAGAACATCAAAGCTTTATTCAAATTCTTCAAAATTACAAAGTACAACAAAGCTCTCCAAAGCTTTCAAAAGCCATCAAGGAAGAACTACAAACTCCAAGCTAAAGAACTAAAAGCCAAGCCAAGCTAACAAATGAAGGAGAGAGATCTCCTATTTATACAAAAAGATGAGAGCCATCTCATTAATGAGAGTCCATGAATCTCTCCCTCTACCTCTAGAGTCCTAATCAAAATAGGAACCGATAAGACACATGTCTTCTTAGAGTTACAATATAATTAGGAGATGTGACACATATCCTCATGATCCCATGATTCTTTCCACTCAAATTCGAATTTGGCCTTAGAGTGCCACATAAGGGTCTTCTAGAAGCCTCCTTTCAACCTACACATGTCAACAATCTCAACCCATTTGTTAGGTATAAGCATATGCACATTATTTTCTAATTTTTAACCACAAATTCACTTAAAAGGCTTAGAATTAATAAAGTTTGGAAAAACATAAATGTGGCCTAATGATAATGAAAGTGGAATGAATTTGGTGACATAGTAGTGAAATGGAGGTGGTATAATGGACATAATAGTGAAAGTGTAATGGAAATGAATGAGATTTTCAAGACTCAACATACCCCCCAACTGAAGCTATTGCATGTCCTCATGCAATATATATTACATTAACTCTTTTGATCCTTGAGCTTTGGCTTAACTTTGCATGATATCATTTTATAACTTCATATTTTTGCAAAGTGTTTTCCTTGAATTGCAACATGGTTGGTTCTTGTGTTACAACATTTTTTTGTTGTTGTTGTTGCATTCTATTTTGATCTTTGAACTTCGCTCAATGATATTTTGATTATTGTTGCAAAGTATATTTTTATTGGATTGCATGATGGTTGGTTCTTTTGTGACAACCATGATTTTGTTTGTATCCAATTTATCCTTTAAGAACTTTTTCAAAAGCCATTGTATGCTCATAATAACAATGCAATAATTAATATATGTTGGAAGTGTGTGGGCTCCTGAATATGATATGGACATGGAAAGATATGAAGATGAATGTATTCCCCCCCCCCAACTGATGGTATTGACAATTTTATGAAATGAGGAAGAGAAATGTTTTTCCAACAATTATCATTCTAGCTTTTTATGGAATTTTGTGGTCAAAAGTTGGAAAATGACGTACCTTCACTTACCCTTTTGAATGGATGAGTTGTATGTGTGGTGGCTGCAAAATTTTGATCATATTCTTCTTCAAGTGGTTGAACAAGAGGAGTTATGGATAAAGAGATAAGATGACTTTTTATTGCTTCTACTAAAACTTGCTGAATCTGCTCCAAAATGCTGAAAATAATAGTCTTCATGTCTTCAAAACTCATTGGCGCAATTCCTACTATGTGAAAAGATGTTCTGATGTCGAACATAGTAGGAAATTGTTGTCTTAGTGGCCATTAATGGATGCCACTAGTCAACACGAGAACTCTCACCATTGATGACAATGAGAGTCAAGATGCCCAAACACATCATGCTAGGTACAAATGAATTTGCCGATGTCGAGTCACCTAGAAGATCTGACGTACAAGGGAAATTAATGTATTCCCATTGTTTGTCAGCATGAGGACTTGCCATTAAGGCATGCAAGCCTCAATGTGTTTTTACAAAGAACTTAGACTCAAAAGACTATGGACTCAATAATTTGCATTGAAGCAGGGCTTATTTGCGAAATGAAAATGACAAGTAATGGAAGATGAAAATGGAAAATGGCAATGGAGAGTAGAAATGGCAATGGGAAATAAGCATTTGAATGAGCCTCTGACTTTTATTTGTGGGTTATGAATGGACAAAAAGAGATGGAAAGTGTATGTGAATGTAAATGGAAAATATGGAGTGAAATGAGGTGAATGGTTTATTATGAGGTATGGATGTGATGGAGACAATAGTATCTCAAAGTTTTTTTCAAGTGTTTGGATTTGATTTTGCATCAACATATTTCCTCTCTGTTGCTGATCATCCTCTTATGAAACAAATTGGTCTCTTAGAGAGACACCATTCTCTTGTAGTCATTTGTCCTTCCTCCTGGAACCTGCAAAAAAACTAATACTTCTTCTGCAATGGAATGTAAGATTATCAAAGGAGAGAGGTGATCAATCTTTCTACTTATGATATTTACACACAAAACTAAGAATTTGTATTAATGAAACAAGTTTTCAAAGGAAAAATCAAAAGAATTTATACCTTCTTTGGAATTGGTGCCCCAAGTTGAATGTTGCTTTCTTTCAGCAATTTATTTCATTATTTTCCATTTCAAACTCTAATGATGGGTTTCTCATTGTGTAGATCTTGTTGAGATCTTTCCAACGGTACTTGAATCATCAAAATCTGATTTTGGATGAGGAAGTTAGGCTGATTTGAACAATGAGGTTTTTTTCAGCTGCGGAATTGGATTTTAGCTGCAGAATGTGCACGGTTTTGTAGCTAAAAATCTTGAATACAAAGTTAGCCATTCATCTTTCATCATCAGTCCAAAATTAATCAATACCTTCATAAAAGTGAGCAAATAATTTATTCATTTCATTGATTCAAAGTTATTATTTTTTTCTTGACATGCAGCGACTCAGTGTGGCGACTTAGTGATAACACTCAATTTGACTTCCTTTTGACTGGGGTCGTTTTCATCGAATTGGATCAAATGAATAGGACACCATCCATGTACTGAAATTCCCCCAGCTACCCATGTGGCTTGTTTTTCTTGATGACACCTGCAACCTAGAGTTTAACAAAACAGCTGCGGAAAGTGGCTGAAACAGTCAACCATCAGTTTTACGCATATTTTGGATACTTGTGTTGTGCATAGCTTTTTATCTCTTCTGCACTTTCCTGTGGAGTTTCTGCAACCTTAAAAGTAAGTGATTCATCTTTAAAAAGGAGATTTTTATTTGAAACAAGACCAACCAAAATGATATTGATCCCTTCTCTTAACTGAAAATGCAAGTGTTACTACACAATAAGCCCCGGGCTTCCCATACAAACAACAGATAAATTCTGATAAATAATCAAGGATACCAAGGTCATGCTTGATAATAACATCGCTGTCTGGCCTGAGCAAGGACTGGACTATTTGTGCAGCTTCATGCTGCAACATTACGTTGTTTTGAATCCAGGTATGCATATATTGAGCCATAACTCATGTTTAAGACAATTCCCAGGAATATTAGATGACACTTCTGAAAAATAACAACACCAACTTACCTGCATGGGATTCATTCCACTCCGTGGCATATGTAAAATAGCCAACTCCCATAAGATCACACTAAATCTAAAATTCTGGAACGTGGAAATAAAGAGAAGAGTTATGTGATTTTTTTATTTTATTTTTTTGAATACATATTATCAGCCATAACTGAAGTACGAGTCAGGAGAGAAGTCGTTATACATTAAAATCAAGATTGAATGCTACTCCATGCCACGTCTATCAATCGGCTGTGAAGAGCCGTATCTAACCAGTTCACGTAATGGAGAGCCGTCTTAAATTGGAACTATTGTTAACAGGCGTGTGATGAAGTATGATTTCATTAAGGATGGAGGCGTGTAACCAGGAGTTGAATGCCACCGCACAGTTGATACCCAAATTGGAATTGCCTACCCCAGATAACCGAATTAAATCAAACATTAAACTATCAGTTCATCAATTGAAATTCCGTTTTTTCTCTCGCGGCAGGCAAAAATGTGCTCCAAAGAACCGAGGATTTCTCCCAGACCGCCACGAATTTCTTAAAACAGTTTCTGGGTTATCTAATTGACCCTGCTGGAAAAAAAACCCATGTTTTATTTTTTTCATATTCGTCTCTGTTTGGCCAAATCGCACGTTTGAAATTTGACGTTTTTCAGCTATTACGCATTTTTTTTTAATAATGTGTATTATACAGGCGCAATGACAGAGTTGAAGAATTGGGGCGACTAATAGTCACAGGTTTGTTATCTGAAAACAGAAGAATGAGCCAATCGTTGATCTATTATCCTCATGTTTAGTCAATATTTAGAAATGTCCTTCTGTCAGCAAATGTAATCAGCTTACATGCTCTCGCCCTTGGAGAAAAATGACTACTCGGCCCTCAATAATTTAATGGATCACCAAAAGCTACCTTCAAGAATTCAACCCTCTGTTTCTGACCGATAATGTAGCTATCCAAAGATGAAATCAACTCCAGAAATCTGCCACTAAATGATGAATGCCTCCTACAGGAATCAACTTCCAAAAATGCACGATTCGGTCCTCAAACAAGGAGCTCAATCCACCTGAAATAAAGTTCAGTCTCTAAAAAGAAATGTCAAGGCCCCTTGATGGAGTTAACATGGATTCTACAAATTTGCATTCACCTTCTTATTGTTACCTAATCGTTTAACATTCGAACCCTTGGTTTTTTTGCATATATAGTGCATTTTATTTATTTATTTATGTTGTAGGTTTGTTTCAGGCCAAAACTTGAACAGGGAGGTCGATTTTCTTGTTGAAGCCACAATGAAAGTTAGGATTCAAGATAGCCATAGATTATATATATATATATATATATATATATATATATATTTTTTTTTTCTCTGAAAATGTAAATTTTTATAATAAGGATTAATGATTTTCAATTTTAGGCAGCAAAGACTTCAAGTAAAACATGCGAAAAACAAGACTTTGGCTGAGGTTTTAAGCTCATTTTTTATCAGTCTGAGCTGGGTGACTAGGATAGGATCCATGTCGGGACAATTCTGGAGATGCCCATGTGGTCGGTTTTTTATTGGATGCTTGTAACCTGCTAAACCTTGAAACAGCTGCAGAATCAGGGCACTTTCCGCAGCTAAGTTGCAAAACCTTATTAAAACAGGGTATAGTGTTTTGAGGACCATTACAAACCATAACCAGTCAATTTTGGACAATTTGAACCTATCAAAGCAGTTGGGTTTCATATTTTTTTTTTGAATCAATTGAAATGATGAAGTTTATTTTGTCTCCCTTTTTTTTAACATAACAATTCTTTTTCTGATCCTCCAGATCACACAAAGTGCAGGAGGAGAGCATACTCAAGAATTATTAATTTTTTTTTTTACATAACAATCCTTTTTCTGATCCTCCAGATCACACAAAGTGCAGGAGGAGAGCATATTAAAGAATTTTTTTTTTTTTTTAGATGTAAGAAATAAGGTCTCATAATTACACTTCCCCAGCAGCGGCGCCAACAATGTCTAGTCAATTTAACGTCTTAAATTTCTCTACATAAATAATCAATCCGGGTATCCTAAACTGATGAAGTGTGGTGCACAATATGTGCTTAGTTAACCTTTTTCTTACTTCGTTGTTTTATAGTTTATGTTGTTTTTGGGGTTTTGTTCTTGTTGGTTTCCTAAAGTGTCTAATGCAAATGGAAATCCTATTCTAAGGTCTTAAGAATACTTTTAAAGGACAAGTATGGATAGAGATTTCAAGACAAGGTCTATGTCCCTAATGGTAACTTCCAAAACTTAGCACTTCAAAAGATCTCAAAACATGTTATTGATGGAATTAGTACTTAAACAAAAGTGTAAATATGCAGCTACTTCAATCAAACAAAAGATGAAATACTGATCATGAAATCACTGTCTCTGCTGCTTGTCTAAAAATAAAAGTTAAGCTATTGCTCTCAAACAAATAAAAAATTGCAAGAAAAGTAAACTAAAATCACATTACATCAACTCATATTCTGACCCCTCACCATTCGACTCGCTCTGGATATCGGAGGTAATCATAAACAACTTGAGCAATCTGATATCTAATTTGCAGAAAATAAAACTAATATTAAACTACACATTCATACTTCAATCCCTCACCATTCGACTCGCTCTGGCTATAGGAGGTAACTGAAAATGACATGAGCAATTCAATAACTATCTTGCAGAAAAATAAACTAATATCAAAATATGCATTCATACTTCAATCTCTTACCATTCGACTCGCTCTGGCTATAGGAGGTAATTGAAAATAACATGAGCAATTCAATACCCAACTTGCAGAAAAATAAACTAATATCAAACTACGCATTCATACTTCAATCCCTCACCATTCGACTCGCTTTGGCTATAGGAGGTAACTGAAAATGACATGAGCAATCTGATATCTAAACTAACTAACAAAGCAAGTAAATAAAACTGAAATCAAAACATAATTGAAATTGGAAAGCAAAAAAAACAAAGTCAGCACAGAGGCAAATCTCATGTCACTATTTGATGCAAAAACATGTAAAGAAAAGAAACTAATCTATGATCAACCAGTTGAACACACTTACATGAATTAAAATTGCATGAATGGAAAATCTAAACTATCAAACTTGAAAGCAATCAAATGACATAATGAAATCAAAGCAAAATTACAAAATGAAATCTACTCTACCTTACATTCTAATATGCTCCATGACATCTACTTCACATCTCCTTCCATGTTGAGAACATCAAAGCTTTATTCAAATTCTTCAAAATTAAAAAGTACAACAAATCTCTCCAAAGGTTTCAAAAGCCATCAAGGAAGAACTACAAACTCCAAGCTAAAGAACTAAAAGCCAAGCTAAGCTAACAAATGAAGGAGAGAGATCTCCTATTTATATAAAAAGATGAGAGCCATCTCATTAATGAGAGTCCATGAATCTCTCCCTCTACCTCTAGAGTCCTAATCAAAATAGGAACTGATAAGACACATGTCTTCTTAGAGTCACAATACAATTAGGAGATGTGACACATATCCTCATGATCCCATGATTCTTTCCACTCAAATTCGAATTTGGCCTTAGAGTGCCACATAAGGGTCTTCTAGAAGCCTCCTTTCAACCTACACATGTCAAAAATCTCAACCTATTTGTTAGGTATAAGCATATGCACATTATTTTCTAATTTTTAACCACAAATTCACTTAAAAGGCTTAGAATTAATAAGGTTTGGAAAAACATAAATGTGGCCCAATGATAATGAAAGTGGGATGAATGTGGTGACATAGTAGTGAAATGGAGGTGGTATAATGGACATAATAGTGAAAGTGTAATGGAAATGAATGACATTTTCAAGACTCAACATATCTTAGCATTTCATAGGAATTTACTTACTCCCATTTCTCTCTAAATCAAAATACACATAATTCTTAACTTTTAAGCTCTATATGATGGATTTCTTCTCTACTATCTTCTACAATTATATTTGTCATGACAACTGATTTGCTACAAACTCTCAATCTGATTTGGCCACCACTAATCGAGGATCTTTTCTTGTGTATTCCTACATGTGTGTTGCTTCATACATTGTATATTTATGAATGGTTATGAATCAATATTATTTGATTTATATGTAAACACTCTGGTGCTACAAGTCCTTAATAAGAATTTGATAGCACTAATTAAAATGTCCTAGGAACTGGTCTCCTATCAACCCAGAGGCTGTCCCTAGGAGTGATAACCTCTTTCTGGTGTCGTTTACGGGAAACGTATCAGAACACTTTTCCCTGGGTACGACAATTTTTACATTCCCTCTGTTGGGTGAGAAAGGGAAGTGTGGGTTGGAGATATCTCACCTTGGTGACTCCACTATCTATATCTTTATTTGGTCATCCTGGTTTTTAAGAGGCCCCATACCCACTCAGATGCCTCTCAGCAAAGAACACCATTTGTATATGATCCCAAAAGACTAATATCTAGAAGGATTTGGAAGGAAAAAACCCCCAATATTAATGCTATTGTCGCTTCGTTTCCTAAAACATCCTCATGTAGCTCACAGAATGCCCTAATTCATTACTCAGATTTCCCTCCTAGAGTCCTGGTATATCCTCCAGAAAGTGGGCAGCTACTCAGTATCGCCTCCCTGAAGTTGAGGAGGTAAAAGATATCCTCTAGAGCAGCCCTACCCATAGTGTGCAAAATTTCTCATCCCACTGTCAGTCAGTTGTCGCACAATTGGCCATAGCTTAGATACCCCTAATAAATCAAGAAGCACCACCTATGCTCCATATGGCCGTCCTAGGTTTCCTATTAAACAAATACACCCCCTGAGACCTTCCTCAACCTTTAAATTTTATGTTGTTGGACTATATCAAACTCTTGCCCGGTTTTAATGGAGAAGATGACACATCAACGCAGAGATACATTGAATATTTATGTGCCTTCGTAGAAAATTTTAATGTTGAGTACTTGGATGTAGTGTTGAGGCTCTTCGTCCAATCTCTGGATGGGGAAGCCAAGAAATGGTTCAAATCCTTGCCGAATTCTTCCATTTCCACTTGGGAAGAGATGGAAAATTATTTTATGCAGAAATGGGGAGAGAAGAGAGATCATGGATACATTCTTACTGAGTTCAACGTTATGAAGAAGAAACTTGATGAGGATATCTCAGATTTTATAAAAAGATTTAATAAATTGTACAATAGTCTACCTCTTGAGATTAAACCTCCACAGGCCATTGCTCGAGTAGTTTTTGCTGGGGCCTTTGAATCAGAGTTCGGCTTCACACTTAGAGAGAGGAAGTGTCATACCTTGGACCAGATTCAAATTGATGCTCTTGAGGTAGAAGAAACTTTTACATCAACAGGGAATTAAAGAAGCAGAACTAACCCTATAGAGAAAAAAAAGGGAAAAGAGGAGGCAACTTCCTCATGTCATGCAAGAGAATACCAAGAACAGAAGATGGAGGAGATGGGTAAGTTGATAAAAACTTATCAAATGAATTGATAAAATTGGAGCTAGAAAACAAATATCTCCCATAATAAAACTTCTAGGCTACTAAGTGAGGTTTCAATCCATAATATAGAAGGCCTCCCCTATAGATATTGCAAAGGGAGAGGAAATAACAACAAGACCACATATATCCTCCATTATATATAGAAGATGATCTGGAGGAGCAGATACAAGATGCCAACAAATTTAAGGGGAACCTGTATTCCTCTTTCTCTAATGAAGAACAAGAAGTTAGAACGTATGAAGAAGAGGTGGATGATCTTGATGCAACACTGAATGATGGTGAGATTGATAATTACTACAAGTAGTTCGTTGATTTCAAGTAGTCTCAGCTACACAAGAAATATGATCTTTGGTCATCTAGGAAGAGGTCAAGACGACAAGACCAAAGTGAAGGTGCTTCCTCCCAAGTTCCTCCTAAGCCAACTCACAAGGGGAAGGGGCCCTTATATCTAATTACTCAAAAAAAGGAGTCCCCAGATCCAAACTACCATAAGCCCAAAGTCCTCAAAGAAGAGAAGTCACCTCCCCCTTCTAGGCCCATATTTGAAAAAGAAAAAGAGTTGGTAGAGGTTAGCACTGCAGAAAAAGGCCTTGCTATCTTTAATCTTCAAAAAGAGCTTGAGAAAGTCAAAATCCAGGTCCCGTTATCTGAGCTCTTGAAACAACCCACATATAAGGCCCAAGTTTCCCAGTTCATGTTTCCATTTGCTTCAGTCCAATCCCATGATAGTTTAAACCTCCAAGAAGAAAGGCCAATGGTCATCTTTGGACCCCATGTTGAAGAACAAGATCCCTCCACAACACCTTTTTACGTTACTCTAGTAGTACATGACCTCCTACTCCATAACTGCATGTTGGACTCGGGTGCTTCTCATAATTTGATGCCACTGTCAGTAATGGAGCAACTAGGTCTGCAAATAACTAAACTATACAAAGATCTCTACTCTTTTGACTCTAAGAGAGTAAAGTGCTTGGGAATGATAAAGGAATTAATGGTGAATTTGGACCAGATCCCAATAAAAAGTGTAGTGATGGACATTGTAGTTGTTGATATCCCTACAAGGTCCGATATGCTTTTGTCTAGGTCTTTGGGATCGAATATTGGAGGTTCCATTAAGATGGATCTTACCTATGCTACCATCCCTATCTTTGGGGGAGAAGAAAGGTGACTGTATAGGGAATCAAGGTTCGTTAAAACAGTTACGAAAGTCGATTTCCCAAATAATGCTCCTATGTATGGGAAATAAATGGATCTCTCTTGCTTACTTCTAGAAGAAAATGATTTTATTTTAGAAGAAACAAAGGTACAACTAGAAACCAAATTAGATCAGCAGCTCAAAGAATATAGCAAAGTACAGAAGTTGTATTTTGATGGTGAAAATTCTAAGGAAATGGAGCACGAGTGTTGTTGATATCTCTAGAGGGTAGCTTGATTCCCCTCTCATTCAAATTGGAATTTGAGGCAACCAATAATGTGGCAGAGTATGAAAATTACTACTAGGCCTGCAAGTAGTGAGGAATTTGAACATTAAATTCCTGACTGTGTTTGGAGACTCGGAACTAGTGGTAAAGAAAATCAAGAACCAATGTCAAACTAAGCACCCCAGGCTAAGGGCTTATAAAAATGAGGTTTGGGATTTAATGGAAAACTTCTTCCTAGCTTTTAATTTCCAATTATTACCTAGGGAAGGAAATCGACTGGTCAATTCCTTGGCTATAACTACCAGTAATTTTAAGCCACCATAAAATCCAATTCTCAGATATGAAATCAAAGTTAGGTATATACCCTTTGTGCCTGACAATGTGAGACACTGGTAGGTGTTCGAAGATGACGAACAAATCAAGTGTTTCATGGAATAAATTGGGGAATTATCAAATTCTGTGATCAAACAAGAAGAGGAAGAAGTGACAGAGGAACAACCAACCGCTTGGGAGGAAACTACCGTAGGGAATAGATTTCTACAGCTAAAGGGAAACACCATTCCCCGTGGCCTGGTTCCTTTGGAGAGATTATTCGAATCCAACGATGTCACCTCAAAACCTGCTAAACAGGGAATCGATGAACAGGTGGAGGATTACAACAATAGATCAGAGCATGAGCCCCAGATGATCAAGTTGTCAAAATGGATCCCCCAAAAATATAAACAAATGTACTTAAATCCCTTCAAAACCTATAAAGATGTATTTTCTTGGTTATATGATGATTTAAATACTTTTGATACAAATGTTATTCAACATAAGATTCCCTTAAAGAATGGAATGAAGCCTTGTAAGAAGAAACTCAGATAGATCAATCCCCTTTTACTCCCATCCATTGAGAAGGAAGTAAGGAAGTTACTTCAGGCCAAGATCATTGTACTATTGAGGTACTCAGAGTGGGTGGCAAACCCAGTTCCTGTCAAGAAAAATAATGGAGAGATAAGACTGTGTGTGGATTTTAGAAACCTCAACAAAGCTTCATTAAAAGACAATTACCCATTGCCAAAAATGGATTATATATTACAGAAGGTAGTTGGCTCAGCTCGGATGTCCATGATTGATGGATTTTCAGGGTATAATTAGGTAGCAGTGCATCACGATGATGAGAAGAATATTGTGTTCACTACACCCTGGGGGACCTTCATGTATGCAATAATTCCATTTGGCCTTACAAATGCACGAGAAACCTTCCAAAGGGCCATGGATATATAATTCATGGGAGAACATGACAAATTTGTAGTGGTCTACTTGGATGATACCATAGTTCTTTCTAAAACAGATGAGGAGCATGTTGAACATTTGAAACTCACTTTTGAGAAAGGCAGGAAGTATGGCTTGTCTCTAAATCCAAGGAAATCTCAATTTGCTCTAAGCGAAGGTAATTTATTGAGGCATATAGTAGCACAGGAGGGGGTGAATATCGATCCCAAGTGTGTGGAAGCCATCAACCACATTTCCCTACCTAGAAATAAAAAAGAGGTCCAAGTGTTATTGGTATGGATTAACTTATTGAGGATATTTCTACCTAATTATGTAGAGATAGTGAAGGGTATCATAGAGATGTCGAAGAAGGAGAACGAAGTGAATTGGAACCCAGATTCTCGGGAATCCTTCTCTAGGATCAAGAGAGATTTTTCAGAGTCTCCTATGTTAGTTAGCCTGGATTATTCAAAATCATTTTACATCTTTTATTTTGCATCCCCTCATACTATAGCCATTGTTTTATTTCAGAAGAATCATGAAGGTCACGAGCAGCCTATAGCCTTCTTCAGCCATGTGTTGCGGGAGGCTGAATTGAAATATAATATCTTGGAAAAACAGGATTATACCTTGGTCAAATATTTGAAGGCCTTCAGAGTTTATGTTTTACACTCTAACGTTTTAGCTTATTCTACAATAGTGGTTGTTAAAGACATCCTGGTGCAAGGAGACAGTGATGGAAAAAGAGGTAAGTGGATTGCTGAAATCCAAGAGTATGACATGGATTTCAAGTGCACTAAACTCATAAAAGGACAGGGATTGGCCAAAATCTTATTAGAGTCTAATGTCCAGGCCTTGGGGATTAACTTATTAACAGAAGAAGAGGAAGAATGGATGCAACAACCAATGATCAAGGTATCGATCCATAAAAAAAATATCCAATAGGAAACATTTTCTTGGTATAAAGATGTCATCCACTATCTGCTATTCTTGAGGTGCCCAGTGAAGATGGATAAATCAAAGTATAGAGCATTAAGATTAAAAACCCAAAAGTTTATTATATCTAATGGGCAACTGTACTGGAAAGACCCAGTTGGAATATTGAAAGCAAGATTCTATTGGCCTAAACTATTAAGAGAAGTTCACTCTTATGTTCGGGTTTGCCAGCAGTGTCAAATGTTCGCTGAGAAGTAGAACTGAGCCCCACTCCCATTAATTCCTGTTTGTAAAGAAGATCCTTTCAGGAAATTGGGATTGGAATTTATCAGGGAGATACACCCCCCTTCCAACAGCCAACACAAGTGGATACTCACAACCATAGACTATTTCACAAAATGGGTGGAAGAAATCCCAGTCTAAAATGCAACTGACGCTATGGTAAAAAAACAAATGTAGGAAAATATCTTGGCCAGGTTTGGTTGTCCTATGAAAATTGTGACTGATAATGCTCAGGTTTTTAAGTCTACAAAATTTATCATTTTTTTTGTCAGAAATTCATCATTACAGTTGGCCACTCTACTACCTACTATCGAGGATCCAACAAAATGGTATCGAGGATCTTAAAGAAAACAATTGTAGAAATCCAGAGAAATTGGGACTTCCAACTAAAATTTTTCCTATGGGCTAACAGGGTCACTCCTAAAAGATCCACGGGGAAATATCCTTTTGAATTGGTCTATGGGAAAGTAACTATATTCCCTATACAACTTGCCATGCCGGTTGCCAAGATATTACAAGATGTGGAAGAAGAACCAAACTCCCTGACTCGAAGGATAAATCAACTAGTGGAGCTCCAAGAGAACAGAGAGCAGGTAAACCACAGGTTAATCAACTACCAACAAAAAATGAAATATTTGTTTGATAAGAAGGCTAAAGACAAACCTCTCCATCTAGGAGATCTAGTTTTGAGGTGGGATGTAAGAAGAGAGGACAAATGGAAACATGGAAAATTTGATCCCTTATGGTTTGGAACCTTCAATATTACTGAGGCAAAGGGAAACAATACTTTCTTGTTGGAAAACTTGGAGGGTGAAATTCTTGAGCTGCCTATAAATGGGTAATTCCTCAAGCTTTACTTCCAGCACTAAGAGGTCCATTTCTCACCCATTGTACATACTAGTGAGACACTGTAAGATATCAGTAATACTTTCAATTCTTTATGTTTCTATTTTTGTTTTTATATACTTAAATAAAATGACCCCATGCCCAATGGATAGAAGGCTACTAGTCTATAGGTTCTCAACACCTTGCTAGCAAGGCACTATCCCCAATTTGAGCCAATGTTATTACTTACTGCAAAATTTTTCGAATGGGGCCAAATGATTTCAAAAGAATGTGAAAGAGAAGAGAATCTTGCGGTCATTTTCCAAGAAGTAGAAGGACTCAAAGCCTGAATTAGACCCTCTCCATTGGAAAGTGCTTGGGACAAGCTTTCCAATGATGTGGAAGTCCAAAAATGGACTCTTGGATCAAAAGATATGGTCTGCTATATTTTCAAGGATTCAAGCCTTAGGAAGGAAAGAATATCAAAGATCGCATGTCAGAGGTCCAGAGAATTGGTGATCACATATCGAAGGTCCAGAGGTATCAACGATCGCATATCGTAGGTATAGAGGTATCGATGATTGCATATCCAAGGTCGGGATGTCAGAGGTCTAACATATCGGTGACCACATATCCGAGGTCACATCAGAAGGTCGGCGAATCAGAGGATCAGAATTTCTTAAGGTGACAACCTTTAAATAGTTGCGATATGCATAATGTGTCGATAGTGTTAAAAACCATCGGGGAACGACGAAAAATATTAACAAAGGATTTCATCGCAAAACCAAGGGTGAATGGTCCATTTTATCTCTCCTCTAGCGGGACACATGGCAGCACATGATTGGTTCTGATAAATCTATAGTGGCATCCAACGTTAGCATGATGTGGCGGTATGACAGGACATGTTGCAAGCAATTTTTTCATTTTAAGGGGACTAATGGGACAAACCTGGGTGACACGTGTCACCACTCAAGAGGTGCTACATGGAGTGATGACATCATATTATAGATCGCATATAGGAGGTTGAGGATGTTGGCAGTTTATAACATTTTTCAATTGGAATGATAAGGGGGATCCGATATTAGGTTGGCGCATGGTCGTTAAGACTTAACGAACCAAGTGCGCTCAGCACTTAACAAAGAAAAATGGCCCTTGTTGGGATCAAAATGCCCTAGCACCTTAAGGCTAAAAGGTAGACCATAGCCCTTGGTCATCTGATGAGAAATGCAGAAAGGGGCTAAACAAAAGGAGCATGGTGGCATCAAAACTTTACGATTTTAAAAGGCTTTTGTAAATGAAGTTTTGATGAGTTGCAACTCTAACATATTGGGCTCTGATAGTGTAACATAGAAGTGTTAAAAGATGGATGAGTTGGTAGCTATGTTATATAACACCACTAAGGCCATCATAGGTGATTTCTCCTAGCTCAAGAAAGTGGGGAATTCAGGCAGTTAAGGTGAAAATGGTAGGTGAACAGACCGAGTAGAAGAAGAAGAACGTCATGGCAAAGACGTGGCCTAATCGGGGGAAATCAAATGCACGACATGAGATATTTTCTCGAACATCATTCGGTTGTTCTATTTTGATTTTTTTGTGATTTTGTGTATTTTAAAGAAAGGAATCAAATATGTTGCAATGATTTGGGTGGACGAGCCTTCGCACGCTAAGACAGCTAGTTGATCAGATAACTAGAGCTCGGCTAAGATAATTTTCTCGGTCGTCATTTAGTTGTTCTGTTTTGTTATTTTTGTGATTTTGTGTATTTTAAAGAAAGGAATCAAATATGTTGCAATGATTTAGATGATTGAGCCTTCACACGTTGAGATGACCATTCGATCAGATAGCTAGAGCTCGGCTAAGATATTTTGTAAATGTTGTTGAAGCTCTCCCTCTCCTTATAAAAAGAGGGAAGAGACACTTGTAAGAGATTCAAAATTTTTGGAAAGAACCCTTGGAAAGGGCCTTTTCCGTTTTCATGAAGGCAATGTTATGAATCTTGATGTATGCACATTTCTCAAAAAATTAATGTGAGATTTCTGGTGATTCCAACTTATTGGATTGCAGTATGTTCATCTCCCCTTGTGTTTTCATATATGTTAAATATTCTTCTCAGATTTCATGTCACGTAGCTGCTAGACATATTTCTCATTAGATGCAAATTCATTTAGATCAAGTTATTGATGGAAAATTCTTGTATTGATGTGGAAATAAAGTATTTAAAAAATGCTCCATGTATCTTAGCATTCCATAAGAATTTCCTTACTCTCGTTTCTCTCTAAATCCAGATACACAAAATTCTTAACGTTTAAGCTCTATATGATGGATTTCTCCTCTACTGTCTTCTACAATTATATCTGTCTTAACAATTGATTTGCTGCAAACTCTCAATTTGATTTGGCCACCATTGACCGAGGATATTTTCCTGTGTATTCTTGCGTGTGTGTTGGTTCATACATTGTATCTTTATGAATAGTTCTGAATCAATCTTATTTAATTTATATGTAAGAAATATGGTGTTACAAGTCCTTAAGACAAATTTAACAGCACTAATTAAGATGTTGTAGGCATTGGTCTCCTATCAACCCATAGGTTGTCCCTAGGAGTGACAACACCATCCTCCTCACTTTAGGCAAGGATTCATAGTAAATATGGGAAAACCTTTGTTTCCATAGCTCACTTTGACAATTTATATCATGTACCAATGCTCAAATTGGTATTCCATTAACTCTATAGAGTCCTTCAATTCTTGATCCCAAAGTAAATGCATCCCTCATGCAAGATTCCATAGGCCAGGTGAGGACCTTCCCTCTTATTAAGAAAACCATCATCCCTTTGTCTTCTAAGGTAGATATAGATGCTAGACTCTTCTTCAATCTTAGAGCATACATAAAATTACATAAATGTATGATTTCACCATAGTCCCAATGAAATGAAACAAAACCAAAACCCTTCACCAAATAAGTAGAATTATCTCCAAGAATGATCTTCAAATTAGTCTCCCTCTCAACCAGGTTTGAGAGGACTTCACGATATCTAGTGAATTGTCTAGAGGTCCCACTATCTACTAGCCAACTATCATATGAATCATGGGGTGAGGAACTAGAAAGAGAAAAAATAAGAAAATATTCAGATTGAGTAGCAACTGCATTATTTCCATACCTTAAATTTCTTGATATCTTTTGAGGAAAATGGCCCTCTTCATGATCATCAATAGCATCTCTTCTTATTCTACCATTAACATGTAGTTATTGTAGCCATGATTGTTGTTGTAGTTGGACCTTGGAGCTCTTCTCTTCTCTGGGAAATTTCGAGAAAGGTGATCAAGCATGTGGCAGTTGTAGCATTCCACTTACGACACATCCATTTTAATCCTTCTATTAGTGTCCCTAAATGGAGAATCATGCTTCCTTGAATTAGATGGTCTTCCTCTTCCTTTCCTTTTCTTGTCTTGTGAAACAAATGTAGAGGGATCTCCTTTTTCATGCTTTTGAATCGGTCCTCTGGAAATCATCCTGGCTTCTTCTTGAGTGCATTTTCCAATGAGCTCATCAAATGTCGAGAACTTATCATTGTTGCTAATAGTTGTAATGAGTGTCTCCCAAATTTGAGGAATACCTTGAAGTGCAGTGAGTACCAGTTCTCTATCAAACATATATTCTCTAGCAATTAGCAATTGAACCCTTAGTTGTGATAATATCATGAAGTATGATTGCATAATCTATCCCTTGTTCATTATGATGTCCTTGATTGCACAATATCTCCCTTGTCAATTATTATGTTATGATTATGCATAAAATAGATAAAATATGAATAAATGGGAGAACACTGAAATAAAACTCAAAAACCACAATTGACATAATATATAAATCGAGAAACCCTTTCGGGATAAAATCCAATTGGAAGGTGAGGCCACTCCGCTCCGTTTCCTTGAATGGAAAATGGATGCAAGTATAAAGAAGTGAGAATTGTGGCCCATGGACTACTAGAGTCCATAGAAATATATTTCTCTCTCTCTATTCACTCTTAGATGCTCTGCTCATCTATGGAACATAATGCACTAAAATAGAATGGAACCCCTTTTCCTCCTAGTGGTGTAGTTGTGGTTAAGTTTGACTTTTTCAACTCTTAACTAGAATTACAATATTGAATATTATAGAGTTTTGTTTATCATGATCATGTGGCCAATCCATTTTCCATCAATAATGGGGACTGATGTGCCATCCTCTTGAATTATGGTGGTCAAAATAGAAAGGTCAAATCTTGATCAACATAATTTTTTCATATGGACTCTGATTGAGGTGATTCTTGCACCGTTGGAAGGGTATAAATGTGTATAATATCAATAAAATGTGCTTCAATTAAGTGGAAAAATATTATTCCCCAAAAAATTCCATTTGATTCTTCAAATTTCTTCTAAAACGTTTCAAACCCCAATTTTCTAGACTGGGACGTTAGGTAAAAATGGTCCCGTGAGATGATTTCTCTCCTTTTTCCACTTGAAAAGCACCAATGTGAATTAAAAATAATATAGTGATTCAATATGGCTCACACTTCCCCATTTTTGGAGGCTTTTGGTCCCCAAAATATTATATTGAATGAGGTGAGAAAATGTTTCCTCCACCTTCTCTTAGGTTTTCCATTTAGCCTTGCCTAGAAGCTGTCCTTTTAATCGAATATGCCAAAGGTCATGTTGTAGTTCTAGACCTCTTCTACAAAAATATATTTTATTTTAACTCTAAATAAGCATCTAGTGCCAAATCCTCTACAAAAGGTAGCACCTATTCCTCTTCTTGGTATAACATAAATGACTCATAGATTTTTAGATTCTCTACATTTATCACTGAGTAAATGCACACGCATGGGGTTAGACTAATTCTATAGGAAATTTATCCTATCTTTTCTAGTATCTCAAAGGGACCATATTGTAGAGCCTTGATTTTATAACCAGGACTTTGTAGCCTCTATTTGTTGAACTGTAACCATACTCTATATCCCACCTTGAAGGAATTCTTTATTTTTATGTAGCCAACTCACAAAATAGAAGAAAAGAGAGATCAACAACTTCAAAATTGGCCTCTTCGAGGGGGAAAACTCCTTTACATTACACAAATGAACAATTATTGGATAATACAAATGACAAGACCTCCTTTCTATATATATGAGTCTAAGGGGTCACAATATAATCAGAGCCGACATAACAATAATATTCTAAGGGCACGACAATAACAATAGTGGGATTCTATGGGGCATAATAATAACAATATGGGGACAACATGGGCACAAAAATAACAATAAGGGATACAATGACAATAATAAAAAGGGAATACACTAGTATTATAGGGACCTAACATTCCCCTCTCCTTTAAAAATGTGTTGTCCTCAATGCTTGAGTGGTTATAGATGCTTTTGTATAAAATTCTCATCCTCCCATGTTGAATCTTTAGCAGGTAAGTTCTTCCACTTGATGGGATACTCTGAAATTGACTGATTTTGTAGCAGTCAAGTTCTTGTTTCAGTGGCTACTTCAATATGATTTTTCCTTCCTCGTCAAGTTCTAGCAATATTATTTCAACTGGGAGATTGTCACCTATAACCTTCTTTAAGCATGAAACATGGAAAACTGGGTGCACTCGAGAAGATGAAAAATGATCCAATTTGTATGCTATAGTACCAATCTTTTGTAACACCTTGTATGGACCATAATACTTTGGTGATAATTTATTATCCTTCTTAGCTTGCTTGAGGGACATTTGCTTGTATTGTTGTAGTCATAGAAATACCCAGTCACCTACATCAAAACTTCTTTCGTTGTGATGTTGATCTACCTATTATTTCATTCTATTTTGCGCCAAAGTTAGGTTATCCTTTAAGAGTTGGATAACTTTTTTTTGATGCTCGATGTGATCTTCCACTGCTTGAACCTTAGAATTTTCTCTTAAATATATTGTGATGGACGGTGGATGATATCCATAAAGTGCCATAAATGGAGTCATTATTGCTGTAGTATGGAAGGAAGTGTTATACCACCATTCAGTGAGAGGCAACCATTTGACCCATTGTGTCGGTTTATCGGATACAAAGCAACGAAGATATCCTTCCAAAAATTTGTTCACTATCTTAGTTTTCCCATCAGATTGAGGATGAAAAGATCAGCTATGAGCTAACTGAGTACCGAGACAAGACAATAATTCTGTCCAAAAATTTCCAGTGAAAATAGGATCTCCGTCGCTTACAATAATCTTTGGGTTTCCATGTAGCTTTTGAATTGTTTCCATAAATGTAGTAGCAACTATATTGTCTTTAAATGGATGAGATAATGCACAAAAGTGTGCATACTTGGTAATTCTATCAACTACCACCATGATGATACTCTTTCCTTCGGACTTGGGTAAACTTGTGATAAAATCCATTGAAACCTCCTCCCAACATTGACTTTGAATGGATAAAGGTTGTAATAAGCTTGGGGTCTTAGTTGTATCAACTTTATTTTGTTGGAAAACCAAACATTCCACCACAAACTTTTGAATATCAGATTTAAGGCCATCCCAAAAAAAATCCTTTTTAACCCTGTGGAAAGTTTTTAAAAATCCTGAATGCCCTCCTAAGGGACAGGTGTGCAATTCCAGAAGAATCTTTTGTTTGAGTTGGGAATTCTTATAGAGGTATAAGAGATATTTGTAGCATAACGAATTAGTTTTCCAACTAAATGTATCAGATGTAATTGGATCTTGTTGCAACTTTTGAATGCGTTTCCACACTTCTTCGTTATTCTTCCATTCATCCCTTGCTTCGTTTATCCAATATGCTTGGATGATAGAAATGGCACAAAGAAATGCTTCCACATCCTCATTCTTTCTTGAGAGTGCATATGCAACAACATTTTGCTTCCTTTTCTTGTAGATGATTTCAAAGTCATAACCCAACATCTTTGTGACCCATTTTTGCTACTCTTCTGAAGGTAATATTTGTTCTAAAAGGTATTTAAGACTATCATGATCTGTTTTTACCTTGAAGTGTCTTCCCATTAGGTAAGGTTGCCATTTCCTAAGTGCATGTAGTATTTCCAACATTTCCTTCTCATAAATAGCTTTGTGTAAATACTTTCCTTTGATTGGATGAATTTCAAAAGCCATGGGTCTTTCTTCTTGCATTAAAACAACACCAATTCCATTTCCTAAGGCAACACATTCCACAATAAATGTTTTTGTGAAGTCTGGCTTAGCTAAGACCGGTGCTTGGCACTTTGCCTCTTTTAGATGTTCAAAGGCTTTCGTTGCTTCTAGAGTCTAAGAAAATGCGTCTTTCTTCAATAATGTTGTTAGAGGTGCTGATACTCTCCCATAATTCTTAACAAACTTGCGATAATACCCTGTCAACTCGAGAAAAGCTTGCAGATGCTTTATGGATGTGGGTATTTTCCATTCCTTAATGGATTTAATTTTGTTAGGGTCTAGCTTAACACCTTCATGAGATACAATATGACCCAAATATTCAACCTCTTGTACTCCAAAGAAACACTTGAAGGTTTTTGCATATAATTGTTTCTCCTCCAATAGTTTGAGCACTCCATGAACATGTTGAACATGATCCTTCCAAGACTTTCTTTAGATTAGTATACCATAAAAAAATACTGACACAAATTTTCTAAGGAAGGGTTTGAAAATGGAATTCATCAAACCTTGAAATGTAGAAGGTGCATTGGGAAGGCCAAAAGGCATGACCAAAAATTCATAATGACCCTCATGAGTTCTAAATGTTGTTTTTAGAATGTCTTCAGTCTTCATTCTAATTTGATGATATCCTAAACGAAGGTCCAACTTGGTGAAGTAAATTGCTACATGCAATTCATCCAATAATTCATTAATGACAGGAATGGGAAATTGTCTTTGTTAGTAAGCTTGTTGAGCTCCCTATAATCTGGACACATGTGCCATGATCCATCCTTCTTGTGCACCAATACTACTGGACCAGAGAAATAACTTTGACTTGGTTGAATTATACCAGCCTCTAGCATTTCTGCAACCATACCTTCAATTTTACTCTGTTGGGTATATGTATATCTGTAAGGCCTGATGTTTGGAGGAAAACTTCCTGGAATCAAATAAATAGCATGATCATGGTCACAAATAGGTGGGAGGCCTTTGGGAGTCTCAAATACCTTGGAATGATTTTCCAAGACTTTTTGGAGATCTGGAGAAATAGATGATTTCAATGTGGGAACCCCTAGCGAACATAATTGTGCAATTACACCATGTTAGAAGCTTTTCATGCCGTTAGAGCTTATTATCTTTCTCAATTTCCCTGTGATACCCCTTAATTCAACTTCCTTTCCTTATGAAAAAAAATTCAAGAAAAGTTATTGAAAATTAAAAGCTATGATACCCAAGGATTGTAGCCATTGGACCCCTAGTACAACATCAACACAACCCATTGGAATAGAAAGCATTGGACTATTGAACACATATTATCCCATGGATAGTTTGATATTATGGCATTTTCCAGAGAAATTTATGGTTCCTCCATTTGCAACCATCACTTGACACACTGGTGTTGGATATAGGGAGAAATTCAATTCCTTCGCTATCTTACAATGAATAAAATTATGGGTACTGGCCAAATCAATCAACACTATTACCGTTTTCTTCTTGATATGTCCTCCTATCTTGATAGTTTGAGGAGTGGTAATTCTGGAAAATGCATTACAAGATAAGGTCATATTCATTTCTTCTTTCTCTAGGGTTTGTTCTTGGTGTGTATCCTCTTCTTTTGATGTTTCTTGTTCCTTTCTTCCTCCTCATCACAATCTATGTAAAATAATTTCTTCTCAGCACACTTATGACCTTTAACATATTTTATATCACAACTATAACAAAACTCTTTCTCTCTTTTTTCTTCCAATTGTTGTGGTGTCAACCTTGTAGGTTGTGGAAGGATAGGCACAACAACACTTCCATCTTCATAGTTGTGATTGGTAGGCTTCCTTGTTGCCATAATTTTTCTTTCATTTTTTCTTGCCAACCTAAATGCCTTCTCCAATGAATCGGGTTCCCAAAGGCGAACCTCATGTTGGATGCTATCCTTTAAAGTCCCTATGAACGCATCAATCTTATGCTCCTCTGGAATATCTTTTACCCTTATATTATTTTTTTGGAATTCCTCAATGTGCTACATCATTGAACCCTTTTGTTTGAGATTTATCAATTGACTAAAAAAGGTTTTTCTTTTTGTATCCTCATAATGTGATATCATTTCTTCTGTAAAAATTTCCCAAGTGACAATATTTTTACGAGAGAAAAGACATAAATACCATATAAATTGATTGGGTTCCAAATATAAGGTTGCAATGTGTACCTTTTGTGTGTTTTTCACATTATGGGGATCAAAATATTTCTCCATCTATAGTATCCATGTTATGGGATCCTTGCCATCAAACCTCCTCATATCGATATTTGAAACATGGTGGGCCGTCAATCCAACGTTAGAGTCTATGAAATCATGACTAACATTTCTTTTGTTCTCATTATGAGTTTCCTCTACTACCTTTTCACCAATAGGAAGCATTTCTTGTAGCAACTTTTCCAAACCTCCTTTCAAACCTTCCATGTCTTTCTTAAAATCTTCAATGTTTACTTCTAAACCATCCATCTTACCTTCCATGTCAATCATCTTAGCTTCCACACCATTCATCTTAGCATCCACTCCATTCATCTTAGCTTCCACACCTTTCTCTAAACCATCCATCGTAGCTTCTGTTACTTTTTGTGAGAGTGAAATTTGTTTCACTTGGTCTCGTAAGTTTGATATATCATGTTGCATTTCTTCCTCTTCTTCATGAGTCATGCTAGAGATTTCAGGTTGATTACTAGGTGTTTCCATTTTCTTTTTTCGAGGCATCAATTAATGATAATTATGCTTCACCATGTCCTTTGAATTCCTTCAAACTAATTTTTCAAACCAAACTTATGCAAAATTTTAAAAAGACTACACACCTTTTTTCTCTTTGTAGGAGCTCGATATTGAATATGTTGTATCTCTATAATTTCAGATCTCCGAGGTATGACATTTCATTATGAGGTAGCCCTCTGAGTCCTTTTGCCAACCCCACAAGTCTGATCAAGATTGGATTCTCTAAGAAAGCGTCATTCCAAATCTCCCACAATGATCGAATTGTAGACTGGTTCAGTAGAGCGAACTTTTACGAAGTTCCATGTGTCAATTTTTCGATCTTCAGACCTGGAAACAATACAAAAAAAGCTACAGTCCATCATATTTCTTTACCTTTTTACTAAATTTCAATCTGATGCTTAGAGAGAAAGTTATGACGATTTTCCCTAGGTCACCTGTTTGAGATATAATTCAGGATCCTGCAAAAACCCTAACATCCGTGGATAATATCTCCGAAAATATAGTGAGAAAAGATCTAAAATTTGTACCCGAGGTTCATCAAGATTTTGGCTGAAATGGCTTTTAATTTCATCTTTTGAAACTTCATAGAAACAAATTTATAGCGAAAATTCTATAATGACGTGTTTGAAGTAGTGAAACCCTAGAATCCAAAGCTCTAATACCAAATGTTATGTAACCAACTCACAAAATAGAAGAAAAGATAGATCAACGACTTCAAAATTAGCCTCTTCGAGGGGGAAACCTCCTTTAAATTACAAAAATGAACAATTCTTGGATGATACAAATGAATACCTCCTTTCTATATATAAGATTCTAAGGGTCACAATATAATGAGAGGCAACATAACAATAATAATGTAAGGGAACAACAATAACAATAGTGGGCTTCTATGGAGCACAATAATAACAATATGTGGAAAACATGGGCACAAAAATAACAATAAGGGATACAATGACAATAATAAAAAGGGAATACACTAGTATTATAGGGACCTAACATTTACTCTCTATTGATCATGCCCAGGCTTATATTTTTCGTGTGACTTTTATAGTGTCTCATGTACCTATGTATGGATTTGATTAATCTTCTCAACAATTTTTTCTACCCTAAATTAATCCCTTGTAAAATTGTCCCTCACTCCTCCTTGTTGTCCATATGCAATATCCAACAACGAAGGTGGAAAATATCCAAAACAAGTTTTAAATGAGGACTTACCTGCAGAAGTGTAGACTACCCTATTATAAGGGTGGTGTGTGTGTGTGTGTGTGTGTGTGTATATATATATATATATATATCATATTTTTGTCCAAATATTTGGATTCTTATGATTGTAACCCATTAAAACATGCACCAAATTCTTGTAAACTATTTCTATCTTCTCATCTATATGTGAATGGAATGTTATATACCTCTTCAACTTTGTGTCAATATTCTCCCACAATGTAGTGTAAAATGCACTGAGAAATCTTGTGTCCCTATCTAAAATGATGCTCCATGGTATCCCAAAGTGCACCTAGACCTATTCAAAGAACAAGTTTGTTGCTTCTTTTCTACTAATGATCTTTTTACAAGGAACTATAATACATATCTTTTTGAACTTGTCAACTTTGATGGATAGGTAGTCATGTCCCTTTCTAGTTGTTGGTAAACCTCTCAGAAAATCCATGAAAATGATTTACCAAGGATGAGTGGTTATAGAAAACATATGATATCGAACCTATTTCCTATTATGAGGATTGTTGGTACAACAAAGCACGCATCCTTTTGTAAACCTAGCTACATATTCTCACATCTTGGGCTAATAAACATACCTTCGGAAGTTGGAGATTATCTTCCCTACACCAAAGTGCCATACAACCCTGGAGGTGTGAGCCTCTCCAATCAATTACAATTACTCACCTTTAGGAACACATAACTTATCCAACCTATAGAGTAACCCATCCTAGAGATTATAGTTAATTTTTTTGTCACCATCATGCACATGACTCTGGCTCCATCTCCTTGAAGTTGTCATACTTTGGTTATGCCTCTCGATATGCATCATGGGTGAATGGCGCCATGTGCATCAAAGTTCCCAAAGTTGTGGTATTTGATGTGGAGGGCCTTGAAAGCATGTCGATCAGCCTATTTTTGTTTCTCTTATACTTGATCATTAAACGAAAGTGTTGTAAAACCCCATCCACTTGTAACTTTTTGTCCATTGTAGATTACTTTGGGCTATTGGGTATTGTAGTGGTTGATGATCTACGTGGATTACTATCTCCTTTCACATCAAATGATGTTTCCACTTCTTCACAACTTGCATCATGGCATAGTTCTCCTTATCATAGGTAGGGTGGTTAAGAACTTCCCCATGAAATACTTCAAAATGGGCATGTAGACCTTCCTCACTACATCAAGAACAATCCCATAGCATATTCACTTGCATATATCTCCACGTCAAAGGTTGTTAAAAGTTCAGTAATTCCATAATGGATGCTTCACTATTATTGTTCTTTAACCCCTTAAAGGCACTCTAAAACGTGTTAATTAGTGAATCAAAATATGCACAATCAAGGTTGAAAACAAGGAGATCATCAATGTATCAGAAGAAAGGACCAAAGGCATAAGTAATAACAATTTTATGACATAATTCATTGGTAGAAGGAATTTTATAGATTTTAATTTCGACTAGTGAAATATAATTGATCAAATTGTTGAAGTTGACCAAGGGAAAATCGATGAAGGTGAACCTATAGAAATGCCCAACTTGAATTGATAGCTATCCACAATAAATAGACCTTGCACACCATTTGTGTCTTGTATGTGCTCACATTCAACATGATTGGATAAAAATATTTAATGAGAAAAATCCATCGAAAAAATTAAACAAAATCCCACTCTAAACTTCATTTTCACCACTTTTGCAAATTCAACATCTAGTCACAGATTGTGAGCTTGGAGATATTCCTAAATTCTTAGAGATACTAGATTAGATTCATTTTTACTCCCACCTTCTTGAGTGTCTATGAAATTGGGCTTTTTTTTGGAATATTATAAGATTCTAGGGATGAGGGGTCAAGTTGAGGCACCAAAAACCTTGTTGGAGCCATGTACTAAGGATAGGTTAAATAAATATACAAAGAATTAGCTTGAGGTCCTCCTGCATAACATTCAACAAGCAAATATGGAGGAGTCGATTCCTTGGGATCGATGATGGAAAAATTTCAAGAAATGGGCCCTAGTAGCAAAAAAGTGGATAGTTGAGTCGACTTTCCTCCAAGTAGTTAAAATTAGTGTGATAATGGTTTCATATATGTTTTCCTAAGTCTAGGATAATTTGATAGAAACATGGTCACTTAGTTTGTCAATCTAGGGTTCATTGGAAATTCGTGAGGCAACCAATGTAGGTAACATAGAAATTGGACATTTATGGCATGCTTTAAAAAAATTCCACACATCATATTAAAAGTGATTAAAACTCACTTATTTAAAAATTAAACTTGCAGTAAAAGAATCAATATTGTTCCCACTTGATCACTTAGCTAGTGGCGCCTCAGATATCATACCCCATGAAAAACTTATTCACAAATTTGCATATATCTCTTCATACAAACTATTAATTATGAGAAACCTTATTCAGTAACACACTAATTATATTGTCAGGTCAGGTATTTTGGTAACTCCACAAAAATTGATTTCTCTATTAAGAATATCATTAATATATACTCATAGAGGGTATACTCTTTGGATTTAGATTATAAGATCCCTAAATATTGAGTCATTTTGTATTTACATGTTTAAAAAATATTTTCCTGATCTTGAAGGATTAGGTGTCAACATTCCCCCCCAATTTGAAGGGGCGTTTGTAAGTCCAAGCATCATTCTGAATCTTTCAAACTTTTCTCTTCCAAGAACTTTGGTGAAGATGTTTGCAATTTTCACATTTGTGCAACGATTGGTTAGGTGAATAGTCTTGGCCTCAACATGATGTCGAATCAAATGATACTTTGTATTGATATGATTGATTCTATCATGGAAATTTCGATTTTTGGCCAATTTTATTGCAGTGGTATTGTTAGTTAAAAGAGGAGTAGAGTGCACTTGCTTCTCCTATAAATATTCAAGAATTTTCCTAAGCCACACAATCTCCTTGGTCGCTTTTGCAACTTCCACATATTCTACCTTTGTTGTGGAATTTGTTGGAACTAATTATTTGTGTGAGCTCCAAGAGACAACTCCTCATCCAAGACTAATAACATACCTTGAAGTAGATAGTGCATTTTATTTTTCTCCATCAAAATCTGAATCAAAGTATCCATTTAAGCTGAAGTGATCCACTTGTGTATATTTGAGTCCAAATTCTTGAGTTCCCTTCAAGTACCTTCGAACTCTTTTCGTAATAGACCAATGACCCTCATAAGGTTTTTACATAAACATGGAAAGGATTCCAATAGAAAATTAAATGTATGGTTTTCTAGTAGTCAGAATGAATCAGTTCAATATTTCTACGTGATCTGCAAAGAAAGTCATGAAATGGTTATTTGTTATTTTTTCCTAAGATATAAGCATCACATTGCTTCATTTTCCTAGGAATGGTTGGCATACCAATAACTCCATTTCTCTTTAAAAGAACAAAGACTATCATAGTTCATATGTCCAAATATAGCATGCCATAAAAAATTAGATGATAATGTACCTTCATTACAATGAGAAATGTGTGCATAGTTTTGTGCGTGAGCGGAGGTTTCTTGCAGCTTAAAGAGTCTTTCTTCTTCTATTCTTGTTACGACAAATGAGTTGTCCAATGTTTTTTTCACCTCAACTTTTCCATCAAACATGTGAATGGAGTATCCTTGCTAGTGGATGTGAACCAATGACAACAAGTTTCTACGCAACTCTGGGAGGTAGAGAACATTATCCAGAATAAATTTAGGAAGTCTAGGAAGTTTGATCCTGATGGTGCCAATTTCAGATGGCCTGAGTTTTGACTTGTCTACAAAGTAGACTAATATACTTACATTGTTACTGAATCCTTCAAAGAAATCCTTCTGAAAGGTCATGTGGCAAGTTGCACCTGTATCAAGCAACCATGCATCTTTCCACAAAGCAAGTGAAGTATTAAACAATTCTTTAGTTATTCCAGTATTGTGATGTGCCACAATATAATGAGAAGATTTAGGTGCTTTACCTTTCCCTAGATTTGGTGTTTTACCTTTCTCTTCATTTCTTTCATGCTTGAATATGTCACAAAAGAGCTTTCATGTGGATGTATCATGTCCATTTCTATTGCAGCATATACAATGGAGATTTGGTCTTCCTCCTTGATAATGTTTCCCCCCTATACCTCTGTTATACTTCTTTCAATGTCCTCTTCTCCCACCTATTACCCTAGAAGAATAATGTTCTTGATTCTTCTCTGTTTGTGCAAGGAACACAACTTCTTCATAACAATGAGTAGTTATTTTCCTCTTCCCAAAAGCTTTCTCTCTTTCCAAACATTCTCACAAGAGAGTCAAAAGTAATCTCTTTAAGTTTTCCACTAGCTTATAATGACACAATATAGTGGGAATATGTGAGGTATAGTGCCTTGATGAAATTTATTAGAGGAACATCCATTTTAACTCTGGTGGCTTCTATATCATGCATAATATCTATGCTTTCAGATGCTAGGTTAAGGGGATAATCATCTTTCAATTCAAGTTGAAGAGTTTGATCATTAGTTGGACTACCCCAAGATTTGAGTGTGAGTCATATAAGTCTTTCAAATTATTTAAAGAACTAAATGCATTAGTAAATGACCTCTTCATTTATTGATGCAACAATCAAGGCATATGCCTTGTTGTTCTTGTTTTCCCATATGGTGATCTCTTTGTCTGATGTGGGATTTGCAGGTGGATTCCCATCTTCTCCTTCACATAACCCTTTTTGTAATTCATTGAAAATGAGGGAATTCTTTATCTTTCTGGACCATTCATGGTAGTTCTCTTTGCCAGTGAGAATTACTCCAATGATTGAGATGCGAGAATGCATTATTAAATGAAAATATGAGCTAGACCTGAGATACCAAAATACTTGCAACAAAAATCTAATATGTCTCTATAAACAATAGAGACCCATCATACAACTTGTTTGAAATTCTCATCAAAATAACTCAAAAAATATGTTGGAGTTGTTATATTTGACACTCATGCACCAACACTTATTTCACTAACTATTTAGAGAGCACATTGAGAGACCATCACTTTCACACAATCAAAAAAATACTCCACCAAAATTTATCGCTTACCATCTCCAAAATGACGTTCTAATGATGGAAGGGATTGATTAAAATTTAATTGAAATATTTTGATAGAATAGAGTTTTAATAGCATAGTGGAGCTGACAAACTTATACAAGCCTCTTAGCATGCAAACAATTACATTTTCTTCTAAGAGAGCTCCAAATTAATTTCTTGAAACAATGAGAGTAGATCGTTCATCGAGTCTCCTCCTCACCATCATGTTCTCAAATGATTACCATAGCTCAGACCCACAACTCCTTAAATTCACACAACCTTTTATAACAATGTGCTATGGTTCCATTGGCTCAACACTATACTTCACTTGATTTTTCTTCATAGAGTTCAATTTGCATAGGTTTTTCAATGTATAGTATTCACCCACAAACCTTAAAAACAATTTGCATGGCTTTAGTATTTATTCTCATGAATAGCAACTCACACAAGCTCATCTCTCAACAAACATAGAATTTCAAATTGTTCAATGCAAATGATTTATTGCTCAAACACATATACTAGATTGCAGACTCCTCTCAGTGGCAATGATTCGAAATTTTGAGAGACTTGAAGTTTTAAAAACACCAGCTTTCTTTCAAAGACTCGATCAATGGTGGTGATCTAAAATTATGATGAATCAATGAATGGTACTCCATATCTCCACTATGATCTCATTATACCGCATTGCAACTTGGATAGATATTTGAGAGGAAATGGGCATTTTACCGTTACGTCAGGTGCATGGAGAATGCTCAAGTTCGGTGTGCATAGAGAGAATATTGTAGAACTAGTAAGAGTTATGGTGGAAATAGGATGCCAAATTTGGACATATGGACTTGCATTCTGATACCATGTCAAGTAAGGTATTTTGTAACTCCATAAAAATGATTTCTCTATTAAAAATAAAATTAATATATACACATAGAGGAGAATAGAGGATTGATTCTTGGGATTCACATTCTCATTTTTTATTCACAAAATATTTTGTATTTACAAAATATTTTCCCAATATTGAAGGATTAGATGTCAATATCTATAACAACACTATAGAAATTATGTAGCATATGAACTTGTAATAGCTCATTCTATAACAAATCAACAAAGTGAATAAATCACAAATAAATAGAGTGATAAGCGAACATACCAAACAATGAAGAACTAACATTGTAAAAAGTTATCTAGCTAAGCTAACTACTAGATACAAAAACAAAAATAATATGGCACAACACTTTAGCTAGAGTGGGGCCTACTCAAGGAGTGGCCTATGCCAAAATTCATGAGATCACCAAAAACATATCACAATGAAATTTCACACATTGAACCATAATTACTTTCTATTATAATTGTAAAACATAATCTAGAAAAAGTATGATCTCATCTTATCAAAAGTGCAAGTTGTAACCCATGCTATGGCATTGTACACACACACACACACACACACACACACACACACACACACATATAGTTTTGTGAGGGAACTTTTTTATTCCATATATGGAATGACAGGTTCCTTGAATTATGAAATTAGTTAAAATTAAAATTTAAAGGGAACATTGCTGCAATATTCATGATTGGCTTGAGTATCCATTTGGGTGGTTCTAAACCAACAAAATCACTAAATTCCTTTTCTTTTTTCTTTAATGTGATAGGATGTGGCTATATATTGGTTATTACCATGTGTTTTTAATGGTTACACCAAAACATAGTTGATCCCTTGTTCATGAATCGTTGTGGAGGGTTGAGTGTGACATTATTTAATTGAAGAAAAAATAATAGATATGTTTGCATCCTTTCTTCATCGAATATTTGTGTATGTGGTGTCTTCACCAAATATTCATGTATGTATTATGAAGGGATGAATGCACCACTCTCTAACTAAAAACAGGTTTCCAAGATGCTCGCAACTTTTCTTTGTCAAATCTTCGATCAATGGTGGAGTTTTTCATGTGTTGTATAAGAAATTTATTGGGGAAAAACCCTTCCAACATTTATGATCATACTTAATTGAATGAATCACTTTCATTCCTCAAGAATCCTTAATCAAATCCTATTATCAAAATTTGGAGTTTTCCCATCAACTTGAAGGTAGAAGGAATATAGTCTTGAAAGAAACATGCATCTTTAGGGAATTCAAGGCTAGTGACAAAATATTAAGTCATAATCAATCATGTAGATGTATATAAGTATATAATGGTTTAATTAAACTCTAAAATACATTTCAATTCTAATCATAAGAAGGAAAATAAGCCAAAGACATGGAAATTGTATACCTTAGAAAAACTCATGATAGATAAGAGTTAAAAGGAGAAAAATAGTTTTAGATTAGGAAAATAAAGGAAGTGTTAATTCATCAAAACATGGTCAAAATGAGGACTCATCATCTCTACTCAGTTGATTTGGTTGCATGTCCTCATGCAACCTAGATTTTCTTCTTTTGGATCCCTTGCATGTAATTCATCCCAATCAAATGTTGGGTATCCATAATCCCCTCGACTATAATAGCCCAAGTATCTATCTAGTTGTAGTCAATGTGGTCTTTCCTCCTCCTCATTCCATGTCATAGGTGCTATGGAAAAACGAATAGGACACCAAATGGTGGGAAAATGAAGACGTAAACTAATTCATGTGGAACCATATCTTAGTAAAGAATGTGTATAATCCTAACTTGTTAAGGGCCAATTTGAAGTAGGGGTAGCCAATAAGATTTTTGTTCCTTGGGTAGTTTGGAAGAGTCTCCCATGTATCATGAGAAATTAAAGTGCCTCCATTGAATGAATTCTTGCAATTCATCTATATTCTATAATGGCATAGATTTCGTGGTGTTGGATAGAAAGAAAGATTCCTTGATCTTGAATCATCCTTTGTAGGTATTCTTTAATTATATGAGGTAAAGGGTACTCATCTCTTACTTGTAGGCTTGTCTCATATTCAATTCTCCCACAAAATTCAACCTCTTTCTCCCACTTGACCAGGCCAAGGATATGTGAAGTGAAATCTTGGAGTTGAACATCCCTAATATAGGGGTTATGGTTCCAATGAGTGTTATCTTGTAATAATAAATTGAAAACGTAAATCCCACACAATAAGTTTTGGTCTTCTAGGTCTAAAAAAAGAAACACATCTACAAAATCCTGTGGTTGTTTCACCTCGTGTCGCTTCCCAAATGTTATCTATATCAGCCTAAAGGTGGTCCACTAGTTGTGTTATTAAACAAGATAAACCCTTGGATTCCATCTACAAAGGATTTCCTCTCAAGCTATCTTACAAGATTGTTTTGTTGCTTTTAGGTTCTGATCCAGTTAATCCTTGTATTTCTTAATTCTTGCTTCCCATTTTTGGCTCCTGCAGTAAATACATAGATAACTAATGTTGTTTCAACTTCTCCAAAACCTAAATATGAGGCTCCTTATCAATAGTTCCCAAATCAAACATTTCATCCTTATTTCTCCACTACATGATATCTGGTTTAAGATAAAGAAAGGCATATGTTTTAGTAATCATGTTGTATATTAAAGCATTGATAAACTATTGGGATTCTTTGAAATGGGTTACAACTTAATTTTCTTATTCGAATTCTAGGGTTTACTCTTATTTGATATATCTTAACATCCATTCCATTCTTCCCATCCTCGACCTACTATTATATATTATTCCTCAGTTTCTTATTCTGTTACATTAGCCTTTTATTTTCTTAAGTAGTGCTTGGTAACTAGGGTTGGAAAAATGAAATGATTTCAGGGGTACAAGAAACTTACCTTTCTTAGCTATATATTTTCTTTTGTGACTAGGATCTTCTATCTTGATCCAAGGATGAGTTTTAACTCCTTTTCCATTAGATCTCGTAAGTGAATTCACACAAATTCCCTTGTATGCAACATGGTTTATTTGGGCTCTTCCTCAAGTTTTACATCACTGTTTGTCTGATAAACCTCCTTTTCCATGTCTATCTCAATCTTCCCTTCCTTGGCCTTTTTTTCCTCTGACTCGATAATGACCAATACTAGGGCCACCTAGTTCTTCCCTTGTTACCCCTTCAAAATTTTTTTATGCTTGTGTGAGTATTGAGGTATTAAAGTTGCAATGACATTTGGTTAAAAATAGGCCATCCTAGCTCTTTGTGGGTGAACCCTAGCCCCAATCTTACTAGGTTTCCTTTGAGATATTATTCTCCGTGAAAATTCTCACCATGGAATTTCGTTTTGTGTAGCTTGGATACAATTAACATTTTTATCAAACCTTTGTGATATAATATTGTTTGAGGGTTTTTATTCTTTTTCACACCTTCAATCATCTTGGTTAAAATATTTTTTAGGTAGCAAGGACTCTTTAATAACTAATATCCTATTAGTTGCATGATGGGACCTTGTCCTAGAAAAAGAACCTAGATCTCCTATCGAACATAAAATATGTGCTAGATTTAATTTTAGATTTCCAAGTGAACCCAAATCCAATAAAATGAAATCAAATGCACATAGTAATTGGGGGAAAGTATTGGAATTCAAATTAATGAAGATGGAATCCATACAATGCTATACCTTTGATGCAAACATCCCCTTTTGGCTTATTTACCTTGGCCTTGCAGTTAATAGTTTGAAGTCAAGGCTCACTTGAACATGCAAAGAGTTTGTTCCAAATAATTCCACTAGCACATGCCTACAATATGTCTCTATGTCTACTCCACCCATAATGTTCTCCCTTATATAATTTTTTCATAGATTTGCAAGGATATATCTAGACACCTAGAGAAAAGAGAAGTTAGTCTAAGGCTCCAATTATTAGACCCTTTACAATTCATCTCATCCTCATTCAAATTGATCATATATGAAAGCCCATTTCTAGAAGTTTGATCCATTCCTTGCTTCATTGTTGACGACATAAAGAAATGGGGATAGCTTCATCAACCCTTGAACACTACATCAAAATCATGCATCACTCTTCTACAACACTATTATAGTGATGGAGCAATGAAATGTGTCTTTATAAGTATATGACATGTGTGTATTAGCTTTACAAATAATGTAAGTTTGACTAGGGTTTTCCCTATATCATGAGGGTGGTAAATAGGTTGATAACAATTTCTCCCTAATGTGTGAGATTATATGAGAAATTAATGGCCAAAATACATTACAATATAGTAAATCTTAAGAAGTGGCACAAGGAAGTGCCACAATACAAGGAACCAATTAGGACTTGAAAAACATCCAAGAACTCAATCATATATACCATCCTCAAGGAAGGAACACCCATGATCGATATATACCATCCTCAAGGAAGGTACACCCATGGCATCAAATACTAGTACATGCCCATGAAAGAACACATTGTGGATCCATGCCATAAAGAAGATATCATAGCCACCAAAAAATACAATTTGGATATATGTCATAGTATAGATCAATATGAAATCAAACACAAATAATAATTGCCTTAAGTGGTCTACAAAGTACATAATATGGTATAATACTCCATCACAACTTGGGAGGGGGTACATATATGAGTGAGATGCCCCTTTCCAAAAGTATTCATCACAACCCTAATGGTAAGATTCTACATCATGTGAATATATATGCTAATGTTGAGCATGGTAGAAACCATATAACTACTGATGATTGAAGTATACCATTAAAATATATGATATGACCCACCAATGATGAAAACAAACCCCTATGTACTTAGCATAATATAGTAAGCATGAATTTGTAAGATGATTTCAATCACGAGTGGAAATTATTGATCATGGATCAATGAGGAAAACCCATTTTCAGTCATGATTTAACCTACCACTTAGAAATGAAAAATCCAAGGTACTACTGGTCTCTAGATCTCGCTTTTGGCTAATGATTTGATGTTGATAAAAGGATATCCATCAAAGAAGGGCCTTAATATATCCTCCATGAATTAACATGAAACAAATCAAGAGATGGTGTGAATAGATGATGTTACCATGTACCACTAACACAAGGATGGTTCATACAAAAGATAAAAAGGACTACAGATTTTCGACAAAGGTTTCGAATTCCCTTGAAAGTAATGCTTTAAGTCTCAACCATTGAGGCAGAGGATCAATCCTACAATCCAAATATTTCAATATATAAGAATGGTGGCCAAGTACTTCAATGATGGTAAAATTTCCAATCCACAGTTATTGAAACTTAGTGTTCTTTCCTTTCTCTTTGTGGGCTTTGTCCCACTTCAATACTTAGTCACCAACACTAAAGTTTTTTCTCCCTACAGACTTCTTATCGAACCAACACTTGATTCAGTTCTGATGTACAAAAAACTTCTCTTTCTCTTTGAGCCTTTCTTCCTCAAGCTTAAGAAGAGTGTCTATTTGACTATGAATAAGGAGACATGGTTTGCCTTGAGATACTTGAGAAAGTTGCAAGGTAAGAAGGTAGATGTTCAGTGGAAGAATAACCTCTTTTTTGTATACAAGGAAGTGTGGAGAAGTTTCTAGAGAGAGTTTGGGAGTTACACAATCACATCATAATGCATTCAACAAAGCGTTATGCTAGTTCTTTTGTTCATAGAAAATGATTTTCTTGATAAAATGGATTGAGTTATTGTTTGTGGACTCAACCAAACCGTTTCCCTGTGGATAATAGTTCGATGCATGCTTTAACATGATACCATTTTCTAATGAAAACTCATAAATATTTAACGAGGAAAAATAAGTTACATTATCAAATATAATCAATGTCAAAATGCCAAACCTGGTTATGATGTTATGTCTAAGAAATTGGATGACTTCATGATCATTAACTTGCCTTAGTGGAGCTACTTCAGTCCACTAAGTGAAATAATTTGTTGTAGTTATAATGTATTGGTGTTGCTTCAATGAATGAGGACATATTTTTCTGATAACACCCAATCCCTGCTGTTGGAATGGTTCCTCAACTGTGATGGGTAGTAATGGGGTGGCTGACTTCAAATCATGACAAACACATATTTGACATATTGGGAACTTTTGGGCATAAGCATGAGCGATTTTAAATAATGTGGGCCAATAGTAACCGACCCTCATCACCTTATGTATAGTGGTATCGTTTGCAAAGTGTCCACCTATTGTTCCACCTCTTTTAACACCCTATCTAAATCTGGAGGCTCTAAGCATGTTAGCAAGATATCATTGTGGTGCTTTTGGAAAAGTACACCATGTCCAAGTTGATAGATAAATATTTAAGGTAGATTTCCCTCTTTTTCTTGTTCTATAAATATGAAGGCAAGGAGTCGTGTTTTAAATATTTCCATATATTTGTATACCAAGACATGGTCGCATTGTTAGAGGAACTTGCTCAAGATTATACACCTCTATTTCCTGTTCCCACCCAACTTGGTCTTCTTCTGGTAAATCCATTTCTTCGGGTGCAAGTCGACAGAGACCATGGCCTTTGGTCATGTGAACTAGCTTGAACTCAAGATCATATTATTATAGGCATGTCATCCAATTTGTCTTCCTTTCACCCAACTCTTGTTGTACAAAGAGTGTTCTAACCATTGGATGAGGCAAATAGATAATCATGTGAGATTTTAGGAGGTAAGGCCTAAAATACTTAACTTCCTTATAAACTACACATGATTTCTTATAAATGGTGGGATAATTTAGTTCTAATCCCTGAAATAAAAGAAATCAGTCATTCATCTCCTTGACTATCATTTTGTGTTAATACGATTGCAATAGATATGTTGGAAGCGAAAGTGTACAACAAGAAATCCTGGTCAAAATATGGATTGTATAAGGTTGGAGCATCAGTAATGGCTTGCTTAATTCAAGAAAAGGAATATTTTTCTCTTTTATCCCATTTGTATTTATAATATTTGTTTATCATCTCCTATAATGGTTTGATAATCTATGCATATTTAGAGGTGAAATTTCTTAGGAAATTGATCTGCATCACTTTCTTATTCACAAGAAAAGGGATTTGAGAAATAGCTTTGATCCTTTCCAGGTTGACCTTGATTCCACTATTAGTAATAATGTTTCCTAATATATTACCCTCAGACACACCAAATATGCTCTTTTTCAGATTCAATGAAATCCCTTACTCACAACATTGCTCGAAAATCCGCTTAAGATGACGAATGTGATCAGATCTCTTCTTTGAAAATATGGTTATGTCATCCAACTAGACAACTACACTTTGACCAGTAAATCCATGAAACGTGATGTCCATGTCCCATTGAAAAGCGACACAAATATTAATAAGTCCAAATGGCATGCACATGAAAGCAAATGTTCCTCACTTCATCCTGAACATAGTCTTTAAGTGATCTGGTTATGCTACTACCACTTGATTGTATCTAGAAAATTCATCTAGTGGCAAGAACATTTTCGACCCAAATACCGTTTGGAGTACCTCCTCCATAGATGACAAGGGATAATTGTCCTTATCTGAATCTCAATTGAGGTTTCGAAAGTCAACACATAGTCTTATCTCACCAAACTTCTTTCTAACTCGAACCAAGTTGGAAACCCATGTAGAATGTCAAAATTTAAAAATGATGTGAGCATCCAACAATTTCCTTAATTCCTTTTGAATCAGGGGTTTAAGCATTAGATGAATTTTTCTTAATTTCTATTGAAAAGGTTTTACCCCTTCTTTGATATGAATGACATGTTGAATGATGCATGTATCATAAGTCTTTAGATCATCATACATCCACGCAAATACATCTCATTACCATTTTAAAAGATGAATAAAATCCTACTGTTCATGAGGAGAACAACATGTACCAAGATTTAAATACTTTGGATCTTATTTGATTCCCAGATTGACTTGTTCATGTAACAACATTGAGCTCTAAGTCTCTGTATTTACTACTTCTGTTAAATTGGAAACTAGGGAAAAAATTCATGTGGGTCATCTTATTCATGGCTAATAATATTTTTATTAGATTCCTCTCATCGAGAGGTGTAAGATTGATCTAAAGATCATCCAATTCTGATAAGTATTTATGGAGATATGAATTTATTTTGATTATGGAATTATTATCAAGCCGACCTACAACTCATGTAGGCTCAGAAGCCCAACAGTTGCATCTATTCAAACATCATTAGTTATGTATAAATACAAGAGGAATTTTCCTCATTTGAGTTCACTCATCTCATCAAATCTCTCTCTCTCCTGCGCAGAAAAGAGGGTCTTCTCTATTGCGCAAAAAAGCGTCTCTCTCTCTCACACTAGTTTGAAGGAAGCTGTTGACACTAAAGTTGCAACTGCAAATCGAAAGTTTGACCAACGTGGACCAACAAACCTCCTCTTCTGAACTGTGCTATAGGTTCATCTAAACCTCCTCTAAAGGCTGCAACTTTTGGTGGTGGAATCAAGCTGATCCGACGGTCGGTTTGTGAGATATCGACTGCACTAGTTTTGATGATGAAGCCGCTAATGCTGATGTTGCTGATCTAAGGTTTACTACTGCTAATATAAATCAGATTTATTGTACTATTTATCTCTGCTGAATTATTGAAGATAAAAGAATATTTGATCAAAGGGTTTCCCCACACATTGTGGGGTTTGTCCCCAGCTAGCCGCCACATCTTGTGTCTCTCGTCTTGGCTTGTTTTTTGTCGATCATTTAATGTTCTATCTACACTTTACTTTATGTACATGTGATTGCTAATCTGTGGAATATAATAAGAAAAAGAAGTAAAATGTTATAAGCATAGAACATACCATAACTTAACATGGTATCAGAGGTGAGGTGAAGACAAATCCCGAGCAAGAACAAGAGCAATCACCGAAGAGAAGAGAGGCAAGGCTATCCTAGAAGAACAAGGAGTGTTGGACCATGTGAGAGGCAATATTGTTAAGCCTCCATCAAATGCATTTTCTGTTGCTAGGTACAAATGGAAAACCAGAGAATTCAAAACAAAGAAGATCATTTGGGACTCTATCGACAAGCACTTGGTGGCCTACATCTCTGACCTGAACACCTCCAAGGAAATCTACGATAGACTGGTGAGTTTATTTAAAGTTAATGATGCAAATCAAGTTTTGTTTCTTAGAAATAAGCTGAGGGAAATAAAGAAGGTTAAAGATGAGAGTATGCAAGCATAATTCTTAAGAATCACTGAGATCAAGAATGATCTCCTATCTATTGGGGAGACTATCACTGATAGGGAAATGACACTCACGACTCTTGGAGGATTACCATTCTAATGGTACATGTTCAGGACTACTCTTTTGAACAATAATGTAATTTCTGGTTTCAAGGAATTAATGGCTAGATGCATTCTAGAAGAAACAAGGGTAGAAGAGCTAGAAATGCCCTTGCCTAAAGGTCCTCCTGCTGCCTTTTCTTCTCATGCTAAGAAAAGAAAAAATTTCGAGTCTAAATCGAAAAGAAAGGTTGGACCTAAGGGTGGAAGAAAAGGACGATGTTACATTTGCAATACAGCAGGTCACTATGCAAGGGAATGCCTTGATAGAAAGGACTCTCACCATGACAATGATCAAAATCCCTCTCATGATAATCGAAGGGATGGAAAATTCAATAGCAAAGGTAAAAGGAATGCTGGAAATCAAGGAAGAGAACAACCATTCAAGAAGGCTAGAAATTCCAGGATGTATTAAATGCACCTGACCTCCAAAAGAACCTGGTGTCCATCTCGGCAATGGAAGACAAAGGCTACAAGGTAACCTTCAGCGATGGCAAGGTACGTGTATCGAAAAAAATGTTAAATATGCCTTTACTCTTGGGTTTTGTGTTGATTCATTATATCAGGTCGATGAAAGTCAGGTAGGTGTCATGTCTTATGACACATATCTTCAGTGCAAACTTTGACATTGGAGGTTTTCCCACCTTCATTACAAAGATCTACCCGATGTAAGACATATGGTAACAAGGATGCCGAATTCCGAGTAGAAAAAGAAGGTGTATGTTCAGGATGTGCCGAAGGAAAGCTCAAAAGGGGACCATTCCCCTCAAGCCTAAGCAAGACCTCCGATATATTACAGTTGGTTCACTCAGGCATACCTGAGGTTGGCATTAAGAGGGAGACTACTACACCACATACTCCAAAGCAGAATGGTGTGGCACCGTACGATTGTGGAAGCTGTCTCTATGGGCATATGATGTAACAATGCCTGATGTGGAAGAACTGATGGATCCTATTTATCCACCTGAGCCTTCCTCTTCCAGGAAGAGGCCTTCATGGCTTAGGGGGATACTTGATGATGCTGAAAGACATGCTGCACCCCGAGGAACCTTCCATGAAAGTAAGAAACCTAACAGGTATCAGGGATACCTGACCATCATGAGCACGATTATACAAAATGAGCCTTCATCATTCTCAGACGCTGTCAAGCATCAAGTATGGAAAGATGCTATGACTGAAGAATATGAGTCTATTACGAAGAATGATGTCTGGGAAGTAGTTCCTAGACCCCAGGACAAGATAATTGTTACTTCAAAATGGATTTACAAGATAAAGTTGCAGCAGATGGAAGTACGGAATAGTATAAGTCTCGTTTTGTTGCTCGTGGTTTATCCTAGAAGGAAGGTATAGACTATGATGTGATACTTGCACCTGTTGCCAGATATACGACCATCTACTTGATCATAGCCCTTGTGGCTTCACAAGGATGGAACCTACATCAGATGGATGTCAAGACTACGTTCTTGCATGGTTCGATCAAAGAAGAGGTCTATGTGGAGCAACCTGAAGGATTTGAGATTTATGATTGAAAATCTCATGTATGCAGGTTGAAGAAGGCTCTCTATGGGCTGAAGCAAGCACCCCGAGCATGGTATGAGAGGATCGATAGCTACTTGATGAAGCTGGGATTCACTAGGAGTGAAGTCGATCCTAACCTTTACTTTAAAGATGAAGATGAAAAGCCTCTCATATTGATGTTGTATGTGGATGACCTCTTTCTAACAGGTGCATACCCTCTCATTCACAAATGTAAGAGGGAGTTGGCTTCTGAATTTGAAATGAAGAACCAAGGACTTGAAGTGTGTCAGAAGCCAAGGGAAATTTTCTTATCTCAAGGAAAATATGTGGTGAAGATTCTGAAAAGATTTGATATGGTGGACTGCAAGCCTATGACTACCTCGAGGATCTTAACTTTCAGAAGTTATATGGTAGTGATGTCGGACCAGATTTGGGAAATGCCTCTGAGTTTCAAAAACTCATTCATGTTGATATTCTTGGTGAACCTCTATTTGAACATATTTTTTGCAGTTAGCATTGTGAGCTCATATTTGGTTGAGCCTCACTAGATTGGTGCCAAGAATCTTCTGAGATGTCTTCAGGACACAATCTCTCATGGATTGAGATACACTGCCAGAAATATGAAATTGCATGATTATTCGAATGCTGATTAGGCAGGTAGTGTGGAGGATCACTGGAGCACTTTTTAGTGCTATTTCTCTTTGGATTCTGCTTCGATATAATGGATGAGTAGGAAGAAGAAGTCGGTTGCCATAAGCATCGCCGAGACCGGATACATATCTACGAGTATGATCTCGTATCAAGCTGCCTGGTTGGGGAAGCTCTTCAGTGAGCTGTTTGAACACATACCACTATGATTCTCTGTAATAACCAGAGGTGGGATTAGATTATTGAGGAATCCCATATTCATCGATTTCTCCAGCAGATAGACATCATCTGGGATATGGTAAGTCAATGAACAAGGAGGCTCCATCGCATTAAGATGATGTACAGGTCAATACACCTTGTCAAAGCCCCGAGGAAAGATTTAATCTGTGATTTTCGTAAACAACTTGGAGTCGTCAAGAAACCCTTATACAAGGGTCCTGCATGTTGCATACATTGCGCTTTGGGAGCTCTGAGGGCTTGCAGTTCTTACTGGAGCAACATACGACCACAGGGTGACTCACCCTCCCCTGGTGGTGTGCACTGGAACAAGATCATTCGCTCTCTTGTGGGACAAGATGATTCACTCTCTTGTGGAACAGGATGATTCACTCTCCTGTGTAGCAGGATGATGTGTTCTCCTGTGAGGCCTGAATTAATGTGTTCTCCATGGTGATTGTAGCAAGATTGATGTGTTCTCCTGTGAGGCCTGGATTGATGTGTTCTCCATGGCGATTGTAGCAGGATTGATGTGTTCTCTTATCAGGCCTAGATTGATGTGTTCTCCATGGTGATTGTAGCATGATTGATGTGTTCTCCTGTGAGGCCTGGATTGATTAAGTTCTCCTCTTGAGGCATCCTACCCATGCAGTCTTGGACTCATGGGAAGTACCTCTCATCTGATCAATGAGTAGGGAAATGAAGTTAGGGACCATAGTATTACCGATGGATGCATCGTTGTATCTACTGTACTCCCTATGCTAGGATGACCTCCATTGATTTGGGATCAATGATACTGGTCTGGGACTAGTGGTAGGAGTTGTACCATACTATGACGCTGACTTCAGGTCGGTTGAGAATGGTCTGGGACTAGTGGTACATACTTTGAGACTGACTTTGTGTCAGTGCAATACTAGTCTGGGACTAGTGAGAGTGGTACATACTATGAAGCTAACTTCGGGTCGGTTGAGACTAGTCTGGGACTAGTGGTACACTCTCTGAGACTGGGATACTAGTCTGGGACCAGTGGTAGGAGTGGTACCTGTTAGCCTCCTATTACAATAGGTTTCATATTTCATGATTGACTGTTTACATGCCAAATATGTCATTCTTTCCATGCTGCAAAGGTTCCATATTTCCAAGAAAACTCAGAAAATTTAAAAAATGTAAAGAGGGTATGCCCTAAAAGAAAAATCAAAGGGTAAAAAGAAGAATCAATTGGCCAAAGAGAAAAATAAATGAAATGAACCCCAAAAAAAAGGCTAGGAAAGTGTGCTAGCTCAAATGCCACTACTATATTCCATTTTTTAAGAACTATTCCATTTTTGAAGAGTTTCACAGTTAAGGGAAGGCCAAACAGCTTAATCTTGGCTTCCCTAGGTTTAAATTGCTTGTTGTAGAGATAGAGAATAAATATCTGTCCAAACTGTTTAATCTTGGCAGATCATTAGATAGGTAGAGAAACAAGGGTGCTCAACTGTTTAATCTGAGCCCCTGGCAGAAATAAGGATAGAGTTAGATAGGAGGATAGCCAAAAGAAAAGATGAAAAGCTGGGTTTGCTAGTCTAAGTGCACCCAAACAAAAAGAAGAAAAAATGTTAGGCTAAGTAGGCTGGGTAGGTAGTTTTTGAGGTTGCAGAATGAATAAGTGTGATCAATTTTGTATTTCAAAGTGTTATTTTACTTCAGATCACAAGTGCAAGGCAATTTTCCCTTGGAGCAGCTCAAGCGAGGCATGTCTAACTTCCCCTTCTTCTTTTCCCCTAAATCATTCACTAACTTCCCCTAAAGATGTTAAGATCTGCTTGATATCTTTAAAAATCATCATATTCCATAACATTTGCCTAAGTAAAGATCTGCTTTGCTTAAGGATTCTTATATTTCTTCTAAAGTCCTATTTCCCCTTTATAGCCTAATATTTCTACCCTTAGCGCTTTCTGATCAAAATTCACATTAACTTCTAACTCTATTATATAAATCCCTTCTTATTTCCCCTTCCCCTATTAAAAATATGTTAAATAGCTCCCCTATATACATATCCCCTCCTTTTGGTTGAAATATAACCATAAATATTGCTTGGGAATTACTAAGTTTACTTGAAACTTAGTAAGAACCCTCATTTTGCTCAAAAACCATCTTCCTAAGGTGTTTGGACTCCTTCCAAAGCACAAAAACCCCCTTCAAATGCTATCGGACCCCTTCCGATGCATTAAGGACCCTTCCTAAAGCTTAAAAACCTTCCTCCGATGCACTAAAACCCATCTCCGATTGCAAAAAGCCTTTGCCGATTGCATTGACCCTTGGCCGATTTATAATGCATACCTCCGATACAATTCCCCCCCCTCCGACGCGATATCGCTGTCGGAGGTCGCAGCAATGTTGGCCTTTTTATATATGCTCCCCGATATCATTTCGCCGATGCGATTTCGCAGTCGGCAGTCGCAATGGTTTAAAGCCCCTTAACACTCCTCCGATCACTTCCGCCGATGTGATATCGCTATCGCATCCGAAGCGATATCGCAAGTCGCCCCATTCACCCCGCCGATGCGATATCGCCGACTTAATCTTAACCGTCTGATTGCCCCCGCCCATCCGATGGCCCACATCTAATCGCTCCATCGCTTATATATAAAGCCCGCACCCCATGCTCTCCACCGACGCGATATTGTGATCGTGCGGCAACCGTCCGATCTACCCTCAGATCAACGGTCCAGATCTTATCGCATCGCCCCTTATCGCAATCGGCATATCGCTATTGTTAAGCCCCATGTCCCCGCCGATTGCCGATCGCCGATTTAATCGCTGCCGTCCGATCAAGCCCCCAGATCTAACGGCCCATATCATGTCGCGAACCCCATTTCGCTATCACTTATATAAAGACCCGCAACCCCGGTACCCTGCTGATGCGATATCGCTGATCTCCTCTCAGCCGTTGGTTCTGCCTTCGCGAGATCCAACGACCTGGATTTAATCTCTGCTGTGGTGATCGCTCTCGCCTGTAAAGTCATGTTTCTTCTGTGTAAAGTGATTTTTCGCTTTATATAGGGAAAAAGGCATTTCTCCATGATTTCTGTTCGGCGCCCGCGCGCGCTCCTTCTCCAAAGGAAGCTTAGCATTCTTCAGCCATTTTTGATCGCTCCAAGCCCAAATTTGCTCCGGACAACGAGCACGGCCCCAGCACAAGCCATCAGTGAGCAGTTCCTCCGCCATTCTGCAGTATTTCTTCAATTTTGATAATGTTTTGATCGGCCAAGCGCTGAAACAGTTCTAAAGGACACGGAAAGCACAACAGCAGTCAAATCTTGCCATAAAGTGGCAGGCAAGGGCGATTTATTAGTTTAAAGTGTATCAGTGGAAAGAAAGAGCCCCGATTCAGTATTAAAGAGTATCAGAGTAGTGGAAAAGAGTATCAGTTAAAGAATATCAGTGGAGAATGAAAGCCACATCAAAGGAACATTAAAGAGCCTCCAGCAAAGTCAAAGAGTATCAGTAATGGAATTTAAAGCCATTAAGGCTCACCAGATCAGAGTTAATGCGCATCAAAGCCACCTGAGAGCAGCGGATCAAAGCCCAAAGCACAGTTATTGTAAAATGAACAACGCATAGCTCAAAGGACACCCCAAAGCCTCATTTTTCATGTAGCTGCCTCCAGCGCAACATTAGATAGATATTTTTTGCATTTATTTCAGTAGAAGTTAGGATAAACAGAGTTATTTCCCCAGATCTTCCCTCAGATCTGTTTTGTAGATATTTTTCTTATAAATACCACCCTGAACAATGTATTAGGGGTTGGTTGGTTGGTTGGTTGTTGTTTGAAAAAATCATTCTAGACTTGCGCTGTATATTTTGAGAACTTTTATGAACAAAGATTTCTGGAATGCATTGCCTATGAACTGTCTGGTGTGGATTTGATGGCTGAAGAGTAGATTACAGAATTCTAGTGCTTCTACATGGATCAATAAATCTTTCTTACCTGTTTTCAGTTTCTATGTTTGTAATATCATCTATGTGTCATGATCTAAGTTGCAGGAAGAAAGAATAGTTCAGAGGTTACTTAGTTGTACTCTGTTCTCAATTTCTGTGATTTATCTATGTTTTCCTCTGAATTAGTCCTGAATATGAATACTTATTTGCTCATATTTTCACTAGTTCCTTCATATATGAATGTTATGTAAGAATCCTTGATTGCTCCTATATAATATTCACTCACCTTCCCTCTGTTAGCATAATGAGAGCTACTTAGTTCCTTATTCCAGCTTGAAATTGTTCATTGTTTAGCTATCATGCTCTATAATCCTTCTTTGCCAAAGAAAACACACCCAGCAGCCCTTAATCCTTGACTCCATGCCCAATGGTCTGAACTTCTCACTTTTCATGCCAACTCTGCTTGAAGACATCATCCATCCATCCCACCAAACTCAAACAAAACCATGTACATCATAACTAGCCTAAAATCTCATCCAAAACAAAGCTAAATTACAAAGGGAGAGCCCTCTCTGATTGCAGGTAGGCTAGGACCTGCAATCCAAAGATTGGTTTGTGGTTACCTCGGCCGTATCCCTTAAGGAGCCAAGGGACAACCTGAGTGATAACATCATTGGCGACTCCACTGGGGACAATCTTCAGAAAATTCCAAAAAACAAGTTAGAAGCTGGCTCCAAAGAAGAAATCTCGCTATACCAGGTCAAATCCAGACCCAAATCCCCCAGCTGTTTTTGAAAATCCTAATTTAATCCCAAAGTTTCTAAGGAAACAAGAGGGAAAAGACGATATTGCTGATTCGAGTCCTGAAGCAATTCACCAAAGCTATATTCCAACCCTTGCTAAAGTTTCATTCCATCCTCACACTGCTGTTTCTCCTAGTTCATCATCCACCTCTCAAAGCACCTTTTCCACTCCTCCTATTACCACTATTGTTACTACTATTCTAGTCATTCCATTTCTTCCTGCTCTTCCATTTATCCCTATAAATATCGTGAATAGATATGCACCTTTACAGTTACCTACAAATCCTGGGGCTATGCCTCAGGATTATCAAACCAAAATCACATATATTGATGGTACTGGTTCTAACACTGCCCCGCAACATACCAAGAAAATGCAGGACTATTTTGAGAGTTATGAAATAGATTATGATCATATAAGAATGAAGATTTTTGTCCAAAGTTTAACAGGTGATGTAAGGCCCTCGTTTAGAGCTCTCCCTGCAAATTCCATAGTTGATCCAGAGGCTCTTTACCAAACATTTCTCAACAGATGGGAGAAAAAGAGAGATCCTCTGCACATATTATCCAAATATGACACTATCAAAAGAGGCCCTCAAGAAACTGTCTTAGACTACTGTGCTAGGTTCAACAATATTTACAATGCTATTCCACAAAACCTTAGACCTCCACCTAATCTAGCTTTATACAAATTCCCTGATGGATTTGATTCCGACATGGCATATGAATTGAGGGAAAGAGCCCCTCAAAGCTTAGCAGACATGCAGAATGTAGCTGTTAGTGTGGAGGCAAATCTGATTGCCAAGCGAAATAGAGCAAGAGCCGAGAGAAGAACCACCTTTAAAGAAGAGCCTTCAGCTATTGAACAAAAATTGGATGCAATCAGCAATACCGTGCACAATATTGGAGATAGAATGGGAACTATTGAAAGAAAAACATCATGGGAAGGACAACAAGGTAATACTATCAGAAACCAAAACTTTAGAAAAAACCAAAACCCAAACGTTGGAAGGGCTAGTCCTGATCATGATATAAGACCTCCTTTTCATGAAAACTATGTTGAAGCATCAACATCTAGTGAGTCACCAGAGGACTCTCACATCAAATTGATGGGTTTGAAGGGTGAGCAACAAGTTTTCCTAACCCAAGAAGACCAAGATGATCATGATATCAATCAATTCCAAACCAAGTCCGGAGAGTCATTTGACTTCAAAGAAGGCTATGATTCAGTAGTTTATGAGGTGCATAGACAATACAAATTAAGGACCAGAACCATAGGTGTGCCTGAAACTACCAAAACGAATGATAATAGACAACCTAAGAAGATAAAGGACAAGGAAATCCTCACAGAACCTTCTAAACAAATAGTCCCAAATCCAAAAGAAGTTACTGTGGAAGATATAACAGATGTATCAGATGTTCAAGCCTGTAAGAAACAACCATTGGTATCCTCTTCCTCAAAAGAGAATTCAAATAGCACTCCTGAATGCCTTCCCAAAACAGAAATGTTTCAAGACAACACCCAAGATCAAGAGAAAGACGCTGAAAATGCAATTGAAAAAGGGAAATCTACCAGTCACAACACTAAACCCAAACAGAGAAAACATTTGATTTAGAGGCAGAAATTGGAAGACTAAAGATATCCATCCCTCTATCTGAACTTGCTAAGCATGAAGTATATAGGCAGCAAATCAAGAGATCATTGCAAATGCCAGAGAATAGGGATGATGTGAATGTATTAGATGATCAACTTGAATTACTTTTTGGTCCTAAAGTCGATGGCAAATCAGCAAATGGAGCTATTTTACCCTTTTATGTGAGTTTTCACATCCATGATAAAGTATTGCACAATGCCATGTTTGATTCAGGCGCCTCACACAACCTTATGCCCAAAGCTGTAATGCAGGAGCTAAACCTTGATGTAACAAGACCTTACAAAGACTTATTCTCCTTTGACTCAAGTTAGGTCAAGTGTTTAGGCTTAATCAAAGACTTATGTGTGTCTTTAGTCCAATATCCCAACAAAACAATTCTAATGGACGTGGTGGTTGCTGACATCCCACCAAAGTATGGTATGTTGTTGTCAAGATCTTGGGGAGCCAATCTCCAAGGATCTTTGCAGTTAGACCTCTCTTATGCCACTATTTCAGTCTTTGGGCAACCAAAGAGACTGTATAGGGAAACATTAATGAAATATGTGGTAAGTAGTGAGGAAAAGCCCCAAACTTTCCTATCTATTCAATCCATTCTGATATGGATTCTTTTATCTTGTTTAATGATGATAGTTGCCCTTCGACTGATGATAAGCCTTTGGATTTAGAGCAAGAAATAGGCATAAATGAAGAATCGGTTGCCCATAACCAAGAAACTATTGAAACAATTGATGCAACCAACACTCAAAACACAATACCTGAAACAGAAAATTCAAATCTGCCCACTCCAAAAATGATTACAACTCCCAATACTGACCACAAGCAAGAAATCTTATGGTATTTAGAGTTTGATGGCTCGGTAAATAAACTAGGAGCAGGAGCAGGAGTGTGGATACACAATAGGCAAACCAATCATGCTGAGGGTCATGCCTATAGATTAAATTTCAGATGTACCAACAACATGGCAGAGTATGAAGCCCTCCTTTTAGGTCTTAAACTGATCAGAGATCTAGGAGCAACAAAAGTTTCTATTCTAGGAGACTCTGACCTAATTATACAGCAAATGAAAGGCAATTTTGTCACTAATGATAATAGGCTGAGAGCTTATAAGAAGGCATCCACTGAAATACTCAATACCTTCACAGAGTCCCAACTTACCAAAATTTCAAGAAGCCATAACTTACATGCGCACAACCTAGCAACTTTTGCCAGCACATGCAAGCTGCCTTTTGAGCCCAATCACCATTTTACTGCCGAAATTAAGCACAGGCCTGCAGTCCCAAACAATGTCAAAGATTGGCAAGTTTTTGAAAATGATGCACAAATAAACAATTTCCTCACCTTACAAGAAGAATTTTCAAACCTAAAGATTGATACAGATGCCATGGATGACCTACATCAGCAAATGAGCCAAAATGAGCAGACTATAATAGCTAAAGCAGCAAATCAAATGCTGCGCCCAACCATTTTTGATGACAAGAATATAGAAGAGCTGAAACAAATGAATTTGGATGAAATAACTGAGGCAGAGATTGAAATTATTCAAGTGAAAGATAACTTTCTGCCCATGGGCCTGACTCCCTTAGAAGATATTTTTGATTCAAACGATGTCCCCAAAAAGCCAAAGATGCAACCCTTAAGTACTGCGATTGAATACTGTAATATTGGGACAGCAAAAAGCCCCAAAATGATAAAACTGTCCAAGTCTTTGCCTACTCATCAAAAGCCAAAATATGTTGACTTGTTTAAAGAGTTCCAAGATGTTTTTGCCTGGAGTTATGAGGACCTTAAGTCCTATGATACTTCAGTCATTCAACAAACTATACCTTTGAAAGCAAATCAAAAGCCTTTCAAACAAAAATTAAGGAGAATCAATCCTGTGCTTCTCCCCTTGATTGAGAAAGAAGTAAAGAGAATGTTTGAAGCTGGAATTATAGCACCAATCAGATTTTCAGAATGGGTATCCAACTTAGTACCCACAAGGAAGAAAACAGGTGAGATTAGATTGTATGTTGACTTAAGAAATTTGAACCAAGCCTCTCTCAAAGACCACTACCCTTTACCCAAGATGGACCATATTTTACAAAGGGTTGTCGGGTCTTCCAGAATTTCACTGTTAGATGGCTTCTCAGGATTCAATCAGATATTAGTTCACCCAGATGATCAGGATAAAACAACGTTCACAACACCGTAGGGAACCTTTAAATATGTCAAAATTCCTTTCGGACTTAAGAATGCAGGTGCCACTTTTCAAAGGGCAATGGACATTGCCTTTGCTAAAGAATCCATGATTTCTTAGTAGTCTACCTTGATGATCTTACCCCATTTTAAAAATCAGATCAAGAGCATTTAAAACATTTAAGGCAAGTATTCCTAACTTGTAGGAAATATGGCATATCTTTAAACCCAAAGAAATCCCTGTTTGGCCTAGAGGAAGGCAAATTGCTAGGCCATATCATTTCAAAAGATGGCATTAGGATTGATCCAGACCGAATTCAAGCCATTCTTCAAGTCCCTTATCTAAGAAACATCAAAGAATTACAAGCCTTCCTAGGAAAGATCAATTTCCTAAGAAGATTTATCCCAAACTTGGCCGAGCTGATAAGATTGTTAAACAACATGCTCAAGAAAGATTCCAAAGTTAAATGGACATTAGAGGCCAAGCAAGCCTTTGAGGGCATAAAAATAGCCTTAACAGAAACACCAATCCTCACTAGCCCCAAATTTGATAGAGATTTCATCATTTTTTCCTTTGCCTTTGAACACAACATTGCTGCTGTCCTATTACAGAAAGATGACCTGGGAAATGAAAAGCCCATTGCTTTTTTCAGCCGAGCCCTTAGAGATGCCCCCTTAAAATATCAAATCATGGAAAAGCAGGCATATGCCCTTGTTAAGGCCATCAAAGATTTCAGAGTTTACATCTTATACTCCCATGTCATTGCATATGTTCCAAACTCTGTTGTAAAAAAATTCCTAACTCAAGAGGGAATTGAGGGAAAAAGAGGCAAATGGGTTTCAAATATCCTTGAGCATGACATTGAGATAAAGTCCACTAAACTCATAAAGGGACATGGTTTAGCCAAACTGATATCCGAAACCAATTTTCAAGCCTTAGACATTAATCAATTGGTCAATGAACAGGAGCTGGCGACTCCACAGATCAGTGAAGCTTTTTTGCAATCCCCATGGTATGCTGATATTTGTTTTATATTGTTAAACCTACATGCTCCTCTAGGGTTTTCCAGAACCAAAAATAGATTTTTAAAGATGAAAGCATCAAAGTTTTGTGTCTTAGATAGTGCCCTGTTTTGGAAAAATCATGAAGGAATATTGCTTAACTGTTTAACTTTAAATGAAACTGACAGTGTTATGAAAGAATTCCATGCAGGGGACTGTGGAGGGCATTTATATTGGAAGTCCATTGCTGACAAGATATTAAGGGCTGGTTTCTATTGGCCCTCTTTGTTTGCAGATGTCAAAAATTTTGCTGTTTCATGCCACAAATGCCAAATCTTTGAAGGAAAAAGAAAGCCGCTGCCCTTACCCCTTAAGCCCATTTCAACTGAGAAAACATTCCAGAAGTGGGGTTTAGACTTCATTGGTGAGATCCACCCATCATCCTCAGGCCAAAACAAATGGATTTTAACTGCCATAGATTACTTTACCAAGTGGATTGAGGCCATCCCTTGTAGGCAAGCCAATGACTCAACCATTATCCAATTCCTTGAAACCAACATCCTATCTAGATTTGGTTGTCCCGAAAAAATCATTACAGACAACGCTGCTGCATTTAAAGACAAGAGAATGATCAGTTTTTGCCACAAATACCACATTACTCTAGGTCACTCCTCAGCCTATTATCCTCAAGGTAATCGCCTAGCCGAGTCATCCAATAAAAGCCTCATCAATATCATCAAGAAAGTCTTGGAAGAGAACAAAAAGAATTGGCACAAGAAGCTCACAAATGCACTATGCGCTGATAGATTGACAACTAAGAGATCCATTGGAACAAACCCATATGAGTTAGTTTATGGAATGGAGGCAAGATTTCCTTCATCTTTAGCGATCCTTGTGATCAAGCTACTGCAAGAGATTCAGGCTGAGCCCAATGATATCCAAAGAAGAATCAATCAAACCCTCCATCTACAGCAAACAAGGGAGCAAGTGTATATTAGAGCTCAGATTTTACAAGAGAAGCTGAAGAAGATGTTTGATAAAAGAACAAAGGCTGAAGATTTCTACATAGGCAACAAAGTGCTAAGATGGGACTCGAGAAGAGAAGACAAAGGAAAGCATGGCAAATTCGATTTCCTGTGGAAAGGGCCAAATGTTATTCAAGCTGTGGAAGGCAACAATACATATTTTCTCAAGAGTTTGGATGGCACAGAAGCTTAAAAAGGCCATGTTAATGGTCGAATGCTAAAGCTCTATCATGATCCGTTTTGATGTATATAAAGAAAATCTATATTTGTACATTTATATTTGTATTTTCAGCATTTTCATTTACAGCAGTCCAATAAGGGAATAATGCAGCAAATTTTGAAGGAAGGATCAAAGAAAATGCACCATTCGATCTATGTTTTGAATTTATCTAAAAAAGAAGTGCTCGGGCAGATTTGAATTTGTTTATAAGCACTCAAAAGGAAAGAAGCAGAGCTGTAATTTTTCTGCAATTCAGCTCAAAAAGGATACTGCATATCAGCTTATAAGAATTTAGTCAAAAGCATTAAGAAGAAGGAAGTTTTCAGATTACAGCAACAGTTGAAGACCAAGGCATTCTGACCTGTTGTTCTTGGATTTTCATCTGGAAAAGGCATCCCCAAGTGGAGCCACTGTTACCCTCCTATTACAATAGGTTTCATATTTCATGATTGACTGTTTACATGCCAAATATGTCATTCTTTCCATGCTGCAAAGGTTCCATATTTCCAAGAAAACTCAGAAAATTTAAAAAATGTAAAGAGGGTATGCCCTAAAAGAAAAATCAAAGGGTAAAAAGAAGAATCAATTGGCCAAAGAGAAAAATAAATGAAATGAACACCAAACAAAAGGCCAGGAAAGTGTGCTAGCTCAAATGCCACTACTATATTCCATTTTTGAAGAACTATTCCATTTTTGAAGAGTTTCAAAATTAAGGGAAGACCAAACAGCTTAATCTTGGCTTCCCTAGGTTTAAATTGCTTGTTGTAGAGATAGAGAATAAATATCTGTCCAAACTGTTTAATCTTGGTAGATCATTAGATAGGTAGAGAAACAAGGGTGCTCAACTGTTTAGTCTGAGCCCCTGGCAGAAATAAGGATAGATTTAGATAGGAGGATAGCCAAAAGAAAAGATGAAAAGCTGGGTTTGCTAGTCTAAGTGCACCCAAACAAAAATAAGAAAAAATGTTAGGCTAAGTAGGCTGGGTAGGTAGTTTTTGAGGTTGCAGAATGAATAAATGTGATCAATTTTGTATTTCAAAGTGTTATTTTACTTCAGATCACAAGTGCAAGGCAATTTTCCCTTGGAGCAACTCAAGCGAGGCTTGTCTAACTTCCCCTTCTTCTTTTCCCCAAAATCATTCACTAACTTCCCCTAAAGATGTTAAGATCTGCTTGATATCTTTAAAAGTCATCATATTCCATAACATTTGCCTAAGTAAAGATCTGCTTTGCTTAAGGATGCTTATATTTCTTCTAAAGTCCTATTTCCCCTTTATAGCCTAAGATTTCTACCCTTAGCGCTTTCTGATCAAAATTCACATTAACTTCTAACTCTATTATATAAATCCCTTCTTATTTCCCCTTCCCCTATTAAAAATATGTTAAATAGCCCCCCTATATACATATCCCCTCCTTTTGGTTGAAATATAACCATAAATATTGCTTGGGAATTACTAAGTTTACTTGAAACTTAGTAAGAACCCTCATTTTGCTCAAAAACCATCTTCCTAAGGTGTTTGGACTCCTTCCAAAGCACAAAAGCCCCCTTCAAATGCTATCAGACCCCTTTCGATGCATTAAGGACCCTTCCTAAAGCTTAAAAAACTTCCTCCGATGCACTAAAACCCATCTCTGATTGCAAAAAGCCTTTGCCGATTGCATTGACCCTTGGCCGATTTATAATGCATACCTCCGATACAATTCTCCCCCCTCCGACGCGATATCACTGTCAGAGGTCACAACAATGTTGGCCTTTTTATATATGCTCCCCGATATCATTTTGCCGATGCGATTTCGCAGTTGGCAGTCGCAATGGTTTAAAGCCCCTTAACACTCCTCCGATCACTTCCGCCAATGCGATATCGCTATCGCATGCGAAGCGATATCGCAAGTCGCCCCATTCACCCCGCTGATGTGAAATCGCCGACTTAATTTTAACCGTCCGATTGCCCCCACCCATCCGATGGCCCTGTTGGAGGGAATTGCTCCTCTAGGGTTTTTTGGGTTGAAACCCTAGCAGACTGAAAGTTGTCTATTCAAAGAAACATGCATTCACACAGCCATTATGCTATTATAAGCAAATTCTATGATAAGGGTACGTACCTTTGGTCCTACGTTTGAGAAGGCCCTTAGGGTCCAAACCCTTCTTGGAGTTCCCTTCTTCTCTTTTGTCCTGCAAAACAAGAAATTCAAAGAACACAACAGTATATGGACAAAAAATTGTAAAGAAACCATCTTCATGTTATAAAGAAAGGTAGTTAGTTATGAAATCCAAACAACCATTTACATATGAATTCTAAACATGAATATCATTAACATAAAGAAGATTTATTTCGGGAACCAAGACATGTGTTTCTTTTATTATAGACAAATAAAGTACATAAAAAAGGAATATTTTCACCTGAGTCACCTTTAGCAGGCTCCAAGCAAAGCTTCCTTCCGGAACCGTTCTAGCCTCAAGCCTCTAACAAACTCCTTCCATGACTCTCTCCATGATGTCATAAATGGTGGATGAACATCAACAGACAAGGAAACAAAGGTTTCCAGTACAAAATGGGGGAAGTGCAGAAGACACAAGGGACTTTAGACCTGGTCAAGGGAAAAATCTCAGCATAATAACCTTTCTCTTTCTTCTCTCCTCTCTCCTCCCTTTGGCCTTCCCTTTGAGGTCTTTTTATACCTCTCCCAAAGTAGTTTTTTAGTTGGGAGTTGGTTGGGAACATTTGGGCCACGGGTACTAACAGGTAATCAGCAGGTAAAACCTGCGATCTCTGCCCAAAAATGAGAAATTTTATATTTTTTAAAGTGTTTTAATACATACACGCAGGTTGGGTATACACAAACCCGCGTATACACGCGTTTAACTCAGGGAAATGTCGCGTATAAGGGATAAAACACTATTTTTTAAATTTTAGGACCAGTTCTAGAAGGAGGGGTTGCCCTAGGCCAGGAGTACAACATCACAAACCATAGGAGTGAGATTTGGAGCTATAACAGATGCCCCTTAATATATGAAGTCAGAAGGGGTACATGATGGCCGAAATATATTATGCAAGTACATGGAAAGGAAGTCTGTGGAAAATCGAGGAGGACTTCACCAGAATTCAGCTTGCCAAGCCACCAAAGGAGATCAGAAAGAAACACTGTCTGAGGCGGGTATACCCATGCTCAGAAAAACTAAAGCATGTCCGCATATCAAATACAAGCGGATCCACTAAGTATACAAGTATAAATGACTGAAAAATACATAATGGATCATCTGATCATGATGAGAAAGTACATGTCTGAATATCACATATAAGACTATCAATGATGCTGGAAGATGCAATGGATCACTAATATCAAAGACTGATCCCAAAAGGTACCAACTGAACATGATGGAATAGGATGGTACTACACTGCAAACTCAGGTGCCAGCATTTAGAATGTCGCCATGACTGACTGCAACATATAAAATGGAGTGGTATCAACTAGCAGTAACAGGAGCAACTGTTAAGTGAACCAATGAATGCTGATACAACCTGAGGTCTTCACCAACCGCCGTGGTACATTTCTACACCATGGGAATAAATGATCTGAAGTCGACCATGTGAGAAATCATTTGATTACTGGTCATTGATGTATACCGTTAACAAACGTGAGACTACTCACTGATAATGATAATGAGTGTCAAGGTACCCTGTACAATCTAACAAGTGTGAATAGATGAGCTGGAGTCGAACACCTGCAAGAATCTATCGATCAGGAGAAAATGATGGTTTCCCACTATCGATAGCGAAGGATCTGCCACTAATGACTTCAAACCCTAAGGTACTGCCAAATGGACTCTAGATCTTTGCCCCAGAGCAATGAGTCGGAGTCGATTGGGAAAGATCCGCTAGAAGGAAGGCATTAAGGCATCCTTCATCAATCTAGTGCGAGTGTAACCCGTAGGCCAATAATGTGGAAGGAATCAGACGAAAAAGATGTAGTAACCCAACCGAAGTACGTTTTCGACGTACACAAGATGTGGCTAGCACACGACAGAAACCCTCTGAACCAACCAATAATGAAAGCTGACACAGAGGCGAGGTATCCACCAATAGGGTCAAATGGAAACCAAGGTACTGCACGAATCCCAATGTGTGATAATGTAAGCTGATGTCGAACACAAGGGAAACCACTCAGTCAAAGACCCATGATACTGATCGATGCTGAGCACAAGGTGACCTATCAATAATGAAAATAGGGCCAGGGTGCAGCTCTAGGCCTATCCTCAGAGCAAGATGTCATCGTTGATAAGGCCAAGACTCGCCAGCAAGAAGTCAATGGGGACCTTCTCAAACCGGCACGAGTAAAGGACCAATATAGTTGATGTGATGATAGACATGACAATGACAACCAGGGATGGCCGACTGAAAAATGAGTCAAGAGACACCGCAGAGAGGCCGACTCAGGCTAACTTCCCTTGAACAAAAGCATGACTCAATGTGACTATGTGGCAGCATATGATGACTCTGTATAAGTTTGCCATGCAGGAGGCACGAACGAACCCTCCATATGATTGGAAGAGATAACCAATCGGGGGAGAACTGACTCAATAACAAGGTTATGGCGTATCTAAGTCAAAATAAATCCCACCCATGCGGAGGAGACTTTGTTTTGAGTGCTTTGTTCAAGGGCGACACGACCGACTCTAGCTGCCAATAATAAATGGAAATACTGTCCCGTTCCCGCTCTTTTTTTGGAAAATTTTTTTTTTTTTTGTCTTTTTCTATTAAGCTCGAAAAAGAATAAAATAATGCTATGGTACAGTGGAAAGAACGAGTGTCGGTGAAACAGATGATCTAGTTCCTGGGAATGGAACATTCCTATGCTCAATGCAGGGAGGTGAAAACTGGTCAATGACACTCAAAGGTGTGTTCCTTCCACGGGTCAAGGTGTGTCAAGCTGCAGAAGTCAAATGTATGCAAGGTTGATTTTGCAGTCGTCATGGTCAAAAGTTGGCTTAAACACGAGTCCAAGTGAAGCCGTCTCTAGGCCAAAAGGTGCAAGTGGTCAACATGCAATGCAGTAGTACAAATCAACACAAAGGAGCCTCTAGGGTATAAGGCCAGAACAAAGCGGAGAAGCTAAGAGGAATGAGTCTTCAACGCATAAGTCATGGCGGGACTACAGAGGACTCCCGAGCCTACTCAATGGAGCAACATGGGAAACAAATGTCAGTGAGGTGCTAACTACGATGCCCATGTAAAGGATGGCTCTACCATCGTGTCATGATTTAAAGAATCGGCAAGTGAAAATGGCTTACGAACCATAACACGATGGGATCGACCCTATGGCAGATGTATCGGCAAATGGAGGCTAGTATGCATAATGCAACGGAAAAAATGGTGTCCCTAACCTATATGCCAGTGAGAAAATGATACCTGCCATGACGAGTCAGCAGTCATGGAACCGTCTCGAAACTGAAAAACGTCCAAAATGTCCTGAAAAACAAACCATTCTCGACATTCCAAGCTCCCAAGTTAAAAGTCACATGAGGCCAAACAAAATAAAATTTTGAAAAAAATTTACATTTTCAAAACTTATAAAAAGTATTTTGGACTCACCATTTTTACCATTTGAGTTTTAGAGCAAAGGTTTTGGAGCAAAAGGAGCAAACTTCCCATAGCCAGATTCAACCGTTCAAATTCGTCAAAATCCTCCAGGTAACTCTTATGCTTAGCTTGCAATTGATTGTGACATGTTTTAAGATTTTTGATTGATGTTTCACCGTTGAACTTTTGTCAAAAATTTCCTCACGGCGTATACGCGGGTTGGTAATATTGAACCCGCGTACACGCGGGCCCTATACGTGATTGTGTGCATAGGGACCCGCGTATACGCCGCGAACCATTTTTAAACAAAAACTAACGGTTTTAAATCGATTTTTCCTCAGGATGCCTGTCACGTGGCGCGAAAGAGAGCACGCAGCAGTTGACAATGAAGTTATGAATATTCCAGAAGCTTTAGATGCACTACGGGGATGTGGTTTGCTTAAATTTTTCAAATTGCCAAATATGAAAGCAAACACGCATCTGCTTGAGATGCTCATCGGTTATTGGGACGTCGAGGAGGAAGCCTTTATGATCGATTAGATGCTGCTCAGGGTAAAAGTGGAGGATATCTATTTTATCACGGGCCTTTCCCGAAGGGGAGAGGTAGTACATTCCCAGGGCAGGACACGGAGTAGCCTCACGATAGAGGACTATGTACAGATCTACTTCCCGGGACATCCCAAGAAGGTTTGGAGCTAGATTTCTATCACACGTGTGGCGAGTTTATCACTTAGGATTATCCTGTTCACCATGGCTTGAGTGAACGGATCATCCTCACTACATCAGGTGTCACGGCTAAACATGAGCGTGGCAGTTGACTGTCTCACTACTGTGTTCGACTGGTGCACTCCTCTTCTGGCCAACATGAAGAGCCAGCTCACTTCTATCCAGAGGGGACAGATCAAGAACTTTGGATATGGGACTATCTTGTGTACTTTCTTTTTTGAGAAGGTTCCCGCACTCCGCCCCAGGGTAGCTGTTTCCATCAGCACCCCACGTGATCCACGCATGGGCCGGTGGGCTGATCTGATGAAACGTCTGGGGGGTGGGGAGGTCCCAAGGACTGCCTTCGACGATGACTTATTCACCTGGTGGGATCAGAAGATCATCGCCGTGGATGACTACCCCTATGCTGGGTTGGATTTCCGAGGAGATCCTGATCTAGCGTTACGACCGAATGCAGCATGGGGCGAGATTGGTAAGATTTTTGATTTTATGATTTTTTTGGATTTTTCAAATATAATGATGAATTTCGAAAAATATTTTTTGATGAGATTCAAATGACTGATATGATGATCATGTTCCAGACGTTGGGCCAGTACGACCAGATGGGTTCCCGTGGCATGGACGGCGCGGCCGAGGAGCCGAAGAGGCGGCTGCTAATACAGAACGGACTCTAAATAACGTCCAGCGACACTTGGCGACACTGAGCTGCCGAGTACCGATGGCCGTCATAGAGGACCTCCCTGAGGATATGCAGCGTCATGTGGTTGGCATGCCACGTGACTGGGTTCGCACTTTTCGGCGTGTGACCACTGCGATAGTTGCATACTTAGACGCTCATCCTGAGCTGAGGCATTAGATATGCCAGACATGATTATGGGCATTTGAGTCCCAATTTTGTATATTTTTGGACACACATATGTACACTCGAGATGCTTTACGATATATATATATATATATATATATATATATATATATATATATATATATATATATATATATATATACAGTTTGACTTTTGATGCTTGATTTTATTATGATGAATGATTGATGTGCTAGTCTAATGCCTGATTAGCGATAGAATCAGCTAACCAATTATGAGATCTTGGAATGTGCAAATAATTAATATAAGTAAATGATCTTTGCAACAACCTCACCCTTAAATACTGGCGATATAAAGATGGATCCCATACCCGATAAATGTTATTTAATTGAGACACTATCAATTGAGAATCAAGATACACTACCAACGAGTCGATCCCATGAGAGATTGCCTTGGATAATAAATTAATAACGGCAGTATATTCGGCCATATTATTTGAAGCAGGACCGATACATACGCCTCTTGATGCCATCAATTGACCAGTTGGATAATAGAGTACCCAAGCTGCGGAAGCGAGATTCCGAGTGTGCCGACTAGCACCATCGGCGAACCCAAAATAGACCAAGTCATCCATCAACACCTGCCACAGCAGACCAAAAAGTGCTGATATCAGAAAACTCTCGACGATATATGTACAAATATACATAAAGTACAAAGAAGCCATTGCCTGGCCAAAGCTAAGCAAAGCACTTCCTTAGGTAGAGCCCGTCAGGGGGCTCCGCTAAATTACTGCTAGGGATTTTTATAGGTACAATTACCGAACCAATCAATATACTTCCTTCGACAAATGAATGTGTTGGAGCCAAAGGGACCGTACAAACATCGCTAGTTGAACTGGAGGATTGAGATTCGACTTCATGCATAGGGGAATGAAAGTGTAGCCGACGATGTAAATCTTCCAAAGGTCAATCTACATCCGTTATTGCTTCGAATATCACTTCGTCCGATGGAAAAACAATATCCGAGCAATCCAATGCAGAGGTGGAATCAAGGGTCCGAAAATGAGCCACATCACTGTTTATCTCCTTCCCAGAGGAAGAAGTAGAATGGTTATCTACAGAGTTATCGATAGATTCACATCTAAGCTCTATTGCAGATATAAGAGATTCTATTCCACCCACCTTGTCGTCACCTGATGTGGTCACAGATGAAGCTAAGGTTCCAGGTTTCGAAGAATAAGGGGTTTGAACAAACTCCCTTCACAAAGGGTCCCTGGACGATGAAATTGTATCTATCCCAGCTGTAGGAGGGGGAAGATTAAACGTACCCATCAATGAAGAGTACATCCCGACTCCTAGATTCTCAGTAGGCGAAAGGGGTTACCCACTAAAGGAATAGTAGAGTCAGAGCTTGCTTGAGGATCGACTGGACAATAATCCAATTGATCAACCTTAACGATTTTACCTTCATGAGGAAAGCAAATGACACGAAACAGAGCCGAAACAACGGCATCCATTTCGTATACCCAGTTCCTTCCTAAGAGGAGATTATAGTCTAGGTTAGCATCTATGACCTCTACTTCAATATTAGCGACCTTTCCTCCAACACATATAGGAAAGGCTAGGATAATCCCGTACAGCCTATGAGAATGACCATCAAATGCTGTCAATAGGGTGGGTGAAGGAACAACCGACGGTGATCCAATGGCCTTCTAGCATGACATAGACATGACACACGTGGAAGCTCCCTCATCTACAACTGTCTGAAAAATATTCGTTTTCTGGTAGGTAGACTTTATTTGGAAAGCCATGTGATGAGGAAGTCTCTTTTTGACATTATTCATATCAAAAGTGAGAGCTAAAGAATTACTTGGATCCACTGCCCCCATTGCCGATAGCAAGGCACTTCGTTGAGCAGGACATGACTGGAGAACCTCTAACGCGGACATATCACATGGACTTTGAGCCAGATCCTCGACAATGGAGTAATTCTGGGCTGCCCTAATATTAGGGTTGATAGTCGCGCGTTTTGCGGAACCTTTCGGTACCCGAGGTATAGTCTCGACAGAAGGTCGCTCAATATGAAGTGGGTTGTTAGTTTCGGGAACTGATTTACCCTTGCAAGTTTCACCTTCACCATAATCACGTGACTGAGTAGCCACATGGACGTTAGAACCCATCATGAAAACATTCGATGATTTTTCCCCTTCCTGGTTGCCCCCAGCAGAGGTACCAGGATTTGAACTCGCGCCAGCAAGAAGTTGTTGCCCTTGGGGAAACGGGTTAGTTAACACAGCTTGAGAACTAGAAGTCCCTTGCTGTCCTAACAAGCGCTGAGCGTCTTCAATCTTAGGGAAAAGATGAGTTAATTGGTCTGCATTGCACAACTTGCATGGAAACTTGACTTTCTTTCTCGGCTCATTTCTACCACCACCAGCGTTGTTGCTGGATTTATTTGCATCAGGCTTCTCATCCTGGTTCTTTTTCTTACCTCGTCCTTTCTTTTTCCCATTGGAATTTTGATTTCCTTTGGGGTTATCAAATTGGACGGCATTAATTGAAGAAGTTTGGGAAGCCGGGGGATTAGACGATGTGACTTGGTTGTTAGAAGCAGTTTGTAAGGACAACAGCTGCAATTGATTCAACAAGTTCACGGTAGTTGTTTCTACCGACCCAATGATACCATCCGTGTGGGACCTGGCTTCGACTTAGCAACATCAACCTTACACCCAGGAGCATCTGGCAAGTATTTTTGTAGGATCCCAGACTGAGAGTAGATCAATTCTAATTGCTGGGCCCTAAAAATGGCTTGCTCCTTAGAATAGACCCTAGACATGGAGACATCCTTGGAGATCTCGGGTTGTAAAGATTTCAAAAACCACTCGAGACGGTACTCTGGAGGGGTTTCAGCTTTAATGAGCCTCTTTCTTCGTCTCCATTCCTGAATATGGTCAGAAATGTGGGTTGCCTTATCCTGACGAAAAGTGGCCAGAAGTTCAGTTCCAACATCATAGCGGACATGCAACTGGAAATGATTTAAGAAAATATTAGCTAAGTCAGCGAAAGATGTAAAGCTGCCCCCTGGAAACTCTATATACCATTTGGCTGCATTGCCAATCAAGGTGCGCTGAAATAGCCTCAACCTAATCGAGTCGTCGATAAGGGAGTTAGATGAGCACCACAAATGGAATGTGGTTACATGGTCGCCTGGGTCTTCACCACTCTTCCCTTCGAATTTTGGAATGTCCGAAGGGAGTTTGGTTGGGACCGGAGGCTAGGCTGGATTGTACTTGATTGGGTCATTTGTTAACTTAGTGAGATTTGGGAAGTTCAACATTGCTAGAAACAAAAGCCTAGGAGGACGTTGGGGATGCCACCCAGACTGGGCAGAACTCCCAAAGTTCTGAAAAGATTGTCCTGGAATTTGGGAGGCACCAGGCTGCCCGAAGTAACCAGTAGAACCAGCTGAACCAAAAGGCAAGCCTTGTGATCCAGCAAAATTCAGAGTTTGACCAACTCCGGCCGTATAGCCTCCATAACCAGCAAAGTTTCCTCCTAAAGGATTGTAAGGAGTTGATAACCCCTGATAAGGATTCCAAGCCGAAGCTAGGGGAGGAATACTTTGAAACGAACTAACCGTGGAGTACGGCCTATTCCTTTGTTGGCTGAAAAATGTATTCCCAGTTCCCGCGCTACTAACCCCAGGGTTATTCCAACCTTGGAAAGGATTGCTGCTTTGTCCTACAGAAGAAAAAGGCATGGATCCTATCGTCGGGTTGGAATGTGGTATATGACCACTTCCGAAAGTAAAACCCTGGAATGAAGCCGATCCGCCCATCATGGACGTAGCGGCACTAAACGGAACTGATGGAATACCCTGTGAGTGGATGCCAAATGGGAAGAATCCAGTACCAAAAGCATTGGTTTGGGCATTTCCACTCGTGGACGGAATGGAGGTAGACCCAACTAAAGATGTGCTAGCAAAAGATCCAAACAAGGAAGCAGAGGAGATGGAAATCGTTCCTCCTCCTTGCACCGATGTTGGAGTTTGCATAGTTGTAGCACTTGTAGAAGCCATGCTTCCAGTAGTGGTCATCGATGGTAAGTGCGTAGCGTAACCTGGACTTGACGGTCTATGCGTCGGAGTCCAAACGTATTGCAATACGTCTGGATGACTAGATGGCAGTGGAGAATTCGGAGCCGCTAACGACTCTGAGAGTTCTTCTACCTCTATGCTATTCTCCGCTTGAAAGAGAACTCAAGAAAGGACTGGAGTGTCCCTCTCTTGTTCAGAAGTGCCAGGCCTTGCTTGGCCACTAATGCCCCCGAGAGGAGGATCAATCCTCGATGCGTCAATAGCTGTGGGACAAAACCCACCAGTAGTATTACCTCTGCGCCTTCTAGGAGAAGGCTCTAAACTTGGTGGTGAAAGACCACGAAGTCTTTGAGACCGTCTAGGAGATCGGTCAGCCACTTTGAATTTTTTGTTATGATCTAACTAAAGACTCAAAAAATTGAAAGCTAGGCCAACTAAGAGCATAGAGCACACACTATAGAGTCCCTAAAGATATAGCCAGTCAAATAACTTTCAAGTATTTCCACTCTGGGTGATTAGGACCGAACACCAAAATACGAGAAAGTAAATTAAGGGGCCTTCTGAAGATAGTCTGGGATGATGAGGGTCGAGTCCTATCAACAAAGGTATCAGAGGAAGTTACGCTGACCTCCTAACAATAGCCTGCGCCGGTGCAAGCCCCCAAGCTTCGCAAGAGTGCCCTCTAGTAGTACTGTCGAGAGTGATGCAACGTCAACCTCAGGTGCCATGAGATTCCCCTCCGCAACCACCTGTGAAGATCCCTAGGAGTAGCAACTATGGATACCAACTCGTCGCAGAAGCTAGGCAGAATAATCGTGAGGTGAGTTCGAATAAGTAGGAGAGGGGGTATCTCTCTTCCCTGTCTTCGCAGACCCTCGTGCTTAACTCCCAGATTCGGAGCTTTCCTGGTCTTCCTAACGCTATTGGATTTTCTCTCGTTATTCAGACTCCTACGTTTGACGTTTATATGGCCTTGGAGAGTTAACTCTCCACTCGCCTAATCCAAGGCCCTAAAATCCTAAACTTGTTGGTGTAACTGACTAAAACAAAAAAGTTCTAGTGAATTTTAGTTAGCGCTTGATTTTAAATTAGGCTGTTCTTTAAGTCACAAGGTAACGGAAGTGAAACTAGTGGTGTTTTTTGACGCAAAATAAATTAATAAAAACTTAACTACATGCACATGCACTTTTTCGTTTTTCGATGAAGAGCAATTTCTATAGGGTTCAGAGGAACTTCTAATAAAACAAAATTTTCTTTTCTTTTCGTTAATTCACGCTTCACACTCACAAAAGCTAACAAAGCTATGTATGCCTAAAAAGATATGCAAATCTATCCTAATGCAACAAATATATGCGGATGCAAGATTTTAAAACTACTCTAAAAACAAAAAAATGAAAGTTGCTTGCTTATCAATCTTTATCTTGCCACTTAAAATGTCTAGATGGAATATGAGATGCTACAATTCATTTCCTCTAAACACTAAAAACAAGTTCTAAGACAAACATAAAGCACTTTCACTCACTAAAAAGAAACCAAATGAAAACCAAGTTCAAGAAAGCAAAAACTAAGTTTTTTAAAAATATTTTCTTCAAAAGCAACAACAAAACGAGTCTTTTCAAAAAATGCTCTCAACAACATTGAAACTTGTGATTGAAGAATAGGCAATCAAACACTTTTGCGAATTGACACCACTCAATGGATGAAAACTCAACAAAAATAAATGTGTTTAAAATCACTCTTAACAACCAAAAGCAGCAATGAAAGCTTTGGCATCGAAAACCAAAAAAGATAAAAAAGACAAATTCCAAGAAAGTGTCAAACAACAACTTTCATGAAACAAAGAAGTGGATGGTCACAAAAAGTGGTTTTTGTCAAGCAAACAAAAAGTCACCAAAAGCAAGGTTAACACAAAGATTGAGATCAATCTTCCTACCCTGATGAATCAGAGCAGCCAATATTCCTAGCAAGAAATCTTGCGTGCTTTAGCAAAAAACGATGATGCTTGCAATCAACAAAAAACAAGACCAATACTCCTTATAATCAGAGAGAATTCGGAACAAGATGCTCGCTGTAAAAACAAATATTGATACTGGAAAGTGACTGTTTCAGACTGACTTAAACTACCAGACAAACCTTCAGAGACACAAAGATTTACAAATCTTGAAAATTGAAAGATATACGCGACTGTACTTATGTACAGAATGCGTGTATACGCTACTGTAACTAAGGAAACCTGCGTATACGCGGGTTCACTTAAAGAAACATGCGTACATATGCCTCTGTAACTAAGAAAAACAACGTATATGAAAAGCTTCAAGAAAAATAAAAAAAAAACTGAAGAAACTGGCAAAGCTTAAAGTTCAAGAACAGACCCGACAGTAACAGCAAGAAAACAAGGCAGCTGAGCCCTGATTGGCTTGAAAAATACCCAAACTAGGAACAACAAGAGTGTTGTCCCCAGTGGAGTCGCCAATTCTGTTGGAGGGAATTTCTCCCCTAGGGTTTTTTGGGTTGACTATTCAAAGAAACATGCATTCACATAGCCATTATGCTATTATAAGCAAATTCTATGATAAGGGTACGTACCTTTGGTCCTACGTTTGAGAAGGCCCTTAGGGTCCAAACCCTTCTTGGAGTTCCCTTCTTCTCTTTTGTCCTGCAAAACAACCAATTCAAAGAACACAACAGTATATGGACAAAAACTTATAAAGAAACCATCTTCATGTTATAAAGAAAGGTAGTTAGTTATGAAATCCAAACAACCATTTACATATGAATTCTAAACATGAATATCATTAACATAAAGAAGATTCATTTTGGGAACCAAGACATGTGTTTATTTTATTATAGACAAATAAAGTACATAAAAAAGGAATATTTTCACCTGAGTCACCTTCAGCAGGTTCCAAGCAAAGCTTCCTTCCGGATCCATTCTAGCCTCAAGCCTCTAACAAACTCCTTCCATGAATCTCTCCATGATGTCATAAATGGTGGATGAACATCAACACACAAGGAAACAAAGGTTTCCAGTACACAATGGGGGAAGTGCAGAAGGCACAAGGGACTTCAGACCTGGTCAAGGGAAAAATCTCAGCATAATAACCTTTCTCTCTCTTCTCTCCTCTCTCCTCCCTTTGGCCTTCCCTTTGAGTTCTTTTTATACCTCTCCCAAAGTAGTTTTTTAGTTGGGAGTTGGTTGGGAACAGTTGGGCCACGGGCACTAACAGGTGATCAGCAGGTAAAACTCGCGATCTTCGCCCGAAAATGAGGAATTTTATATTTTTTTAAGTTTTTTAATACATACACGCGGGTTGGGTATACACAAACCCGTGTATACACGCATTTAACTCAGGGAAATGTCGCGTATAAGGGATAAAACACTGTTTTTAAATTTTAGGACCAGGTCTGGAAGGAGGGGTTTCCCTGGGCCATGAGTACAACATCACAAACCATAGGAGTGAGATTTGGAGCTATAACAGGCCCACATCTAATCGCTCCATCGCTTATATATAAAGCCCGCACCCCATGCTCCCCACCGACGCGATATTGCGATCGCGCGGCAACCGTCCGATCTGCCCTCAGATCAACGATCCAGATCTTATTGCATCGCCCCTTATCACAATTGGCATATCGCTATTATTAAGCCCCATGTCCCCACCGATTTCCGACCGCCGATTTAATCGCTGCCGTCCGATCAAGCCCCCAGATCTAATGGCCCATATCATGTCGCAAAACCCATTTTGCTATGGCTTATATAAAGACCTGCAACCCCGGTCCCCCGCCGATGCGATATCGCCGATCTCCTCTCAGCCGTTGGATCTGCCTTCGCGAGATCCAATGGCCCAGATTTAATCTCTGCTGCGGTGATCGCTCCCGCCTGTAAAGTCATGTTTTTTCTGTGTAAAGTGATTTTTCGCTTTATATAGGGAAAAAGGCATTTCTCCATGATTTCTGTTCGGCGCCCGCACGCGCTCCTTCTCCAAAGGAAGCTTAGCATTCTTCAGCCATTTTTTATCGCTCCAAGCCCAAATTTGCTCCGGACAATGAGCACGGCCCCAGCACAAGCCATCAGTGAGCAGTTCCTCCGCCATTCTGCAGTATTTCTTCAATTTTGATAATGTTTTGATCGGCCAAGCGCCGAAACAGTTCTAAAGGCCACGGAAAGCACAGCAGCAGTCAAATCTCGCCATAAAGTGGCAGGCAAGGGCGATTTATTAGTTTAAAGTGTATCAGTGGAAAGAAAGAGCCCCGATTCAGTATTAAAGAGTATCAGAGTAGCGGCAAAGAATATCAGTGGAGAATTAAAGCCACATCAAAGGAACATTAAAGAGCCTCCAACAAATTCAAAGAGTATCAGTAATGGAATTTAAAGCCATTAAGGCTCACCAGATCAGAGTTAATGCACATCAAAGCCACCTGAGAGCAGCGGATCAAAGCCCAACGCACAGTTATTGTAAAATGAACAGCGCATAGCTCAAAGGACACCTCAAAGCCTCATTTTTCATGTAGCTGCCTCCAGCGCAACATTAGATAGATATTTTTTGCATTTATTTCAGTAGAAGTTACGATAAACAGAGTTATTTCCCCAGATATTCCCTCAGATCTGTTTTGTAGATATTTTTCTTATAAATACCACCCCGAACAATGTATTAGGGGTTGGTTGGTTGGTTGGTTGTTGTTTGAAAAACTCATTCTAGACTTGCACTGTATATTTTGATAACTTTTATGAACAAAGATTGCTGGAATGCATTGCCTATGAACTGTCTGGTGTGGATTTGATGGCTGAAGAGTAGATTACAGAATTCTAGTGCTTCTACATGGATCAATAAGTCTTTCTTACCTATTTTCAGTTTCTATGTTTGTAATATCATCTATGTGTCATGATCTAAGTTGCAGGAAGAAAGAATAGTTCAGAGGTTACTTAGTTGTACTCTGTTCTCAATTTCTGTGATTTATCTATGTTTTCCTCTGAATTAGTCCTGAATATGAATACTTATTTGCTCATATTTGCACTAGTTCCTTCATATATGAATGTTGTTTAGGAATCCTTGATTGCTCCTATATAATATTCACTCACCTTCCCTCTGTTAGCATAATGAGAGCTACTTAGTTCCTTATTCCAGCTTGAAATTGTTCCTTGTTTAGCTATCATGCTCTGTAATCCTTCTTTGCCAAAGAAGACAAACCCAACAGCCCTTAATCCTTGAGTCCATGCCTAATGGTCTGAACTTCTCACTTTTCATGCCAACTCTGCTTGAAGACATCATCCATCCATCCCACCAAACTCAAAGAAAACCCATGTACATCATAACTAGCCTAAAATCTCATCCAAAACAAAGCTAAATTACAAAGAGAGAGCCCTCTCTGATTGCAAGTAGGCTAGGACCTGAAATCCAAAGATTGGTTTGTGGTTACCTCGGCCGTATCCCTTAAGGAGCCAAGGGACAACATGAGTGATAACATCATTAGCGACTCCACTGGGGACAATCTTCAGAAAATTCCAAAAAACAAGTTAGAAGCTGGCTCCAAAGAAGAAATCTCGCTATACCAGGTCAAATCCAGACCTAAATCCCCCAGCTTTTTTTGAAAATCCTAATTTAATCCCAAAGTTTCTAAGGAAACAAGAGGGAAAAGACGATATTGCTGATTCGAGTCCTGAAGCAATTCACCAAAGCTATATTCCAACCCCTGCTAAAGTTTCATTCCATCCTCACACTGTTGTTTCTCCTAGTTCATCATCCACCTCTCAAAGCACCTTTTCCACTCCTCCTATTACCACTGTTGTTACTACTGTTCCAGTCGTTCCATTTCTTCCTGTTGTTCCATTTATCCCTATAAATATGGCGAATAGATATGCACCTTTATAGTTACCTGCAAATCTTGGGGCTATGCCTCAGGATTATCAAACCAAAATCACATATTTTTATGGTACTGGTTCTAACACTGCCCCGCAACATACCAAGAAAATGCAGGACTATTTTGAGAGTTATGAAATAGATGATGATCATATAAGAATGAAGATTTTTTTCCAAAGTTTAACAGGTGATGTAAGGCCCTGGTTTAGAGCTCTCCCTGCAAATTCCATAGCTGATCCAGAGGCTCTTTACCAAACATTTCTCAACAGATGGGAGAAAAAGAGAGATCCTCTGCACATATTATCCGAATATGACACTATCAAAAGAGGCCCTTAAGAAACTGTCTTAGACTACTGTGCTAGGTTCAACAATATTTACAATGCTATTCCACAAAACCTTAGACCTCCACCTGATCTAGCTTTATACAAATTCCCTGATGGATTTGATTCCAACATGGCATATCAATTGAGGGAAAGAGCCCCTCAAAGCTTAGCAGACATGCAGAATGTAGCTGTTAGTGTGGAGGCAAATCTGATTGCCAAGCGAAATAGAGCAAGAGCCGAGAGAAGAACCACCTTTAAAGAAGAGCCTTCAGCTATTGAACAAAAATTGGATGCAATCAGCAATACCGTGCATAGTATTGGAGATAGAATGGGAACTATTGAAAGAAAAACATCATGGGAAGGACAACAAGGTAATACTATCAGAAACCCAAACTTTAGAAAATACCAAAACCCAAACGTTGGAAGGGCTAGTCCTGATCATGATATAAGACCTCCTTTTCATGAAAACTATGCTGAAGCATCAACATCTAGTGAGCCACCAGAGGACTCTCACATCAACTTGATGGGTTTGAAGGTTGAGCAACAAGTTTTCCTAACCCAAGAAGACCAAGATGATCATGATATCAATCAATTCCAAACCAAGTTCGGAGAGTCATTTGACTTCAAAGAAGGCTATGATTCAGTAGTTTATGAGGTGCACAAACAATACAAATTAAGGGCCAGAACCATAGGTGTGCCTGAAACTACCAAAACGAATGATAGTAGACAGCCTAAGAAGATAAAGGACAAGGCAATCCTCACAGAACCTTCTGAAAAAACAGTCCCAAATCCAAAAGAAGTGACTGTGGAAGATATAACAGATGTATCAGATGTTCAAGCCTCTAAGAAACAGCCATTGGTATCCTCTTCCTCAAAAGAGAATTCAAACAACACTCCTGAAAGCCTTCCCAAAACAGAAATGTTTCAAGACAACACTCAAGATCAAGAGAAAAACGCTGACAATGCAATTGAAAAAGGGAAATCTGCCAGTCACAACACTAAAACCCAAACAGAGAAAACATTTGATTTAGAGGCAGAAATTGGCAGACTAAAGATATCCATCCCTCTATCTGAACTTGCTAAGCATGATGTATATAGGCAGCAAATCAAGAGATCGCTGCAAATGCCAGAGAATAGGGATGATGTGAATGTATTAGATGATCAACCTGAATTACTTTTTGGTCCTGAAGTCGATGGAAAATCAGCAAATGGTGCTGTTTTACCCTTTTATATGAGTTTGCACATCCATAATAAAGTATTGCAGAATGCCATGTTTGATTCAGGCGCCTCACACAACCTTATGCCCAAAGCTGTAATGGAGAAGCTAAACCTTGATGTAACAAGACCTTACAAAGACTTATTCTCCTTTGACTCAAGTCAGGTCAAGTGTTTAGGCTTAATCAAAGACTTATGTGTGTCTTTAGTCCAATATCCCAACAAAACAATTCTAATGGATGTGGTGGTTGCTGACATCCCACCATAGTATGGTATGTTGTTGTCAAGATCTTGGGGAGCCAAAATCCAAGGATCTTTGCAGTTAGACCTCTCCTATGCCACTATTTCAGTCTTTGGGCAACCAAAGAGACTGTATAAGGAAACATATAATACTTATTTGTTTCTCATGTAACATAGGTATCCTGTAAAAGTCCTTTGCTTTATTACTTTATTCCAGCCAGCCATACAAAATTTGTTCCACAACACTTCAATTCCAAAACTAAATTGTCTATAGAAATGTCTAAGAATCCAGCCCAATATACTTCAAATGAAAAAGTATTTATACAATTCCTAAACTAAAATATCTTGAAAAATATCAAGATTGGTTCACAAATATCTCAAACTGTTTTACAATAATAGAACTTAAATAAAGAACATTCAAAACTAATGAACCTATTTGGCACTATTTCTATGGATTTATGGTGAAAAAGAAGAGAAATTCAAATTTGATAGCAACTTAGTTGATGATGAGGCATCCCAGTCACTAACTACATCCTTCCTTTGTGCATTCTGCCCCAGAAATTATGCAAACTTAGGGTCCAAAGATACGCTTCTATATCTCAATCCGTGATAGATATGTAAAAAGTGAAAGAGGTTTTTGTAGATAAGAATTTTTTTTAGATAAAACTCTCTCAGTTTCCCAAAATTCATCTCCATCTGTTCACAATAGTCTCTGCACAAATATGTCAAAAACAGGAATTTGCACAAACTGAAAAATAGGCTGTGGAGAAATGTACGTATCTCCCATTTGGTAATACCTATGTACACAGTGAGATAGGTTTTTGTAGATTTGCCTACTAGGAACAAAAACCTCCTCCAGTTTCTCGAAAATCTTCTTGGATTGGCCACAATAGTTTATGCAAAACTATGACTTAAACAAGAAATTTCTGAAGAATGTACCATTTCTGCTTCTGATTTCATCTTTTAACCTTAAATTCCTTTCAACTATTTTTCACTTTTACTTTGGATAAACTTCATTGTAGCTGGTGAAAGTGTTTTCATCTTTGTTTAACCCTTAATGTCTTCATGTTTACTTTTACTGTTTACTTTTTACTTTTACCGCTTTGTTTTTTCATCTGTCTTCACTTTGACATGAATCTGTATGTTTTGTAACTGTCTTCCCCGCTGTTTATCTTTCATGCTAGCTGATTTACTTGAATTGGTCTTCAATTTGATACCTTTAATCCTGATACACTTTGACTGTTCTTCACTGTGTCCTTTTACCTTCAATGGGTAGTTTAGGTTTTCACTGTCTGTTTCAACAGTAAATCCTTTTATTTCATGTTTCCTCTACTTGTCTTGTAACTGTATTCTCTATCTGGCTGTTCTGTTTTGATTGTCAATGCTCTGTGTAGTTGTATTCTTCTTTGTTTCCTTGTATAATTTTGTTCATGCTCTGAGCACAAGTTCTGAGTAAGGTTTTCTATTGATTCTTGGAATAAACCAGTTTTATGACTAGTATCAGAATTGTTTATCCAAGATCTGATCTTAGTTTGATAACCTGAAGAAATTCAATATTATTTAAGAGAACACAAGTCTTCATGAAGGGTGCTTGATGGCTCTCTGGCACATGGATGACTGGGAAAGGGGTTGCAATAGAGTTTTGGATGTAAAACAGATGGTGAAATCATGTTGCAGAGGTTCAGGGAGGCCTTTGATTCTAAGCCTTGCAACTAAATTACACTGGAATTATGCGTTTCAACGTAATTGCAGCGGAATATTAGTATTTAACAGGGTTTATAGAAAACTAGTAAATACATGTATTTGAGCGATTGGTAATGGTGGACTGGTTGACTGGAAGCACGCCATGGATTGGAGCGGCGACGGGTAGAAACTTTCAAGGAGGTTGATGGTTTGGGTATGAGTTGGTCGTTTTCTACGTACTGGTTGCATGCATGAGTTTTTTCAGAATAAAGGACAAAAATGGATTACACTTCGTTTTTATGCAAAGTCAATCTTTTGGCAGGTTTGTGACACGGACGGGTTTTGCATCAGCAGGAATGATTTGACGTTTTTGTTGTTTGTGGGAGGTGGTAAGCGGGTTTCATCGCAACGCTTATGGAGAGTAAGTGGTATTTGGGGAGAGCTGTGTGATTCCATACGTTGCTCGACACGTAGCATCGGCGTTTTTCACAAAACTGCTCACATCGCGCACTAAAGGTCGACCAAAAGGTCCGCGTGATATGAGCGAGGGCCGTCGGATCTGAAGGATCCGATCAGACGGTAGTCGGGACAGTGACATGACTGATGTATAACAGGGGTGGACCCGATATTAATTTAAAGAATTAATCATATCGGGGGTGATTTGATTGGTTGTTGAGTTATTAATTAGTCCTAATGACTTAATTAATTCTCATTAGCATGGCGAGGAGGTCGGGTTTTTAATTAACTACAGATTAGCTAATTAATCCCATTTATTATTTGATTTATGGTTATATTTAACCATCGGGGCGGGATATGTAAAAATTTGGGGTTTTGTATATTAATATGGGCATGGGTAGTGTTATTTTATTTTATATAACAATACAAGTTAAAAGTTAATATGACTTTGAAATATGAAGTGCACTAAGTTAAATGTCTCTGAAAATTTATTTCATCATACAAAACTTATACCTTAGGCTAATGATATATGAGGGTTTTATGTAGACAGAATGTTTTAATTTTCCTAAGTAAAATAGGATTTTACTTAGGAAAAGATTTATAAAGGGGAATGGGTGACTTTATGAAGGGGTGAATATTAATGAAGGGAATTTAAGTACTTTAGGTATTATAAATTATTGGACCGAGGGTCTGGTTGTTAGAAAATTATATATTACGGAGCAATGGAACACATAAAATATTGCAGAAATATAAACACAGAAAACACACAAAACAAGAGAGACACAGATATACGTGGTTCACCCAGTTTGGGCTACGTCCACCCCGAACAGCCAGTCCTTCCTTTCTATTATCCAGCAAAATGAAGAGACACAACCTACAACAAATCCGCTGTAATATCCTCTGTTTTCTGTCACAGTCTCACCTCTCTGTTTCTCGCTCACAGAATACACATCTATAACACAGCCTCAAAATACAAATACCCTCATACAAAGAGAGGGGTTGCCTTCTAGGGAAAAAAACCCTAAACTAAACATAAGTTCTACCGTCAGATCATCCGCCTAATGAACGGCCCAGATTGACTAGAAATTACTATACTTTTACAAGGCAATTTTACAGCTGTTTTTAGCTTCGGGGGCGCTGCCCCCGAAACCCCCCGCCAGGGGGGGGCTCCCAAAGGTCGCAGTCGCCCCCCCTTGGACCCCCCCTGCAGCGAATATTTTACGGGCGGCGTTGCCGCCCCCATTTCAAACTAGGGTCCTATGTGGCGACACCTTTGAATATAGAAGATAATCAGGCTCCACACCCAACACTGGTCCCTCCAAAATTCAGAGAAATGATCTAAGCCCCTCCAACTTTGTAAGTGCCTTAATACTTAGGGGAAATTAGTGAAACTTAGGGGGGAAATGGATAGGGAAATTATTAAATTTGACTTTGCTTCTTTGATGTGTTTTCTTCAATGTGAGTCATGCTTGGTCCAAGTGATGAAAGCAAAAGATCTGAGCATTAAACTTGGTCATTCACCACACATTTATTCTACAACCATCATCTACTTACCCTACCTACTTAACCTAGCATTTTTACTTCTTTATTAGGGTGCACTTAAACTGGAAAATCCTTATCCAACTTTCTTTTCTTTTACATAGTGATACCTATCTAAATCTAACCTTATTACATCCAAGGGCTCATATTAAACTGTTGAGCTCCTTTCTCACTCTACCTATCTACTTATCTGCCAAGTTTACATTGTTTGGTCATATATTTATTCTCTCTTTCTAAAACATGAAATTGAAAATATGAACTAGTCAAGCTTAAACTGTTTGACTACTCATGGATTATGGCATAGGTGACAAGCTGCACACCATCTTTTATTATGAAAAAGGTAAAAAAGTAGTGGCATTTTGACTTGCACACTTTCATGGTATTTTCTTTTTTGTTGGGGTTCATTTTCTTTCATTTTTTAACCTTTTTCATTCTTTTTGTCCTTTTATTTTTTTCTGGGACATACCCTCTTTACATTTTTTAACTTTTTGTTTTTCAAAAATATGGAAAACATTTGCAACAATCAAAGTTATGAACATATTTCAGAGCTAAAACAAGTCAATCATGATATAGGACACCTATTGGTATAGGAACCTAACAGTACAGGTGATGGTTGCGCTTGATAATACATGTGGTCAACTTCCAAGAAACAATTTATAAAAATGATGTTTGCAAAGTTGACTGGGTCATTATGTCCCTCAAGTGGTGCCACAATATACTTCATGTAAGGCTCACTTTCTACTTGAATCTGATTATTTCTACCCTTATAAGGAAGCCATAAATGTGTCCAGTATATTGAGAAATATCCTTGTAGTTTTTGGACCAATCTCTACTTAGAAGCAAACCATAGGCTTCATGTATGTCCATAATAACAATACTTATGAATTAGTGAAATCTATGGTCTAATGAAAAATGAATTATAACATTATTAAGTTCACCAATTGCCTGGAATAACGATTTGCCCAGTTGTGTTATTCAAGCATCATTCTTCTCCCATTTAGCATTAATCTTTTTGGTGATAGATAAAGGCATAGAATTTGTAGATGCTCCCGAATCAATGAGACAATTATGGACATTATAATTACATATCTTAAACATTAAAATAAATGGGGGTCGAAGAGTTATAATTTAAATTAACAACATTAACAAAAAAAATGAGAATATCATGAGACTTACCCAACAAAACTTGAGAAGCAAAAAATTCATTAGCTGGCGGAGGCTATAACATAAATGATTGGGCTATCAGTTCACATTGTCTTGTTATATTTGTGAGTTATAATATTGAAATTTTAGCACACACTCTTTACATATCCTCAATGATATTATAATTAGTACTTTCATTCTTAACAGGTTGTGGTAAAGTGTCAAGTTGTGTAGCTTTATTAGAATCTTTAGGAGTGATGGACTTATTCTTGTTGTTGGTGGAAGTGTTCTTATAAGGAGGAGCACTTCTAGACTTGTTTTTCAAACTCAGAGCAGGATTGGTAGGTGGTAAAATCATTCTCAGCATTATTTTTTAAGCTCTTGCTTAGAGATAGGTCCTATGCTCCTCAACTTGTATCATCCAGTTATTTTATGAGGAGGAGCCTCACTTACTGGTGGTTCATCAAAACTTTATTTATTAGTGTTAAAGATTAATATCAAATGTGTTAACTAAATTTGTATCTCCAAAACTTTGCTTAGCGATGGTAGGTTCACTCGCTTCTTCAATCTGCTCAGATTCTCTTTCGCTAACAAGGTATCTATAATATGAGTTTCCATAGCATTCATGTTTTGATTCCACTATGGGCATGCTTTTTTTTAATGCCTCTCCTCATGTAAAGTATAAAAGTTATCCATGTCCAATATTTCAATAGTAAACACAACATTGGATCTCTGAGAGGATTTAGCTAGTTGATTATTGTTATTCTTCTTAAAGAAAGGTAACTTGAAATAATTACTACTGGTGGTAACCTCACTTGAGCTTCTCTTAAATTCAGATACTTCATTAATAAGAAACTTCAAATATTTGTTCAAGATTTCCATATCGTAAGAATATTTCTCTTTGGATTTAGTAGAAGAGGTTTATGTTCTCTTACTAGTATCTTTGGAGTCTTTAGAATATTCGTGGTCTTCAATGGCCCCAATAAAATGCAAGCCTTTCTCAACAACAAACACTTTTGCAAATTTTAAATCCAACATATCCTTTGCAGCTCTTTTAATAAAAACAAAAATGTTGGTGGGCAAGGTAGTTGTATAATAATCTTTAGTGATTATATCATGTGGTTGAACATTTGTGAGGAACTTATTCAATAAACAGGTAAATCTTTGATTGAAATCCTTAACTTTTTCCTTGTCCCCTATCTTAAGATTCTTGAGTTATTTTAACAACAAGGTGGGAGTCTTATCATAAACAAATTTCTCTGAAAACAATTTCTTGAGCTCCCTCTGATTATGAATTGAATTGGGCAGAAGACTGTGATACCATACCGACACTATACCCTCTAAGTATATGGAAAAATTCTACAAGAAATATCATCAAAACTTACCGCAAGCATTTGTAAATGCATGTAGAAGTCATGAATATTGTATTCAACATTGGTTTTCTTATCAGGATCGAACTTTGAAAGCAAATTTTCTGGGTGTTTAGGAATGTAGTGTAGATTTATCAAAAGTGTTAGCGGCCCTTGGGTCATACAATCTAATTCTTCATCATCCATGTTCTCTCCTATTTCTTCCTCCTCCTCTCTTTTTTATTTTTAAGAGGCTTCTCCTTCACTGTTCAAATATTCGTTATAATTTGGCTATTCTTCATCAGTGAAATGAAAATCCTTCCCTTCATTGTCAAAATTATGCTCAATAGGTGGAAGTTCCCCTTATTGGTTTGTTCTTTCCGTAGCATCAACTTACATGTCAAGGATTACAATAACCAAATCTTCCATAGAAGAAACCAGTACACCACTGTGAGTTTTTTCTTTCTTAATCGACTTATAAGGAAGAATAATAACAACAGGAAGTAAACTGAGATCTCTTGGAAAATGACGAGTAATAGGCTAGATTTTCCAGAGTTGATCATACGTAAATTCAAAATCTTGTTCCAGACTAAGATGAGAAGTATCTCCTCTCTCAAGAGTATGAGTTTGGGTGGAACTTGGAATGTTACTGTCTTGCATGGGGGATTGTTTATTATGATGTGGTGAGTTGTCAGCCATAAAAAGTCTTCCCTCCTATCACCAAAATGTTGATGGTGTTGGATCTCACCAACATACAAGGGGTATCCATGATATGAAGTCCCAATTAGACCTCACATCATTTGGTATAGGATCCCCACATGAAAATGTGGCACGATTGCCATTTAGTTAAAGATTTTCCTTGGTTGTAGTTGTTAGCATAAGAAAGAAATGTGCATGTACTTTTAAATGAGCAAGTGATTATGCCTTGTGAAATGTTCAATTGCAAATGTATCAAGGTTCTTTCACCGGAAGGAAACAAATTTGGGTCCTTAGGAGAAAAGTAATAGTAACATTCTAATAAAGGCACATGCACATACATATTAAAGAATCACTAGCCATCAAGTGAAATAGTTCACATAAATGAAAACATCATTAAAACAATTACAACAAACTTCCAATAATATGAGCACCAAATCCAATGAAATAGTTCAATTTCTTTAGTACATATGAATGCCAACATATACCACATAAATCCAAATAATAGCCTTAAAACATTCACAATGTACGGATGAAAATGTGTTGGATCAATGAGCTTCAAATATTAAGCGAAAGTTCTAAGATACAATGAAACACCACTAGCTCCAATAGTGGAGCGTTAATCCACTAATTTCTCTCCAAAAGAATTATCTTCCTCTCTAATGCCTAGTTGGAGAAGCAAAGGTGAAAAGTCTCCTCTTTGAGTTGTGAGGCTTCTTTTATAACAATAGGATGACCTGTCATATCCCCATGAGTATTGAACTTCCCACATGACTCTTTGACTTATAATATGACCTTTAGACTTCCACACGACTTTTGGACTTCTCCATGTGGCTCTTTTGTCCTTATGTGAATCTTGGACTTCCACATATTTACATTTACAATATTTACAAAATTACATCATTAATTCCACATCATCATGTCATGACAACATGAAAATTCATTGACATTGATGACTTAGACCCTTGGTGACTTGTACATATAATTTATTGAGAAGTTACGATAATGCCACTATGTCTTCAATACTTGTAACATATATTTCATTATGATTTTCTTCTACCCTCCAAAGGGTTTATTGAGATCATGGAGTCTTCATGAGTCACTTCGATCATCAGGATCCATTCTTCTTTCAGTTGGCACAGCATAGTACCTTTGTGCATTTTGTCTTTAAGAAGCTTCCTTGGGAAATTTCTCTTTGACATATCTCTTCATCAATATTTTCCATGCTTTATTGAACACCTGCAGGTATAGATCACTCATGGAAAAAAAACATTAGATCAAAAATATCCTATTCTAGCATGCTTCATGCAAATTATCTATCTGTGGATTAATAGTGCACAAGGGGAAGATATAGAGGCCTTCTGGGCATAAGGCGCACTTGCAAGAGACAGGAGGGACTTCACTGATCACTAAGGTTGTACCATGCATAACTATGAAAGAGGAGGAGGATTGATGGGCACAAGGTGCACTGACAAGAGACAAGGTAGAAAGGGTCCTTCACTAAGAATGCACCATGTGCTTGGGAGGAGAGTCAGGGACACAAGGAGGGTGCATGGTGCAATCACAAGGCACAAATGGAAGAATCACTACCCACTGAGAGTGCATAGTGTGCTTAACTAGGAGACTAGGGCAAGGTTGGAGTATGGCACAGAGACAAGCAACAAGCAAGAGGGTTTGTTGGTTGGGAGCGTGTTGTGCCCTGGAGAGGGAGGAAGAATTAGGCTTGGTGCAGGGTGCAATTATAACTTACAAGGAGGGTCTACACTCGACCTTCGGAGTGTGTAGTGTGCTCTTCTAGCCTAGAGGGAAAGCTTGGAAAGTTAGAAAATTGTCTAATTCTAGAGGAGTAAAACATGGAAAAACACAATAAGTTAGGAGTATATTCAAGTGTGATACATATCAACTCATCAATAAAACTTAGGTAGGACTTGAGACTCATAAATATATATCAGAACACCAATTCAAAAACAATATCGAAGTGTAATAAATAAAGTATGTGCAGTTGCGACCAAAAGTGTCATTTTGTAACTAGTAGGTGTACCATTAATCTAAAGTGTATCATAGTTGTTCTTGATGATCCGATGAAACTTAGGAAGGAATATGGAAACTTGAAGCATGTATAGAAACATAAGATGACACTTGACCTCCAAAAGTGACACTTCACGTGATAAGAGGTAGGCTCCAAAATTTGAATATAGCAAATCTTGAAGGGTATTGTAGCAGTGACAACACACTCATAAATAACTTGTTTGGTTTTGAAGTCAATCTTCCATGTATCTTCTTCTCTAACCCAAAATTAGTGATAGAATGACTTTAGGTCTAACTTGGTGAAGTATTTTGCTTGCTCCAACTGATCTAACAAATCATCTATGCTGGGCAAAGGGTACCGATTCTTGAGAGTAATTTTGTTGACCCCCTGTAATTGAAACACATCTACCAAGTCTCATCCTTATTTGGCTTAATGATGATGAGTGTCTCACATGGTGAGGTACTTGGTCATATGATACCTTGTTCTAGTAGTTGTTGTAACTATTTTTTCCCCTCACTTGCTTCTATAAAAAACTATCTGTACAACCCAATGTTTGGTAACATTAGTTGGATTTCATGTTCCACTTCCCTTTAGGGAAATAACTATTTAGGGTAATGGATCACACTCTTGTATGTGTGTAGAAAATCTTACACTTGTTACTTTTTCTTGTTATTAAACCCCTCCAGGGATGAATTTTCTCTCACTCACTCTTCTAACAATGTTACCAATTTAAAAATAATTATAATAACTCAAAATGAGAACTCTAACCTAAAAATGCCCCTATTTTTTTGTAATCAAAATTGAAAAAATATTGAAATAAGAAAATGGTGATGTTTCAACTCCTTTTTTTAGGGTTAAAATTCCCATATTTTTTATCCACGACATTGAAAACAACATTGCGGTCATGGAAACCTTAAAATTTCAACAATTTTCAACCACGACGTTAAAGATAAAATAGCATGAATCCACAGAACCTTTAAAATTCTAGAATTTTTCAACAATTGAATTAAAAAAGAGACTCCTCATGGGACGAATAAGTGGTTGGCACTATGAGATGTTATCCACTTTGCCTAGTTTCAAATCCCGCGGGGGGCATATTTAGCCTGTTGTGACTAGGTTTAAGGATTAGGGTTGATACCTCTTACTTGATAATTACTTGTGAGATTTTTTTTTGCCTTTTATTTCTTTATTATATCTTCTTCATCAAGCAATTACCAAAACATAAAATGCATGAAGATCAAAAGAACAAAAGAACATAAGATATAGGCTCCAAGCTTGGGAAAACCTAGTAAAATTATTCTCTTCTTATATAATAAGATCAAATATGATACATCCAAGACCCAGAGACCAAGAAAAATACCAAGACCTCCTCAAGCACCAAGTTATTCCTCCAACAAAACCTGACTCAAACAATTCAAAGTCCACAAAGTTAACTCTAGTCAAATTTCATAAAATCAGGTTGAGTTCAAAATTTTGACCCTGCAAATTAAAATTTTCAGCCATGCAACTCAAATATGAAATTTGGCTCTACAATTTCTAGATCTGTAGTTCATACAATTGCCCCAAATCTTGCATGTGTGAGAAGAAATACTAAAAAATTGAATTTTTTTCTTTTTCTCTTGGATTTCCCTTTCTTCCTCGGCCTTCACACCTCTTTTCTTATTTTCTTGTTAGGGGATTGAACTTGAGTGTGAAGTGTGTCCAAAGGAGGATGAAGTATATTCCTTTTATAGCCTTTCATGAGGTCAAATTAACCATCCTCTAGGCTGACCTCTCCTTGGCAGGGTCGTATTGGTCTTAGCGGTCAAAAAGACTTTTCAAGACTTAATAATAATATTTTTTCTTTGTTACAAATTTGTCCAAATGGGACTTTAACTCATGATTTTTTTTTTCTTGACTCAAATATACCCTAGAAGCATAAATGACATGCTTGTCTAGAAACATAACAATAATAACAAATTTTATTTTTCTTTCTTTTGCTTTTTCATTAAATATACATTGATACAAGTACACATACAATTATGAAGATTGAACCTAGTTACATTTTCCAAAACTCCCTCTTAACTATGGAGATATTCATAATTCCACAGAAAGGTATGAGGATTATCAAATTGAAATATTCTCATAAGAAAAGTTGGATTGATAAGCCATATTACAATCTCAAAAATAGCAAGGCCTTGAGAAACAAGCTCTAACTCTCCACTATATTAGAGAAACATTTTGGTAGGCATATATATGGACACTAGCCTCTTAAGCCACATATCCCATTTAGATGTTCACTATATATGTCCTTCCATGACTATTCTTCTCTTGGATTCTCAATCCTTAAATAATATCATTCCTCTTCGAGTACTCTTATCTTGGATTCCCTACCTCATCCTCAAAGAGTATCAGTCCATGAGACTACCTTTATCTTGGATTTCCAACCCTCAAGAAGTATAAGTCTCATATGTTTATCCAATCCTCCATTCTCCCTCTCAGTTCCTTCACTAGAATGATGACAATTAGTCCTAGCCTAGTGCATGACACATGGAGAATACAATGTCCCATATCACTCCCTCTCAATCAGGGAGGAGATATATACAAGTCCAAGCTTGTCTATACAATACTCAAGTTTTTTATTTAGAAGAGACTTTATCAAATTATCAACTGAATATTTGTAAGTGGAGATGTAGTGTAGCTTGACGACCCCATCCTGCACCAAGCTTAAAATATAAGGATGCTTATTATCAATATGCTTTGTCCTAGAAAGAAAAATTGGGTCCTTAGTCAATCTTATACTACTCTGGTTATCACAACATATAATGGTAGGGTCCAACTGTCATTCAAACAAATACGATAGCAACTTTCTCATCCAAACAACTTCTCTTCCTATTTCACATGTTGTAATATACTTAGCTTCAACACTACTTAATGCAGTTAGGTCTTGCCTCCTGCTCATCCATGAGATCATAAAGTATCCCAAGATAAAACATGCACTGGTAGTGCTTCTTCCATCTATGTCATTTCCACCCCAATCAGAGTCTGTATCAACTAATATTTGTATTTCTTTACTAGAATATCTCAAGCAGTGATTTATCATTCCATGAAGATATCTCAAAATGTGTTTAGTTGTTATCCAACGACCCAAGAAGATAAGGCCCCACGAGAGAAGATAGACCCGGCTTTCAACACAACGCCACATCCACCCAGAAAGAACTAATGCACCCGATTGAAGGTAACGCACTGGGAAGAAGGTACCGCAGAAAGGTTCGGCTTCTCAGAGATCGAAGTCAGTAAGGGTGAGCCCGCCGAACTCTCGACTAAAAGGCCGCCCCCCAAATTCACTTATAAGGAGAGGGGGGCCCAATATAATATAAGGCCACCATCGGGAGCGCTCAAACCTCCGCCTCCTAAAATGACAAGAATAGGAGAGAAATCTATTCAACCCTCCGCCAAGCTAAAATGGCCAAATTAGTAGAATGCGTAAGCATGCTCGATTGATAAGGCCGCCATCACCGGCAGAATGCGTAAGCATGCTCGACTGTTAAGGCCGCCATCAGCTCGACTGATAAGGACCGGCAGGGACAGAGTCACTCACTATTCCGATGGTGAGGGTGCGTAAGCACGCTCGACTAATAAGGATGTGCAAGCAGGCTCGACCGTTAAGGAGAGGACCCTTTAGGGGGCTCGACTGATAAGGAGAGGAGAGGTACTCGACTGATAATGAGAGGAACTTTAGTTGCTCGACTGATAAGGCCACCATCACCGGATTTGGGTCCATCTAAAATTTACTAAGTGCATTTACTGTAAAGCATATGTCAGGATGAGTATTCACAAGATACATCAAGGAGCCAATTAACTATTGGTAGCATGTAGGATCAATAAGGTTTGATTTTGAACTCCTCAATTTTTTCAAGTTAATGGAGTTGTCATTAGTTTACTGTCCATCATACCAAACTTCTGCAACATCTTGATCACATATTTCCCTTGACCAAGATAGATCTCATCATTTTTCTGCCAAAACTCTAATCCCAAGTAGTAGTGCATAACCAGGTAAGGTCCTTCATGTCAAATTTTGTTGCTAACCACTTCTTGCATTCTTGAATACAATGCTCTACACATGTAACTAGTAAATCATCCACATATAATAGTATGATCATAGGTTCATTCTTGACTACTTCGATGTGGAGGTTAGAATCTATACAACTCTTAACAAAACCAAGTCTTAGAAGATATGCATCCATTCTTGCGTACCATTCTCTAAGGGATTGCTTCAAGCCATATAAATATTTTTTCAATCTGTAGACATGTGCTTCTCTATTATGGACTTCAAATCCTTGGGGTTTCTCAATTAATATAAAATTCTTCATCTATTGTTCCTTTTAGAAAAGTTTCCTTAACATCCATTTTATGAATGTTTCATCCCATAGTAGTAATTAGAGATATCAATGATCTAATTATTGTATATCTAGATGTAGGAGAAAAGGTTTCTTCATAATCAATTCCTTCCTTTTGGGAGAAACCTCTTGCCACAAGCCTTGCCTTATAATTTTCAATTCTCCCAATCAACTACATGTTTAATCGTCTATGCCCATTTGGAAGTGTCAACATATTTGTTATTAGATCTAGAAACAATTTCCTAGACATCATTTTTCATTATAGATAGCTACTCTTCTTGCATTTCTTTCCTCTATTCTTTATCTTCACCTGCTTTCTCATAAGTTGGGGCTTATTCTTTAATAATCTTAGTCATGTAAACTGCATATCTTGAATATTTCTTAGGATTCTTACTTTCTCTGAAAGTTCCTCTTGTTGTTGCATGTCCTTTGACTTCCTGTAAAGTTGGTCTTAACCAAGCTAGCCTCTTACGAGTCTCTAGAATGATGACTTGCTACACAAGATCACTTGGTCCTTCATTCTCTTCATGATTGGTTTGAGGTTCTTGAGTATTGTCATGTCCCAAGATTTGTTCAAAGATGGTTACTTCTTCCTCATCATAATCAATAGGAATGTTCTTGGATTTCTTATATGTTATAGTACATATTTCAATTCATCATTATTCCTTAACGTAGACTCTATAAGCATTACATGACGTACTATAACCCACAAAGATGCCTCTTCTACCTGTAAGATTTAATTTATTCCTTTTGTATTTGGGAATGTGAATGTATATGGGACATCCAAATATTTGAAGATGATAAACACTTGCCTTCTTTCCTATGAATGCTTCTTTTGCGGTTATGTCATTGAGAATTTTATACATTTGTTACATCTACTTCTCCCCATAAGAAATTAAGTAGGTCTTGGTCATTAGCATGGATTTAACATATTCTTCAATTGATTGGATTTTTATTTATTTTTTTCTTCAGTCACACCATTCTATTAAGGAGTGTAGGGAACTATTAGCTCCCTCTTAATTCATTCTTCTTTACAGAAAGCCACAAGTTCTTTGGAAGTGTATTCTCCACCATTATCATATCTTAGCGTTTTTATCTTCCTTTATGTCAGATTTTCCACTTCTGCCTTGAACTTTTGAAATTTCTCAAACAATTCATCTTTAGACTTCAGAAAGATATATATGTGTCTTTCTTAAGCGATCATAAATGAATGTCACATAATACTAATGACCTCCAAGAGACTTTTCTGCCATTGGTCCACAAACATCAGAATGTATGAGATCCAAAATTTCATTGGATCTAGTACCATTGCTTGCAAAGGGTTTCTTTACATTCTTTCCAAGAGAACATCCCTTACAGACTCCTTCATGCTCTTATTTTAGTTCAAGGATGTTTGTAACCATATAAATCAATGATGCCAATATCTTATAATGAAGTTGACCATACCTTATGTGCCATAGATCATAAGGGCTTATCTCTAAATGTGTTATAGCTTGAGGATTAGGTGTTAGAATCCTAGACAACCTTCCCTCACGAATCCCAATAGTCTTAGCATCTTCAATACTATATCCCTTACCCCATACAATGAATTTTCCATCAACAAAAGAAACCATATCACCTCTAACTTCAAGGAAATAAATAGAAAGAAAACGTTTCTTCAAACCTAGAATGTAGAGTATATTGTTGAGATGAATGCTTCTACCAGTTTCCAGCTCCAAAGAAGTAGATCCAATTCCTTTAATTGGGTATCTCTTCTTGTCTCCAAGTTCAACTGAATGGGAAGAGATCCCTTTTGATATAGTTTGAAGTTTTCCACATTCCCTTGTCATATGTTTGGAGGCTTCACTGTCGATTACCCACATACTATCATCTTCAAAAGTGCCTGTAAGTGTAGAAAAGAGATTTCCATCCATGACCTCTTTAGATAGCTTGGAGATGAACTTCATGATGTAGCCTTTAATAGTGATAGAGAGACTCATAAGAGTCTCGAGACCTTTGATCATATAGCTTTCCATTGAAGACAGAGAGAGAATAGATGATTGCTTCAAGAGTATCTACTAATAAGATAGCCAACAAAGATGTGATCTTCAACCTATCTTCCTTCATCTTAGCTCTAATACCAAGTTGATAAATCAATGTAGTTCAAGATTAGGGTTGATTCCTCTTACTTGATAATTACTTGTGATATTTTTGTTTCCCTTTTATTATTTTATTATATCTTCTTCATCAAGCAATTACCAATATAAAATGTATGAAGATCACAAGAACCAAAGGACACAAGATATAGGCTCCAGGCTAGGGAAAATCCCCCCCACAAGGGGAAAACCTAGTAAAATTCTTCTCTTCTTATATAGTTAGGTCAAATATGAGACATCCAAGACCCAAACACCAAGACCAAGACCTCCTCAACAACCAAGTCAACCCTCCAACAAAACCTTTCTCAAATAAGTCAAAGTCCACAATGTCAACTCTAGTCAAACTTCATCAAATTAGGTGTAGTTCAGAATTGTTGCCTTGCAACTCAGATATGAAATTTAGCCTTGCAATTTTTGGACATGAAATTCATACAATTGCCCTAGAATCTCCCATGTGTGAATAGAAATAGTCAAAAGTTCATTTTTTCCTTCTTTGCTTGGCTTTCTCTCTCTTCCTCGACCTTCACAATTCTTTTCTTCCTTTCTTGCTAGGGGATCGAACTTGAGTGTGAATTGTGTCCAAATGAGGATGAAGTCTGTTCCTTTTTGTTGGAATTATGATGCATGTGTTGTACTTGATGGCAACCAACTCGTAGAAGATCAACTCACTTATATATATCTAGATGAATCTACGGAAGAGATATCAGATGTGACAGAATGCATGGGATACTAGACAACTCAAAGGAATCAGATGACAGTTCTCAGTATGACAAGTTAGATTTGCCATCAAGTCCAAAGGGGGAGATTGTTGGCATTATGATACAAGTGTTGTCCTTGATGGAAAATCACACAGAGGATAAATTATAGTGCAGCAAAGTTATTTTCAAGTTCACGCACTTTCATGTAAAGAAAAGTTCATGCACTTTCATGCAGAGAAAAGTTTCTTTCATGTAGAGAAACGTTCACACACTTTCATGCAGAGAAAAGTTTCTTTCATGTAGAGAAACGTTCACGCACTTTCATGCAGAGAAAAGTTCCCTTCATGCAAGAGAAATGTTCACGCACTTTCATGATTGGTTCATGGTATTAGTCCGACAATTTTTGATCCTATGGTTTTGGTCCGTAGTATTGCATCCAAAAGTGTTGATCCCAAGTATTGGGTCCGTGGTATTGTGTTATTATGGTTTTGGACCATGGTATTGTGAAAGGCCTAAGACTATAAAAGAGGAAGGAGATCATTTGGCAAAGCATCATCTGAATTATTGAATATCTGATAAAGTGCTAGATTTGGAATACTGTGATTGGGTTATGGTGCAGATCTGGATCTGAGCTAAAGAGGGATATCACCGGTTGATGGAGAACAAGATCTAAGGATAGATTGGGATCAAATGGTTTGAAATGATCTATCTCTATATAGTTGATTATGTTTATTCTAGATCTGTATACTGACGCTTGTAATGATCTGAACTGGGTATAACTTAAGTTTGAAATCGCTGCAAGTCATGATTGAATATTTATATATCTGTACACGGGTTGGCTTTGGTGAAAGCGCGTATGTACGCAGGTTTTGTTCATTGTAGTAGCGTATACCATTTGAGCTATGATGTTTAAAGTTACAGGTGGTTTAGGTTGTTGATGTGTTCTGATGTCTGGTGTCAGTATTCTACATATTCAGTTTGATTGATTGTGTTGATGGATGAGATCTAATAATGGATCAGGATCATAATGACTCATATTTATGTGATCTAATGGACTAGATCTGATCGCTGACACACATATTATCCTTGTATATGTATTGATCTGGTGATTGGGTGATTCAAAAGATTGATTGATTATGTGCTTCAATGATATTTATGGGTCCAGTATGAAAATTGGATGAAACGTGGCCTTTTAGATTATGTGTTGTGCTTCAGGTGTATCCAGTCTGAAAATGTATGAAACGTGGTATCCGGAGGAGAGAAGATTGTAGGCCGGCGCCTACGCACTAGTATCTTAGCTAGTACAAGAGCTACGGGAGTGGTAGCTCCCTTCCAGTAGCAGTTGAAAACTTTGGAGCATTGTAGTAGGTAGCAGCCTGCGTACTAATAAATGGATCGGCTAGTACAAGAACTATGGGGGTTGTAGCTCTCTGCAAGTAGAAGCCTGCGTACTGGTATAAGACTGCACCAGTACAGAAATATTGTAAAAGGATTTTCTTATTAAGAAGAAGATTGAGATGACTTGCAGCAGGTGGTTTTCTCCCACATTGGGTTTCCACCTTATATCATGGTGTTCATGTGTGTGGCTTATGTGTGATGATCTGTTCTATTTTACTGCACCTGTTTACTGTTAATATGGTTGATAATGTTCTAATGCACTCATTAAGGATCAACTAACTGAATCATAAGAAGTTGTGGAAGTAGCATATATGAATCTGAATATGGAAATGAAAAAGTTTTATTGATGTGATAATACTGATTCACCCCCCCCCCTCTCAGTATTATTTCCAACAATTGGTATCAGAGTAGGTCCTTTTGTAGAAGCTTGATCACTTGAAGGAGATCCGTGGATCAATGGGAAAGAAGCTTAAGAAGAAAGTGCCTAAGTAGAAGAAGACATCTCAGAAGAACTATGACAGTGGGAGAATCGATTGGGGATTATGTGGAAGAAGCACTTCAAATTTAGAATAATTTCAGAATGAAGATGAACTATCAGGTATGAATTTGTTATCCTCTGATGTTCTAACTATCTATCCATTTGGAAAAGATGAAAGTGATAGCGAAACAACTGAATTTTCTGTTATGGGTGAGCAAGAAAGATATCAAATAGCGGCAGAATTTAAAAGGCTTACAGACAAAATTAGAGATCAACAAGATCTATTGAACAAAAGGGAATGTGTCTTCAAGGAAGAAGCTGCCAAACTAAAAGCTCAACTAGAGGAAGGAAACAAGGTAAGGAAGTTATTCAAGGACAAATATCAAAAGTTGCAGGATGAAGTAACATCACTAAGAGATGAAGTCAATGAAAGAAGCACAACCATCAAGAAACTTAGAGATAGATCCAGTTACTATGAAAGTCTTGAAGCCATGATCCGCTCACTAAAAGAAGATCTTGATGAATCAAAGAAGTAGAATAAAGAACTACTCCAAGCTCATGAAAATGAAGTTCTTGAACTAAGACGTCAGTTGGAAGAAGAAAGAAATGCTGAAGAAAATGTGAAGAAGCAGTATCTTGAAAAGGAAGAGCAACACCAAGTTGAGGTAAATATTCTAAAAGATAAATTAGAAGAAAAGGATAAACTGTTACGATTTCAAGATAGTACTAAAGTCTTGGATCATATTCTTAATAGTCAAAGGTCTCCTGCTATCAAAACTGGTCTTGGTTTTCATGAATCTATTGAAGGTGAATCTAGTTCACAAAGTAAGACAAGGGACTCGACTGCAAAATCTAAAATGCTCAATAAGGAGTTGAAAGTTCAATCTCATCATCAACCAAGGAAAGAAATTCTTCAAAGAAAATCTTTAACTCCTCCTATGAATAATGTTGAATGTTATGTATGTCATAATCTTGGACATGTTGCAGCCAGATGTAGAAGAAGAAGGTTTCAAGACCATCATGCAGAAACATCATCACATTCAAGGTACTTTAATGGATATTGCTTTGCTTGCAATATGTTTGGTCACAGAGCTATTAATTGCTATAGAAGAAATATGAGACATGTAAGATGTTACACATGTAACAAGCTTGGACATATAACTAAGAAATGCAGTAACAAAGTATGGGCACCATACCAAAAGGAGAAAACATCATCATCACACTTGAAGATGTGGAAGAAGAAAGAAGTACAGTTAGAAAGAGGTGGCACAACACAACATACAGACATAACAGAATCAGAGGGAGCTGGAAGTGTAAAACTTCAGTGTCCTAAATCTCATACGCAAGTTTCTTAAAGAGAAGCCACGTATATATGCGAGTTGGTTATGGCATAGTCGTGTATATGATTGTTTGAGGAAAGGCAGTAGAGACAGGTTCAGGAAAAGGATAAGTTATGATTCGGTTTATTATTTGCGCTGTTTGATAATGGTTACAATTTGCTGATGATGTGTGGAAATGACTTGATGGTTAGAAGTGTTTTGTTTCTAACTTGATAATGATGATGTCTTGATACTTCTTGCTGATATGCATGATCAGATCTGACAGTAAACAAGATGGCACAGGTTTAGGGGGAGCATATGCTTTTAATGCATTGTTGGCATTATGGTTAATAGTCCTTGGTGATGATGCTTATATGGATAAATGATTCATCTTGCTATGATATGGTTATGAGTTGTTCAGATGATTCTTGGGGTTACATAGTTGATATTTAGATCAGATTTGTGGTTGATTCTCTAATGATGCTTACATGGTGATCTTCATAAGGATAAGGAGAAGTACATAGCTTGAATTCACATCTTCTTTACTTGATGATGAGTCACTCATATGCTGTTGTCGTCATATGCATAAAGATCATATTTTACAGTTATGATGCCGGATTCCGATTGTTCTTGACACATATATGGATGAGGATTGTTGGCTGGATACATGGATGATTATTCAAAGTTGCATTATTGGAGACATGATGATGATGAGTTCTTATCTATATGATGATAGGTTGTTTCGTACATATGTTGATTGATGCAGATATTCCCAATTGATGATACTTGGTCCATGCAGATCTGGATGGCTATGGTGTTTCTCACATATGATAGAATGATTCTGTATATACAGAATTCTGTTCAAAGGATGAGTTGATACGGACATACCTTGATGATTCATGCACTAATACAAGTTGCTGGTCTAGTTGCTGTTGACAGATGCTATGGAGCAGATCATACAGTGTCATTGCTGATGTTTATCATGATCTTATTTAGGTGTTTGGTCTCTGTTATAAATTTCATGTCTATCATTCGATGTAAAGGTCATATCAAGACTCATGATGTAATAGTGTGTCTCTATCTATTGTAGTCATTTGATGAGATCTCTTTAGGTCATGAAACGGCCTATGTTGGTTTCCCCACTATGCCTGGGATGAATGATGTTATTCTCTTATGTTATCATATGTAAACTTTTGGTATATCACCATTGTGATGGGAGATAGATGTATGTATGAGTCTTTGGTGATAGGAAGGTCATTCTCTTATGTTATCATATGTAAACTTTTGGTATATCACCATTGTGATGGGAGATAGATGTATGTATGAGTCTTTGGTGATAGGAAGGTCATTTATGATGTATAGAGTCATGTTCTTCTTGTAGAACATCTTTTTGCAGACCTTGCTTATAGTCAGGGGGAGAATGAACAACATATTTCAGCAGAGCAGAGATTTTATCATGTTCTCAGAAAGAGCATGGACATATTGGTGCACCATGGCATATACAAAGGGGGAGCTCATTCAGAGATTTTAGCAGGTACTCAGGGGGAGTATGGATAGCAAAGGAAGAGAATATCTTGGTCTGCCCTTTGCCCTTGATGTCAAAGGGGGAGAGTGATTTGGTATTGTTGCCATCAAGTCCAAAGGGGGAGATTGTTGGCATTATGATGCATGTGTTGTACTTGATGGCAACCAACTCGTAGAAGATAAACTCACTTATATATATCTAGATGAATCTATGGAAGAGATATCAGATGTGACAGAATGCATGGGATACCAGACAACTCAAAGGAATCAGATGACAATTCTCATTATGACAAGTTAGCTTTGCCATCAAGTCCAAAGGGGGAGATTGTTGGCATTATGAGACAAGTGTTGTCCTTGATGGAAAATCACACAGATGATAAATTATAGTGCAGCAAAGTTATTTTCAAGTTCACACACTTTCATGCAAAGAAAAGTTTCTTTCATGTAAAGAAAAGTTCACGCACTTTCATGTAGAGAAAAGTTTCTTTCATGTAGAGAAAAGTTCACGCACTTTCATGCAGAGAAAAGTTTCTTTCATGTAGAGAAAAGTTCAAGCACTTTCATGCAGAGAAAAGTTTCTTTCATGTAGAGAAAAGTTCACGCACTTTCATGAAGATAAAAGTTTCTTTCATGTAGAGAAAAGTTCACGCATTTTCATGAATATAAAAGTTTCTTACATGTAGAGAAAAGTTCACGCACTTTCATGAAGATAAAAGTTTCTTTCATGTAGAGAAAATTTCACGCACTTTCATGCAGAGAAAAGTTTCTTTCATGTAGAGAAAGTTCACGCACTTTCATGCAGAGAAAAGTTTCTTTCATGTAGAGAAAAGTTCACGCACTTTCATGCAGAGAAAAGTTCCCTTCATGCAAGAGAAAAGTTCACGCACTTTCATGATTGGTTCATGGTATTAGTCCGACAGTTTTTGATCCTATGGTTTTGGTCCATGGTATTGCATCCAAAAGTGTTGATCCCAAGTATTGGGTCCGTGGTATTGTGTTATTATGGTTTTGGACCATGGTATTGTGAAAACCCTAAGACTATAAAATAGGAAGGAGATCATTTGGCAAAGCATCATCTGAATTATTGAATATCTGATAAAGTGCTAGATTTGGAATACTGTGATTGGGTTATGGTGCAGATCTGGATTTGAGCTAAAGAGGGATCTCACTGGTTGATGGAGAACAAGATCTAAGGATAGATCGGGATCAAATGGTTTGAAATGAACTATCTCTATATAGTTGATTATGCTTATTATAGATCTGTATACTGACGCTTGTAATGATCTGAACTGGGTATAACTTAAGTTTGAAATCGCTGCAAGTCATGATTGAATATTTATATATCTGTACACGGGTTGGCTTTGGTGAAAGCGCGTATGTATGCAGGTTTTGTTCATTGTAGTAGCGTATACCATTTGATCTATGATGTTTAAAGTTACAGGTGGTTCAGGTTGTTGATGTGTTCTGATGTCTGGTGTCAGTATTCTACATATTCAGTTTGATTGATTGTGTTGATGGATGAGATCTAATAATGGATCAGGATCATAATGACTCATATTTATGTGATCTAATGGACTAGATATGATTGCTGACACACATATTATCCTTCTATATGTATTGATCTGGTGATTCAGAAGATTGATTGATTATGTGCTTCATTGATATTTATGGGTCCAGTATGAAAATTGGATGAAACGTGGTACCCGGAGGAGAGAAGATTGTAGGCTGACGCCTACATACTAGTATCTTAGCTAGTACAAGAGCCACGGTGGTGGTAGCTCCCTTCCAGTAGCAATTGAAAACTTTGGAGCATTGTAGCAGGTAGCAGCCTGCGTACTAGTAAATGGATCAGCTAGTACAAGAACTATGGGGGTTGTAGCTCTCTGCAGGTAGAAGCCTGCGTACTGGTATAAGACTGCACCAGTATTGAAATATTGTAAAAGGATTTTATTATTAAGAAGAAGATTGAGATGAGTTGCAGCAGGTGGTTTTCTCCCACATTGGGTTTCCACCTTATATCATGGTGTTCATGTGTGTGGCTTATGTGTGATGATCTGTTCTATTTTACTGCACCTGTTTACTGTTAATATGGTTGATAATTTTCTAATGCACTCATTAAGGATCAACTAACTGAATCATAAGAAGTTGTGGAAGTAGCATATATGAATCTGAATATGGAAATGAAAAAGTTTTATTGATGTGATAACACTGATTCACCCCCCCCTCCTCTCAGTATTATTTCCAACACTTTTATAACCTTTAATGAGGTTAAATTAGTCGTCCTCTAGGCAATCCTCTACTTGGTACGGTTGACTTGGTCTTGGTGGTAAAAAAGACTTTTCTAGACTAAAAAATAATAATTTTTCTTTGTAACATATTTTTCCAAATGGGACTTTGGCTCATGACAAAAAAAATTCCTGACTCAAATAAATCCTAGAAGCATGAAGAACATGCTTATCTAGAAAAATAGCAATAATAATATTTTTTTCCTTTTTCAATGAATATACATTGATACAAGTACAAATAAAATTATGAAGATTGAACCTAGTTAAATTTTCCAACATTAGACTTCCCCGCCCTCATGGAGTCTCAACTCTTGCCAAGTTATAAATTCCTGGTATATTTGACTTATGAGCTATTAGATATACTCTTGGTGTTATAGTGGAAACCACTGAGTTTGATGTTGGGACTAGCTCACATTACTCCAATGAATTATTAATTCACCATGTTAAAAGAGAAAAAAAAGAAAACCAAAAAATTCGTAGAAAAAACCAAAAAATTCAACATTTTTCATCCATGGAATTATAAACCAAATATAATGAATAAAACCCCTTAAAATTCAACACCTAAATAAAAAAATAATTCTATTGAGAGGATTCTTTTTTAAGGCTTAAATTATAGTTCTTTAAAAGACGTTAAAAAACAATAATTAAAATATAAATATATAAAAAAACAATAAAAAAATCTAAAAATATACACATATTCCAGAAAAATAATAAATAAATTCAAAAATAAAAATATTATATATATAGGGAAAGAAAATTAAAAACAAATTTTAGAAAAATAAATAAATAAATAAGATAAAAATATTGAAGTAAAAGAAAATTAAAATATATAACCAAAAGATTTTTTTTGGCAAGTTGATACAATATTTGCATATGATCATATCTTCACTCACAAAATACTTGAATCCATTGCCAATTGGGATAAGAGTCATTTACAGAGGCGGAGGAATTGCTCAGACAGTTAAAAGTGGTCGGAATCCACACAAAAAAAATTCAAAAAATCTTGTAGAGACAATGTTTGAATAATATTTTTGATAGTGGAAATGGATTCAGTGCCATCAAAAACTTTTGAGGCACCTAAAATTATGAAGTTTGACTGCTTTTACTTGGATTTACAAAAATCCCTGCCGGATTTTTTCAAAATATAGCCAGAATTTCCATAACTTTCATGGCAAAAAAGCACTCTTGTTAGACTACGACATTTGGATACCTCACATGCGCTATATAACTAAAATAATTATTAAAAAATATATTAAAAAAACATATTTGTTAAAAAAATAATTAAAAATATCCAAGTGTCACTAGCACAGCCGGTTGAGGATGGGCCTTGTTACCAAGGTGACCCAGGATCAAACTTCACGGAGGTTGTTGCGCTCGTGCTAGGGAGAAGAGACATGCTAAAAATCTAGTCAGCGTAGGGCTGGTGTGGCCCAGGCTGGATGCGATCCCTTGGTGACTTTGACGTATTAGATGTCCCTAGGTCATGGTTTCTCAAGCCACATGTCAAGCTTGGAGAATTGCAAATAACTTGACAAAAAGAAAAAAAATAAAAATAAATAAATAAATAAAATAAAAACATAAATCCCATGGGATATAAAATAGATGGTTACAAGGTGTTCCGTTAAGACACTCGGTGGTGTAAAGGTCACTGGTTTGAAACTCCGTGGGAAAAAATCCAGCCATGCTAAAGCTATTGTGGCCTTGGTAGGGTGCGATCCTAAGTGATTTTGACGGCTTAGATGCCCTTAGGTTGCAACTACTGATGAGTCTCATCATTGAGTAATTATATGGGCCTTAATTCGCCTCCTAGCTTAGTCAAACCAGCTATTCTCACAACCTATTCCATACTTTTGATTATATTTTGCTTATGAGTTGAGTTAGAGTTGGATATTTTTCTTTGTGGTCTAATGTGCATGTAATGCAGGAACAAAAGATAAAAGCAAAGGAGATGCAGGGATAAAAGGTAAAAGCAAGGAACTATAGTAAAAGACCTTGGTAAAACTCAAATGGGACAAGGGAGAGGAATTATAGGAGGTAAATCCTCCTCATTTACTGCCCATCCATTCGAATATCCCTCCATCAGCTGAAAGTACAAACAACCAAATCTGAAGTACTAAAAGACAACCAAGCAAGTGGAAGTACAAACAGCCTCCCTACTAAAAGGCAAGTGAGCTACTGAAAATGAAAGGACAAATTACCATTAAGTTGGGAGCTATACCTCCCTAATTTTGAGGGAAGTCATTGAGACTTCAGATGTATAAATAAAGAGGCTTAGGACCTCAGCTTTTTTAGCCAGTCAGTTAGTTATTAGTTAGCTAGATAGTTAGTGAGTCAGTGAGCAAGGATTCGAACTTCTACTTTGTAACAATTTTGATGTAATACAATTTTTGATAATGAAGATGAGTTTTGATTTTAGCCAACATTGATTTAGCTTAGAGGGTTGAAGCTCTTGGGTTAGGGCCCAACCCTAGCAGCCAAAGCTCCTCTTTCTTATATTGTATTCTAGCATAGCTTCCTGCTTTATGTTCATTTGCTTAATCAAATGCATTCTCATTACAACAACAATATAGATTCATGCTTTCTATTCATTCACTTAAGCAGTTCATTTCCATTATAGCACTAGCATAGATGCATGGTTTGATTATTCATTTTTTCAAGTAGATGCATTTTCTTTATAGTGGTTTAGCACAGATTTCTGGTTTCCTGCTCATTGACTTAAGTAGTTTCATGTTTCCTGTTCATTTTCTTGAATAGTTGCAGTCCATTACAGCAGGGTAGAACAGAGTAGTTGTGTTTCAATTTGTTCCATTTATGCTTTCATTTAATTAGTAGGTTGGTAAAGAAAAGATCCATCAGGATGCTCACAGGTGTCTTGGCCTCACCTCCTCCCTCTGGGACTATGGTGTGAGGAAGAAACCTTGCACCAACCCCAAAAACACAGGGTTTTGGTTTTCATGGAGTTTTTTCATTTAATACAGTCACCGAGGTCATTTCATAGCGCTCTGTCCCTTTTATGGTCATCAGCTTGTTTGCTCTCCTTTTGTCCCAGGCCTCACTCACATTCCCGTGTCTTTCTCTTTCAGCCTGAAATGCTTGTGCAGGAGTTGATAATTCATGTTTAAATGGTTTTTAACCGTCAAATACCTTTCACAAGCCAAATCGTCTAATCACCGCTCAAATCCATTTCTTGTGTTTAACTTTTCACCCCTTTAAATCCCTACTGTCGGTTTTCTTTGTCAGATCTGATGGCTGTCGAGCACCCGCTCACCAACCTACTCGGTCACATCTTCGTCATAGATCTGCCTTGCCAGATCTGACAACCCTCGTGCCATATCGTGTGGATCTCCTTTCGACCATTATCGGGTTAAGGGCATGCAATATGGGTGGTTTCCCCGTGCTACATGTCGGCTGAGGAGGCTAATTGCGTGAAATTCCCCAAAACCATTTATGGCTTTAAGGGTGCGTGATATTCTGCTTATTGTCCTCCAAACCTGCTCATCCTTTCCGCACGTTTTCTTTTTACGCTCCAGCCTCCACCGTTGATCTTCCCTGTTAGATCTGACGACTATTGCTTCACCTGATACCGTTTTTGCATGTTTTCTTCTTTCCACGTTCTCCATCGTTCATCTGCCGACTACCCGCGAGATCTAATCCTAGACATCCATCCTATTAGGAAACCATGTCTGCCCATTTGCCTACGTACCCTCCTACTGTTTGATCTTATTTGTTCGTTTTCCTTTCCCTCACTTGATCTAATAGTCCTCATGTTTTGTCGCTCCTTCACGTCCCCTTCCCACCAGTTTTTACCTCTGATTGTTTTTTTTTCACTCATACACAGACTTAACCTAGCTTCATTGTTTACCCCTTAGTCTAGTTTGATGTTTTCTAGATAGCAGCAGTAGGTTAGTGTTAATTTCTGATTCTGCTCAACATAGTTGTTTAATAGGTTGGCTAGGGTTTGGTGTGAGTTAGGCTTGCATGTTGTTTTCTTCATTGCTGTAGCAGAATAACTCTCCCCTAGACTAGGTTTTCTCTCCTTCCATCAAAATCGAGCTTCTTCTGACCTTATAGAAGTCTGGCTTGGAACCCCTGGGGTCTCTTGCCAGATGAGCAGTGACAACAAGCAGTACATTCACTTCTACTTGTGTATATAGCACAATCACCTCCAAGTTTGTACGAACCCCGGGTTGATAAGTAAGGTTGGTAGCCCTGGGAGTTGCGGAATTCTTGCTACAATACCTAGGCTCACCACTTTTTGGCGTTGTTGCCAGGGAGGTGTCAGAGTAGGATGTGAACTACTGTTTTCTTCTATTTTCTAGTTTTCCAACTTTCTTCCATTAGTTTATTTCTGCAAAAGTAATCTAGTTTCTTTCTTTCATTTTTTGCTTTATTTGCTTTCCTTTCCATTCTGCAAGTTAAGCTATTTTCCTTTCCTACAAGTAGAATTTCAATTTAGTAAGTAGTTATCTTTCTGTTAGTAGTCTTTCATTCAGCAATTTCAATTTATCAAGTAGTTTCCTTTTGTTAGTGGTTTTCATTCAGTTCAAAAAATTCATTCTGCAAATAGTTTTCATTCTGCTAAATTGTCTTTCATTTAATCAGCAATTTCCTTTCTGCAATTACTTCCCAACTTTCAAGAAAAATATCACAAAAACCCAAAAACATTTCCTTTCATGCCTCGTAGGACTAGGGATACTTTAGGAAATTCTTACCAAACACCCCCACCTCATCCAACAGTCAACCTCCTTTCTTCTTCATTGACGGTGAATTGGAAGCCCCTTTGGTTGAGAAAACTGACATATTTGAAGAACCTATAGGGGAAGAAGAAGAGGAAGAACCCATTCCTACTGAACCAATGGCTAAACACTTAAATGATAGAGGAGATAGAGGGAGAATTGTGAGTGCCTTCCCCATTAGGGAAACCAATGGGGAAACTAAAATGAAGAATATAAGCCCCTCTTCTCTACCTCGTTTCCGTGGCTTGACCACAGAGGACCCTGACACTTTCCTATTTGAGTTTGTTGTTGTCTACCGAACCTATGACTATACAGATGATGAGAAAAATTTGAAACTGTTTCCATCTACCCTCAAGGATGCAACATTGCACTGGTTCATGGGTTTACTTGGAGATATCATAACAACTTGGGCTTAGATGCAATAGGCCTTTAACAAAAAATATAGGGACTACTGTAGGTCAAAGGAAACTAAAGATGAAATTTTTAGGATGACCATAGGCCATGATGAATCCTTAGAAGACTACAAAGAAATATTCCAGCTCAGCTACAAAAGGGCCAAGTGCACACTTGACCCTGAGTCACTGAAGTTGGTCCTACTTAGAGGAGTAAGGGAGGATATCCTAGACACCTTACATATGTTATCAGGAGGAGATATCTACCAACTACCCTATGAGGAAATCAAGACTGTCTTTAGAAACCATTCTAGGGAAGCCAGAAACAAGACTAGAAGTAGTCAACCTATGGCTAGTACATCATACTCCAACTCATCCATCAAGGGTGAAATTGGGAATATGCTAGAGGAATTCAAAAGTGAGATACCGCAAACCCTTACCTTACAATTGGATACCATGAATATCATAATAAAGCAAGAGGAAGTAGAGAGAGCCCTGGACATCTTTTGTCCTAGGTGCACTAGAAGGCATGCTAGGAATGAATGCCCATTAAAATGTACTGAGATTTGCTTATTCTGTGAAGAAAACCACTCCACAGACAAGTGCCCTTCCTTGCTTGTACTCAAAGATGTATAGTAAGGTGTTGAAGGGGTCACTGAGCAGCTTTCCTACATTAACCAAAGGAGACCTCCTGGGCCTAGACCATACCAGTAGGGTATGCAAGGATCATCCCATGCATATTACAGACCCAACCAAACCACAACTACACCTTCTTGGGGACCCCTTACTAATCCTTCCTGGTCTACACCCCCTCCTTGGTCCTATACATCTCAATATCATTCCCAGCCACCCAACCTATCATTTCAACCTTACAATCAGCCACAACCTCAGTGGAATACGCCACCCCAGGGGTGGAGGCCCCAATTTAACAATATTCCAACTCTAATGCCTCCATCACCTACCCAACCTTTACTCGTGCACTCTGCTCCACCTGGCAACCCCAGATGCCTGCCCAGCCAAATCCAAACCCAAACAATAGGTAGGTCCAACAACCACACAGTGGAGAGACATCATACCCAGCTTATGTTGTTGAAATTCAGGAGATCAACCTGAGATCTGGGAGAATTCTCCCAGATAACCAACCTCCCTCCCCACAAAAGGAGGTTGAGGAAAGAAGAGAGGAAAGAAACCCTAAAGAAAATCCACCCATTCTTGAAAGATTAGCCCAACCACACCAGCCTACCCCAGAAGAAACTGAACTTTTTGGAGAATTGGAAAACCTATGTGTAAAGATTCCCCTTCTCAAAGCAATCAAAGATGTGCCTATTTACAATAGACTGATTAAGGAGAAGTGTTTTAAGCATCTAGGAAGAAGGAAAAGGATGCCCCTACCATTAATGTCATTGGATAGTTATCTGACTTAATGTTGGGGCAGGCAATATGTCCAAAATACTTAGACCCTAGAAGCCCTGTAGTCGATGTGCACATCAATGGCACCATTGTCCCACACACTTTGATTGATCTTGGGGTTGCCATTAATGTGATGACCAAGGACACCATGCTCAAGCTTAACCTCCAAGGGTCATTAAGGAAGCTCACAATAATGCTGCAACATGTAGACTGTTCCACAGTCACCCCTGAGGGAATTATGGAGGATGTGATGGTCTCCATTGATTCCTGGGAGTACCTAGTAGATTTCCTAGTTCTCCAGCCTAAGGCTAAGATAACTGGTTACCTTCTCATCCTGGGGATGCCATGGCTAGCCACATCTGATGCCTACATTGGCTGCAGAGTTGGGAATATGACCATCAAGAATGGGCACATGTCCAAACAATTAGTCATATACCCTCTTGCTCAACCCTCCCTAGAACATGAGTTACCTTTATGGTTGGAGGAGGAGGAAGAAGATGAGATTTATTCTGCCGAACTGTATACTTTGGAAGCCATCATAGGAGGAGGACAACAAGATGAGGATGATTTAATTGAAAACCTACTCCAAAGTCCAACTCCTATTCCATTATCACTAGAAGAAGTGAAGGAAACACTAAACAATCATCCAATTGACCTATGCTTGGCCGATTCCAACCCAATCCGAGTCAAAACCATATAATTTGGGCTAGAGAAAACCTTGAAGATTAATCCATCTCTCTCTACTTCAGAGGAGGAACAACTATGCAACTTGTTGAAAGAGAACCTAGAAGCCTTTGATTGGAACTACAAGGAAATGAAGGGAGTACACCCCTTGGTGTGTACTCGCCACATATACATCAAGGAAGGTTGCAAGTGAGTCAGGAAACCACAAAGGAGAATGAATCTAGCCCTCAAAGACATAGTAAAAGAAGAACTACAAAAATTGTTAGATGCAGGGTTCATTTACCCTATCTCTGACAGTGAGTGGGTCTATCCTTTAGTGCTAGTTCCCAAGAAAAATGGGAAGTGGAGGATTTGTGTCGATTATAGGAAATTGAGCAAGGCAAAAAAGAAGGATCACTTTCCCTTACCCTTCATTGACCAAGTGCTAGATGGCCTCGCAGGGAAGAAGTTCTTTTCTTTCCTAGATGGATTTAGTGGGTACAACCAAATCCAAATATGCCCAAAAGACCAGGATAAGACCACTTTCACCTATCCATGGGGTACTTTTGCCTATAGAGTCCTTCCTTTCAGCCTGTGCAATGCTCCTGCCACTTTCCAGAGAGCAGTCCTAAGTATTTTTGCTGAATTAGTTCATGACACTGTGGAGATCTACATGGATGATTTTACACCTTATGGCTGTGATTTCCAAGAGGCCCTAACTAACTTAGGCAAAGTATTATGAAAATGCATTGAGATGAACCTGTCCCTAAATCCAGAAAAATGTGAATTCTTAATGACTGAAGGGATTGTGCTAGGTCACTCAATATCTCAACAAGGACTACAATTGGACCCAAACAAAGTAGCAATCATTCAAAGGGTCCCTCCTCCACAAAAGCAAAGAGATGTTAGGAGTTTCTTAGGGCTAGCTGGATATTACAGAATATTCATAAAAGACTTCAACAAGCTAGCCTCTCCTTTGTTTGGATTATTGGCCAAAGATTTTGAATTTATGTGGTCAAAGAGTTGTCAAGAGGCCTTCGACATTTTAAAGGATAAGGTAACCACTGCACCAATCCTTAGAGGCCCAAACTGGGCCCTCCCTTTTCACATTCATGTTGATGCCTCACATAAAGCCATAGGAGTAGCCTTAGGACAGGTAGAAGAGAAATTGCCTTATGCCATCTACTTTACCAGTAAAAACCTGTCAAAGGCTGAACTAAACTATACTGTGACAGAAAAAGAACTCCTAGTTGTTGTGCATTCATTGAACAAGTTTAGGCATTACATTACAGACTATCAGACATTTTTGCATACTGATCATGTTGCAATTAAATATTTAATGAACAAACCAGATGTAAATGCTAGAATCATCAGATGGTTACTTTTATTTCAGCAGTTTGATTTAACTATTTTTGATAAGCCTGGTAAAGAAAATGTTGTTGCTGACTTTATGTCTAGAATGAATCTGCTTGTAGGTGAAGAAGGAATGGTGGATGATTGGTTCCCAAATGAGCATTTGTTTGCTATTTCAGTGCTCTCCCCATTGTTTGCTAATATAGCAAACTATCTGGTGTCAGCACAGTTCCCACCAAACCTACCCTCTAGAGAGAAGAGCAAGATAAACAGGAAGAGTGCCCCCTTCACCTGGATTGGGGGCAATCTGTTCAAACTTGGTCCAGATTAAATCTTGAGAAGATGTGTAAGGGAAGAGGAGGTCTTTGACATCCTTCTGACCTGTCAGAATGGGCCTTGTGGAGGTCACTTTGCAGCGAAAAGGACAACATTCAAGGTGTTGCAAGTAGGCTATTATTGGCCTACTCTTCATCAGGATGTGAAGAAATATGTTATTCAGTGTGATTGGTGCCAGAGGATGGAAAAGCCGACTGTAAGGGATGAAATTCCCTTACAGCCTCAAGTGACTTTCGATCCATTTGACAAGTGGGGAATTGACTTCATTGGGCTTCTCAACCCTCCTTCCAAGCAAAAGCAACACATCATTGTGTGCACCGATTACTTGACTAAGTGGGTAGAAACCAAAGCAATCAAGGCCGAAACAGAAGAAAAGGTGGCTGAGTTCCTAAGGGAGAACATATTTTACAAATTTGGGTACCCTAGAGAACTAGTCACAGACCAAGGCAGCCAGTTCACCTCCAGCATGATATAAGAACTACTCAAGCATCGCAAGATCAAACATAGGACCTCAACTCCTTATCATCCACAAGCTAATGGGCAAGTGGAGGTGACAAATAGAGCATTGGAGAACATCTTGACCAAGGTAGTAAACAACAACAGAAAGGACTAGGCCTATAATACAACATGGAAGACCACCATTGGATTCACACCCTATGAGTTGGTCTATGGAAAAAAAGATTTGTTGTCCATTGAATTTGAATACAACACATTGAGGATTGCAGCCCAACTAGATCTAGATCTCAGTAATGCACAAAAAGAAAGGTTGTTCCATTTGAATGGCCTAGATGAATTCAGAATGCAAGACCTCTTTCATATAGAGATAGTTTAGCTTTAGAGGAATATCTAGCATGAAATGCACATTAAGGAGAAGCTATTTCAAGAGGGGGACTGGGCCTTATTATATGATTCCATGTAAAAAGACTTCAAGGGAAAGCTAAGAACAAGATGGCTTAGACCATTATGTGGTGGAAAGATGCCATGACAATGGTTTAGTGCGAATCAAGACTATAGAGAAGAAGCCATTCCATTGCTAGTTAATGGACACAAACTGAAGCTATACAAGATGCCTTCATCTAAACAAGAGTTCATTGACAACATCAATAAGACAATGATGATGGTGGAGCAAGTTTCAGCTCCTCCCTCATCAGGTCACTTAAAAGGAGAAGAAAAAAACAGAATAAGGATTCAGGTGAAAACCTCCATGAGGCGCCTAAGTCCCATCTTTGGGTTGAAAACCTCCATGAGGCGGCCCAAGGATGAGAAGAAAAGGAATGAAAAAGAATATCCCTGGGTGAAAAACTTCCTTGAGGCACCCAGGGTAGATACCTAGGGTGAAAACCTCTTTGAGACAGCTTAGGTGTTTTTAAAATATATATATAAAATAAAAGAAGAAGAAGAAAAAAACATAATTTTTGTTTGCAGGAGGATGAGAAAGAAAATCAAGGAGCAAAGAGAAGATCCAAAGGGGCTCACATATGTTCATCTCCCCTACTCCTTACCATGCATCCCTCCATAAATTCCATTGTTTCTCACTTCACTACTTCAATACAGGAGGAGATTGTGTTTTCCACAGCATCACCTCATCCATTACCATCATCCCTGCCTTCACACACATCCCTACTCCCTCCATACATGTAACGGAACTTGATTTACAATCAAAGACATCATCAACAGACAACAGAAGAGGCAAAAAGTTGACCATATAGCAGCAATAGTAGCATCTAGTCTAGAAACCATCAACAGACAGCAGAGGAGGAAGAAGAATGACCATCAACAACACCTCTAATCCTTGACAAAGAATCTTAAATAGTGCTCTCTCTCTCTTCAATGCTATTCAAAAATAAGTAATCTTAAGATTAGGCACAATAGATTAGGAACGCGTGTGCAGAAAAGCAAAGAGCGGAGGAGTGTAGAGATGCGGTTTGCATAATGAAATATTTCACACATAAATAATAGCATATTCATGTGTGTGTAGAGAAGCGAAGTGTAGAAGAGTACAGAGATGTGGAGGTCCACACAATGAAAGCTTTCACAGTCTCGTAAATTGCATTCCACATCTTGTACAGTGCAGAAAGTATTTTCGAATTCAAATATGGGCACTGAAGGAGTGAAGAGGGAAATCTTTTTCAAATTTAAATTGTTCGTTGAATAAGGACAAAGTAAATATGGTGGATATGCAACATAAATAATTACATCTTTTTTATTAGCGTTATATACTTTGTGTCTCCTTGAGTGTTAATGGTTTGGGTAGCTTAGAGTAGATGACATTTGGTTGAAGAAATCATGTTATCATTGCTCATGCTTTATACATAATCATCCACCATGTTTCATAGCTTCATCTGCATCGTATTTACCTATGTTGACCCTAAAGAAATCCACCCACAGTTTGGAGAGGCTTGCAAATTCCTTTGGGAATTCAATAAAAGATAAATATCTTGATTTGAAGTTTTGCATTAAATTAACCATTTCAAGTGAAACATTGGGAAAAATCTGCACATTTCAACACATAGATCTTTTTTTTTTTCTCTAAAAATTAAATAATCGCCTTGCTAAGTTGGTCACCAAAGGTCTCTATCAGTATTACACTCGGAGAACATAGTCTTAAAAGAATTGCTAAGTGCAATATGGGGTCTGAGCGATTTCAAAGTTTTGAAAATTATAGGTAATGCGCTGTAATGTTTGTTGTATTCACTCGGTAAGCTAAAGAACTTAAAATGGTTGGACATCTAGAATTCCCGAGATTGAAATATTTCTATATTTTTCTGAACAATTGACTCATTTGATGTAGTTACATTTAAGGTGGTTTCCACTAACCAAACTGCCATTTAATTTAAGGAATTATTTCCTTGGCTCCAAAACTTTGCAATTATGTCTCAATGATGTATCCAATGAAATAAAATATAGGATTTAACATCCTAAACTTTATTGATTCAAGTATAATCATTCAGCTGTGGTAGGCGAAAGATGACAGACCCAAATTCTATGAGGATACAAGTATCTCATCATTTTTCAAACAAAAATTTGGTCTCACTAATCAAAATATATCGTTGGTGTATAAATGCAAAAAGTACGAGTACAATTTCAGTATTATGAATGTATGAAGCATTGGTTTTAAGTACCACAAAGATAAAAACTACACATATTATTTCTTCTCCAAGGGACCAAAAGCCATCTAGAAATCTAATAGATTGTGTGAAGTGCAGAGGTCCACACAATAAAATATTGAAAGATTTCTCTGCACAATGGACTTCCTCTGCACAATACCAATGGTTATTTTATTATTAATAGATTGCATAGAGTGTGAAGGTCCATACAATGAAAGCTTGAAAGATTCCTCCACACAATAGAATTCCTCCACAGTCCCACACGTATGAATTTGTGTTAATTTTGAAAACATAAATTAATATTAATATTTTAATTCCATCTAATATTTTAAAGTGTTTTCACCTTGGAAAATAAGCTCGTTATGAAGGACTGTATAACTTCGCACAACCTTCGCATTGTAACGACCAAAAGTCATATACGCAGCGGAAATCTTTAAATACTTCAAATATATAAATGTCCATTATAAGACATGTAACTATATATTGATTATTGTATATTGAATTGATGTAAGATATAAGATGATTACAAATGAGAATGAGGGTCTGCTTATATACCCTAGGTAGGTGCCCTTTCGTGAATGGTCATGTCTCTGATACATGCCTCTTCGTTACTAAATAACTAAGCATTAGTTAATTAATTATTATTTATTATTATTATATTTATATTTATTATTTTTATATAAATTATATTCATAACATTGTGTTTCTCTTCAAGAAGCTTTATCCTCAAAGCTTACTGGGAATATCTTCTCGTCTCTGAACTTTCATCTTCGTTAATACAAGATGATATGTTGTTCTGTGTGATAGACAAAATTGTCATATTGAGAATGAATCAGACCATCCTAAATTAGTCTTCTGTGAAATCTTCTGATCTCTAAAAATTTGTGATGGATAATTATTGTAGGACTAGATTCTGCAAAATTTCAATATTCTTGGGAAAATAAATTTGTCATTTATGTTCTGAGTGATAGTGGTACATAGATTGATTGGAAAGTTTTCTCTTGTGATTCAGATGTCGATAAATAGTTCTTCTAGTTGCACTTATCATGTTAGTGGTTGTTTCCTGATTTCCTTTAGGCGTTGTTGTTGTTAAGTTGGCTACTTAATCATTATTTGGAATGTCCATCATTTGAACTGCAACTTCTGGATGTGTCTTCACTTCAGTAGGTTTATCCTTTGCTTGATTTACAGTTTTGACTAGATCAATATTTGTTTCTTTATCTTCAACTTGGTATGAAATGAATGGAGACTTCGATACTACTTCTTAAAGTTGTTATAACTTGTCATTTAGTGATTTCCTGTCACTTTTAAGCTTCTTTATTTTCATAAGTAAGGCTTGGTTATGATTCTTTAGATGTGAAAGTTCGTTATTTTCTGAATTGTTGACTTTTTCCTTAGTATCTTTATCTTTATCTTTTAAATTTTTTATTTTCTCTAATAATTTTTAATTAAGGGTTTTTAGGCACAAATTTCTTTTTCTTTTTTTCTGATAGATTCTCCTTTAGTTTCTTATCAGAACTTTCATTTTCTTGTTTTAGCCTTTGTTTCTTAACCTTGGACTTTTTTATCTATGAAAGTAATTTCTCATTTTGGTCCCTTAGACGCCAAATATCTTCGTTGCTTTATATTGATTTTTCATGAAACTGATCTTCAAGATCTTTATATTTCTTCTCTGGTGCTTCATTATTTTGTTGAAGTTTTGTGATTTCTTCATTTAATTGTTTTATTTGCATCTGCTCATTGTATTGATGTTCTTTCGTACTAAATAATCTTCCACATCTTTAACAACATAAATTGCACTTTTTTAAATATATGTATATCCAATTTCATCTACACAACTTGGACATTTAGTCCAAAATAGTGATTGTTGTGTGGGACTCATCTTGACTAGATAATCTTCTTTGGTAATTTAATTAATTAATTAATTACTTTTCATTTTTTTCATAAACTATATATATATATATATATTCTCAACAAGTGTTTTTTTTTCTTCTTAAACTCTCTTTTTTTTATATTTTTTTTTTTAACTTTTTATTTTATTTTATTTTTTATGAACTTTTATTTTTTATATGTATTTATAATCTTTTTTTCTTTATTTTTGAAAAGTTACAACCCTAGTGAAACGTGGCTATTCACCTCTTTGGGGTATAATATAACTCGGTCAATTTTCTCCATGTAAAAAGAAAAACTTACCATTCACATAAAGAGATTTTGTATTCCTTTTGTTCTTATTTTACTTTTAAAATACCATGGCCAATTACCATGAGTTGTTGAAATCACAAGCTTGTAAACCACTTAATGAAGAATCAAGATAATCTTATATACCATTTCTTCTCTTACGTATAGTTTTAAAGATGTTTGGAAAGATTATCTTTTGACTTTATCATGCACTATTATATATCATATATATATATATATCTATATATATATATATATATATATATATATATATATATGAATATTCTCCTTCAAAATTTACATTGGACTATTTTGTTTTACTAGAATCATTGAAATGCCAATGACCAAAGACCTTATTATTATTATTCTATTTTTATTCTTTTAATTAAATATTTTTTTAACTCTATTCTTTTATAATTTTTTTTCCAATTCCTTTTTTCTTATCTTCTTTTTTAAGTGGCCAAGGGCCTGAATTAAAATGGAGAAACTCCAACTCGTGTAGCGAAACACTTTAGTTGCAATGACGAGTTGATGGCCAAAGGCTGGGATCTGCCAACATGACTCTGATACCATTGTAACAACCAAAAGTTGTATACGTAGCAAAAATATTTAAAATACTTCAAAGACATAAATGTCCATTGTAAGACATGTAACAGTATATTGATTATTGTATATTGAATTGATGTAAGATATGATATTATTACAAATGAGAATGAGGACCTCCTTATATACCCTAAGCAAGTGCCCTTTCATAAATGGTCCTGTCTCTCAAACATGCCTCTTCATTACTAACTAACTAACCATTAGTCAATTAATTATTATTTAATATTATTATATTTATATTTATTATTTTTATATGAATTATATTCATAACACACACTTTTCACAATGAACTTCCTCTGCATTCCACATAGCCAGAGTGGCCTAAAAATAAGTGCAAAAGTGTGGAATGCGAGGAATGTTAACTTATGTTTTATTTCATTGATGCAAACAAATATTTAAGACATGTCACTCATTCACGCACCTCTCTAGCTTGAATTGGAGACAATCATCAACCTAGATGGCATAATTCACTCAACCCATAGTGTACAGTTGGTAAATCATTCAAGTGCCTTTGCCTAGGAAAGTCCCATCTAGTAGGACGTCATTATGGAGGGCGTGCTTGGAGTTGAATTTGACATTGTAGCTACATTGGTTTTTTGTTGAATACAACATTGTTAAAAAATTATTTAAATAACACTATTTGTTGGAAATAAGTTATTTTTTACTGTAATGCAATTAATCTTTTTAAATCTTTTTTTTTATGTTTCTTTAGAAATTGTTTAGAATATGAGATGCATACCTATTTCTGATGAGAACATGAATACTAATTACATTAAAATAATATTGAAATGTAATAAGTTTAAAACACAGATAAAGATGCATTAAAATGAAATTATAGTATTCTTTATTTTGTAATGTATTACCAACTATATCGTTGCATATAGCTATATCCTTATGATAATAAAAAAGTTACCCAATGATGATTGTGTCCAACAAAGTGAACTATTTCACTTGTATCATGAAGCAAGCCAAAAAAGAAGTTGTCCCACACGAAGCGAGCTATTCCACTTGTATCATGAAGTGATACAACAAAGAGGTTGTGAAATTATGAATGCAAAGTGTGGACGTCAGCGATACCTCTGCACTCATGAGATTCTTCCACAAGGTGAAAGCACTTTTAATTAGCAAATGTTGAAGCTACAACACTAGAAAAATGAGAAGTAACAAGAACCATAAACATGATTGAAAGGTAACTGATATTCAAGTGTGAAGGATTCAAATCTTCCTAGTCTCAAGTAATGGATTTTGACTCCTCATCTAAGGGAATTTAACAGAAGACTTTGTGATGCACTGTGAAAGTAGAATCGTTGTGGGTGTTGCATTCGCCAATTTTAATTCCAAAAAATCCCAATTCATATAATACCACTAAAGTTATACATAATTTTGCATTGCTCCAAACTGAGTTATTTCATCCCTTCGTCACCTCTGCAAGAGGTGCATCACCCCTTCAATAATTTTAAAGAATCATAAAATTTAGATTTATTAACACCTCTAAAATGATGCAAAATGCAGACATTGATACTAGTAATTAAAATATGTCTTTTTTTTCAAGGATATTTTCAATTTTGTTGTAATGGATTGTTAATAATAAAATAATAATAACAAGTTTAGCACATGTTTGGATTTTAAAGCAAGCACTGACTAGGTAAAATACTACTATCGAAGCTTATCTAAGGGATCAAAAATTCGGTAAAATAATATTTGCATAAATTTGGAGCCACATTGATGTTGTTGTGCTAAGCACATTACCAAGTGGTTCTCAAGGGTCATGAATGTTCATTTTTTGTGATTATGTCAAAACAAATATAAGAAATACTACTAGTTTCTGAAAAATCTTGGGAAGGTATCGTTATCTACAAATGTTGTAACTAAAACAATGGACAATATGAGCTCCACTCCTATATGTCATTACATTTGAGATATATGTCAAAACTGTAGCAACAAAATATCCATTCATGTGAGTTATGCCATTGAAAAACTAAAAATAATGATCACAACTTGTACTCCTAGACTCCGTGATTCCTTGTGCGAAGCTTTCCGTGTGTGGAGCTTCCATTGTGTGGAGGAAGCTTCATCCACATAGTGAAAGTTCTGCATAAGGAAGCTCTATGCAATGAAACATAATAATATTAGTTGGACATTTGTTCACCCCCCGTCTATGTATAGGATCTGCAACTATGCCAGTTATGAAATTATTGATCATAGCAATAACATCATAGTGTCAGTGTCAGAGGATGCACCAACAAAATGAGCACTCACAATTTATTTTTTTCTTTTAAATGAATTGTTAGGCACTAACACATACTGAAAACAAAACACCCTTCACTAGGGGAATTATGTCCCATTAGAGCTCACTCAGTCAATTTTAAATTAGAATAAGATTTCCACAAAATTAGAAAATTATATTTAAATTTTTTGTAAAATAGAAATATTAAACATTTTCCCAAAACTTTGGTTAAAAATGAAAATATACAACATGATAATGCAAAATCAACCCACTTTGACTTTGAGGTAGATGTTATAGTCCCTGGCGAAGCAGAGACTAAAAAAAAACATGAATATAATAAGCTTTTCATAGTGTAATGCCATCAGTCAAATATATAGAGAGGAACACCTTCAGTGTAATTATGATAACCAAAATTATACTGAAGGTGTTCTTATATATATATATATATATATATATCACTTTTTTTGGTTATCATAATTACATTGAAGGTGTTCCTATGATGGGTTTGGTTGGGAAGATCCAACCAATCAAAGAGTGTAGTTTTCGTCTTCCTTTGTCCAAGCATTTTTGAACTGGTGGCAAAATACAAAGATTAAATTTTCATCCATGAATTGTCAGATTTTTCTGTCTGTCAGATTTGCACAGTCAATGGCAGTTTCTTTGAGGTTAGAAACATATAAACCCCCATCGCTTAACTTATTTCTCTCTTGGCTTGTCAAGCAGTACAGAGTGTTGTGCGTCTCAGTAAATTACAGGCTGACTCCTGAACATCGTCTTCTTGCAGCATGCAAAGACACCACAGAATCTCTTGAATGGCTTAATGGTATGGCACACGGGGACTGTGAAGATCCGTGGCTAAGTTCTCGTGGAGAATTCACGCAGTGTATTTTGAATGGGAGAAAGTGCAGGAGGGAACCTAGTGCAAGAGGTATCCATCGTGCAACAGTTATGGAAGAATTACATCCCCTCAGGCTCTATGATTGTATCATGATAAATCCAGGATTTGTGAGAGAGAAGAGGAACAGATCAGAGATGGAAACGCCTCCACACATAGCTATCCTCGACACCAAAGCGGTGGCCAATTTTTATAGTCTTACTTTTCCAAAGGGCAGCATTAAAGAGCATCACATCGATAATCCAATGGGACCATTAGCTCCAAATGTGCAACATTTGAATCTTCCTCCATTCTTGCTCACTCTAGCAGAGCATGATATAGTCCCTAACACGTAGTTGAAGTATTGTGAGGCCATGAAGACTATGTGGAAAATTATGGAGGTATTGATATCTAAGAATATGGGACATTACTTTCATCTACATGAGAATGTTACACCAGAGTAGACACACGACCTCATGGACGCAATACAGATGATCATTACAACTTGTTTCCTGTAGGCCCTAGAATATGAAGTCTATCAATGTATAACAATATCAATATTGCTCTGAGAACTCATCCTCTTTGCCATATTTTGCTTGATAGCTACCATTGTTTTGTATACCACACTCTTCTAATCAATTGCAATGGTTTTTGTTTTGTATCTTTGGCACCATCAAAGGTTCTTCCATAGACTTCTTTCTAACATAAAGTCTAGAAAAATTGACCACTAACTCTATGGTTGCTTAGCTTCCTTAGAAATAAAATCGTTGTCCGTGTTTTAAATTATAGTAACATTCATGATTTTGATTTTGAGTTCAAGTTTTGCAATTATTTTGAAAAATTGTGATTTGCTTAATCATTTGATATTGATATGCACTTAGACATTAATTGTATTGTTTTTAATGCAACCACAATTGCACTGATCTGGAAATATGTGAGTCTAATCCTTGAGTATGAAGAAACTTGTAATGTTTCTTATTTGTGTTAATTCTTTGCTCTATGTTTCCAATTGATCTAAAAGAAATTTTGATGAAGTTTCCTGGATTTGGATACACAAACTTATGTTATGTTCTATTTAGTCATCGTATAATGCACGTTTCTTTGAAATTCAAATTTCAAATAAATCCACTCCAAACTAGGGATGCTTTAATTTGTTATTTTAGTGGCTATGTTTGGTCGTTGTTTGAGCCTAATTACTAGGTGGAAATATGTTGCACCAAGATATGCATATCATCTCACATCAAAATTCAGACTAGTCATCATGAGCACCAATAACATAGTAACTCTTTCTTAATGTAACTAAATTTACTATACATAATGGTTCAGTCATGATCTTTATAGAGTACTTGTATAATTATCATGTATTTCTGTTGTTTTGTAATGCATGTGCCTTACATTACTTGTTACATAGTTTTCTTTGGCTCTTTGCCAACCTAAGGTTATAAGTTATAATTTATCTGAGAGAATACAAATATATACCTTGCATATTATTTGTGGTTTATCTAAAAAAAGATAAGGTTTCAATATCCCAATTAAGAATGGATTTTATTGGATTTTATTTTGGTCAATAAAAAGAAAGTTTCCACTAATAATATGAAATTAACAAATTTACTTTTATCACTGAGAAATTTATAATTGAATTTTTAACAGATATTGTATGAAATTTAAAAGAAGAATTTAATGTCGCAAAACATCGAAAAAACATTAATTGAATTTGATATCAATCTTGTGCACACCAGGAATTAAGATAAAGTAAAAATTGAAGAGCATGTGCCTCTTGAGAAGGTTAGAATATGTATGGATTTCCGCCGAATAAATCTAACTTGGTCACTTATTTACATTCTAGCAAGTTGGTTGTGTAAAGATTAGTTATTTATAATAATTCCAATGTGAATAGTTTATTAGAAACATGCTTTACTATGTTAATTTAGTCCATTTTGATTACTTGTGTAAGGTTTAACGTGATTTATTTATGAAACTTGTTTTTTTAATAGTTGATTTGTTAATCTTGGTTTTTGAGGTGTGCACAATATGCCTTGGAATGCTGTAAGTAGTTGATCATATTAAATTTATAGAATGCTTTTTTATTTATTTTAGATATATATTTAATTAAATTTGGAAAAATTATATTAGGATGATTATATATATATATATATATATATATATATATATATATATATATATATAAAATTATGGTATCAATTTGAAATAAGATAAGACAATCTAAGATTTATTTTAATTTAACTTTATATTTAACAAGTGTTAAGGGGATCAAATTTTTTGAGGTGTAAACTTTTTGTGAGTGCAAAACTTGAAAGAAAGTTTACACTTTGAGAGATTTTATCCCTCTTAGCACTTGATAAACATGGAGTTAAGATGGATCTAGGTTGGTTTTAGTCGTGCACAACCACACTAAATTTATCTAACGTACAATTAATCTAATCATTTTAAATATGTTAAATATGTTTAAGATTAATCTGGTGAGTTCCTTCTCTTCTACATTTCATGCACATTAGACCTATATTTATATTAAACCCCTGAATTCTAGCATATGATTTTTTGCACAAATTACATATTTGAACTTGAGTTAATCAATAAATCCTAACATGGAATTTTCGATGTGCAATATTCATATCAGTGAAAGTTACAACTTGAGTTTGAGCATAGATATCTTTTAAGCATCTTTTTTTCATAGGATTTTCTTTTGCATCTTATACTATGTTTGAGTTGGTTGAATATTGTTTTATTTGTCAGTATTCTCTTTGTTATTCACCTTTTTGTTTCCTCTATTCTTCATTCTCTTCAATTATCATTTCCTTTGCCTTTTTTTTGTCGATTTCCTTTACATTATGCATTTTCTTTTCTTTAATTTATTTCCTTTACATTGTGCATTTTCCTCTATTCTTGACACTATTCGATTTTAATTTGTTGGGTCATTCTTTGTCGACGTGCTCTTTGATATGCCTTTTGCCGTTCAATTTTTCCCTTTGTTTGTTCTTGTCATTTGTTATGACTGTCTTTGTTGATCTACTCTTTGCTTCTCCTTTTCTTGTTGACATGCCTCAATAACTATAATTTCTTATGCCTTTCTCTATCAATTATATCTTTGTTGTTCATTTCTATTTAAGATGGATCTATGCTCTTTGTTATTCAATTCTATTTAATATGAATCTAGGATGATGATTGTTGTAATATAGAAATGAATGTTTGACATCGATAATTACTTTGTGCATACACTGAAACCAATACGCACTATTAATTTAATTACTATGAAAATAATGCACAACATCTATCTATTTATATCATATTACAAATTAACATCTACATTGAAATCAATGCATCCTTAGTTGTCATTTATTGTGCCTTTCTCTCTCAACTTGTTCTTTGTTGCCCATTTCTATTTAAGATGCATGCAGACTAATTATTGAGATGTGTATAGGCTCTTTGTTGTTCATTTCTATTTAATATGGGTATAGGTTGATGATTATTGTAACACAAAAATCAATGCACATCGTCAATAATTACTTTTTGTATACATTGAAATAAATGCATCAAGTGCAATCAATCAAATAATATTAAGAATCATTATCTACACAGAAATCACTGCATTTTTTTTCAATAAAAAAAGTAAAATATTAATGTAAAAATAATATAAACTCAAGCTAGGACTTTATATATGCCTTTACCCATTTAATTCAGTGAAATTTCAATAATTTTTAGTGTTTGCACCAAGAGGCAATCTACAACCCATTTTAGGGTGGATGTGAGAGCATTAGATGTGAGAGTGTTAGATGGGTGAGCATTATATGTGAGAGCATTGGGTGAGCATTATATGTGAGAGCATTAGATGGGTGAGAATGAGCGTTAGATGGGTGAACATTATATGTGAGAGCATTAGATGAGTGAGTGTTAGATGTGTGAGCGTTAGATGGGTGAGCATTATATGTGAGAGCATTAGATGGGTGAGCATGAGCGTTAGATGGGTGAACATTATATGTGAGAGCGTTAGATGAGTGAGTGTTAGATGTGTGAGTGTTAGATGGGTGAGTGTTAGATGGGTGAGCATTAGATAGATGAATGTTACATGTGATATGTTATATGTTATATGTGTAAGTGTTAGATTAGTGAGTGTCAGATGGGTGAATGTAGTAAAAATAATAATATTACTACAACAAAAATAATAGTTAAAATATATTTAATCTAGCTCATACATATATGATATTTACCAAATTACCAAAAAACTCTCAGCTTAACTCCACGAAATTTTTGGTAAAAATAACTCTAGGGTAAATTGAATTTTTGAATGAATAGTTGGGGAGAAATTCAAATGGATATAAATAATTATTATACTGTGTGTACATATGTGCATTATAATTGTTTGGTCTTTCAAATTTCCAAATGTTTTTTCTTTATAAACTAGTGATCTTATTTGACCATTAAAATTTTTCATATGTATCTTTCTCTGTAAACTAGTGATCTCTCTATAAACTAGTGATTTGATATTTACCAAATTACCAAAAAAAATCTCAGTTTAACTCCACAGAATTTTTGGCAAATTGAATTTTTGGTAAAAATAACTTCACAGTAAATTGAATTTTCGAATGAATAGCTAGGGAGAAATTCAAATGGATATAAATAATTATTATACTATGTGTACATATGTGTGTTATAATGTTAAAGTTTAAGAATGTAATATATTTAAAAACAGTGGAGAATGATAAATAAAAACATAATTTTTATTTAATTTTTAATTTATTAGTGATTTTTTCTATTATAACAATTTTCATTGAAAAGATAAAATATGACCTTATTAAAAAGTGAATTTGGAAAGATGAGTTATTATTTTGTTCACTTTTTGGTCGGGGAAAGTGTAGTTATTGATTTTCAAATTTTAATTAATTTTAACTATAAAATATGAGATATAAGTTTCATTTTTTTTTAATTTATTTATTTTTAATATATATATAAACTAATACTAGCTGCACTTTACAAATTTAGAAATTTAAACTAAATTTTAAATAAAATTAAGAGTTGATAATATTTAAATAATAAAATTTCAAATGAACAGGCGTGTCTCTTTATATGACGTTTCCCATTTTGAAAAGAGTATGTTTTTATAAACTATAAAAAGAGTCTACCATCCACTACTAAGATCAGAGACACTGAGACAGATACATAAGGATAGAGATACATTAACTTGAATACATTTTTAGCGGTATTCACAGACAAGGCCAATATATTTATCTCATATAACATATCAAAGAGAGAAAACTTATTAATTTTATTAAATAAATAATTGTTTGAAAAAACAACGCTCTAAAACATAATGTTTTTGTTTTCTATATAATGTTGGCTTTAGAAAGGAAAAAAACTTTTATAAATTAGTTTTTAATCTTTAGTAAATTAACTTCTTTTATAAATTAGTTTTTAATCTTTAATAAATTAATTTCTTAAATTTAGTTTTTGATCCTTAGTAAATTAGATTTTAAATTAGTTTTTAATCTTCTTTAAATTAGTTTTAATCTTTTAAAAATATTTAATATCTAAAATAAATGCATTGATTTCAGCATTATGTTGTTTTCTAAATCTTTTAGAAATATTTAACATCTAAAATAAATGCATTGATTTCAACATTATGTTGTTTTCTAAATCATTTAGAAATATTTATCATCTAAATTAAATTCATTGATTTCAATATTATGTTGTTTTCTAAATATTTTAGAAATATTTAACATCTAAATTAAATGTATTGATTTCAACATTATGTTGCTTTCTAAATCTTTCAAAAATATTTAACATCTAAATTAAATGCATTGATTTCAGGGAAGTTATGGTTTTTGGCCATGTGATATTGATAAGCCATGGTATTGGTCCATGGTATTGTAACAAAATAATTAAAAGCCTAGATCCATAACATAAAAATCAAAAGCATAGATGGCCCATCGTATTATGATTTTATTTTCTTCTCTCCCTCTCTTCTTCCCTTTCTCTATCTTTCTCTTCTGGGTATTGACCCATGGTATTGTTTCTTTCTAAATCTTTTAGAAATTTTTAACATCTAAAATAAATGCATTGATTTTAGCATTATGTTGTTTCCCAAATCTTTTAGAAATATTTAACATCTAAATTAATTGCAGTGATTTCAACAGTATGTTTTTTTTCTAAATCTTTTAGAAATATTTAACATCTAAATTAAATGCATTGATTTTAACATTATGTTGTTTTCTAAATATTTAATTATATTTAACATCTAAATTAAATGCATTGATTTTAGCATTATGATGATTTCTAAATCTTTTAGAAATATTTATCATCTTAATTAAATGCATTGATTTCAACATTATGTTGTTTCTAAATTAAATGCATGGATTTAAGCATTGATTTTAGTGGATATTAAAAAAAAAAAAAATTGTGACAATGCATTGATTTCTATGTTATAGTAATTGAATTTACCATATCCTTTCATAAAAACGAGATAGATAATGTGCAGGTTGATGATATAAGAAGACAAACATGTGAACGTGTTACACAACAACAACAATGACAAATGGAAAATTTAGAAGAAATGTATGATGAACAGAGGGAATATAGAAGAAAAAATAAGAGTGAAGAACAAAGAGAAAATAATCAACCATATCAAAGAGAATATCAAGTAATATATGAACAAAGAAAGGCACAATTAGTGACAACTGAAGAACATGAAGAACAAGTGAGCACAAGTCGACAGAGAAAATCACCAGAAAGGACATATGCACAAGAAGAATAAGAGAGAAGAGAACATCAAAGAGCATATCGACAAAGAAATGCACAACAAATAATAGAAGAAAATGCACAACAAAGAATAGTGACAAGTGTACAAGAAGAAGAAGAGAGAAGAGAAAGTCATAGACAACATCAAAAAACATATAGAGAAAGAAATGCGCAACAAAGAATAGAAGAAAATGCACAACAAAGAGAAAATCAACAAAAAAATCTAGAGGATATGACAAATGAAGAGCATGAAGACCAAATAAAGGCACTAGAAATGAAAAGTGTACAAGAAGAAGAAGAGAGAAGAGAATGTTATAGACAAAATCAAAGAGTATACAAAGAAAGAAAGACGCAACAAATAATAGAAGAAAATGCACAACAAAGAGAAAATCAACAAAAAAATCTAAAGAATATGACAAATGGAGAGCATGAAGACCAAATAAAGGCACTAGAAATGACAACTAAAGAGCATGAAGAACACTCTGTATAGGAACTAGAAATGAAAACCAAAAAAGAGTAGGAAGAGAGAAGAGCACGTCAAAGAGAATACCAAAGAGCTTATCGACAAAGAAAGGCACAACAAAGAATAGAAGAAAATTCACAACAAAGAGAAAATCAACGAGAAATGACAACTGAAAAAATTGAAGAAAAGAGGAAACAAAAAAATGAATATCAAAGAGAATATTGACAAAGAAAACAATATCTAACCAACTCAAACATGGTAAATGATGTAGAAGATATAAATGTCCAAGCTCAACCTAAAACTCTTGCTGATATGAATATTGCACATCAAAAATTTCCTGACAGGATTGATCGATTGGCTGAAGTTGAAAAATGTCATGTGTGTGAAGAGTCATATGCTGGCATTCATGTACTTAAGACAAATATAGGTCCAATGTGCATGAGATGTAAAAGAGAAGGAATTCATCATAAATTTTCAGAGGCTAATTCTTATTATTATTTGGATTTTCGAACATTAAATATTATAAATTTGTATTCAACATTTGTATTGTCATAATATGTAAACTTAGACATGTTAAATATATTTAATATGAGAAAATTAATTATATTTTCAACATATCTTTTTGTCGTCGCACACGACTAAAACTGGCCTAGATCCATCTTAACCCCAGATCTATCAAGTGCCGAGCGGGATCAAATCTGTCGAGGTGCAAACCTTTCCTCAATTTTTTCACTCAGAAAAGAGGTTTTCACCTCAAGATATTTGATCCCTCTTAGCGTTTGATAGATCCGGAGTTAAGATGGATCTAGGTTGGTTTATTTTTAATATAATTATAAGAATAGATGGATTTGGAAATCCATCTTCTTTAACCTTTTCTAAAAATCTTACTTCCTCTTTATCTACCATTAACAATGTTCAATATTATATAATATCATATAATATTAAACATAAAAAATTATATATAATTATATTAAATATTATATAATAATTAATTTTCAAACATTACAACATTATCTTTAACATTTTAACATTAATACTATAATATTATGTTTAATATTAATATTAATATTAAATTTTAATACTAATATTATTATATTAAAATTCTCTATATTATTCAAATATTTAAACTTGCTATATTGAAATGGGTCTTCAATGCTAATCTTCACTTCTTTTGTTATTATATTTAAGTTTATTCCCTATAATCTTTTCATGAATTCCATGAGGAAAGCATCACCTTTGTCTCTAATATATATGACAATCTTATCTCACTTAAATAACTTAATAAAATGTAAGATATTTAACCTAATATTATGTAAGATATCTACGTTACCTTAAATATATTATCACAATATCATAAATATTTACAATATGATAATAAATATAAAATAATCATTAATATATATTGATAAGTGTGAATCATCCTTTTTTACTTTAATTATATAAATTAATAAATAATAAATTATTATTATTTTATCCTATATGTAATTTATTTATGAAATTTGTTTAGTGTTAAAATAGGATTTAAGTGAAACAACTACCATGTTTTTATTTTTATCTATTTTTATGCTAAGAAATGCATAAATAATGATGGATAGTAACTCTTGGTAGGTATGTATAGTTACATACAAATCCTACCTATTTTGGTGGAAAGACTTGCTTAAATCATGGTAGACAGCAATTTTAGGTAAATATATTTATTTACATGAGTATGTATTTATTTTTTTATATTCATACATGTGATATAAAGAATTGTCATATGGAATTATAAACCTAATATGGACATATACAATATTTCATAGAAAATTTTATCTAGTCTACATTTAACTGTTTACACTGATTCAATTTATGAAAACTACAACATCTCCCCTATCCTAAATTTGTATTGAGTGGACATTAAAATGTTTACACTCATTTATGGATCTTACAATATCTCCCATATATGGGGTTGTAGAGTATCTCTCAGTGAAAAAATAATAATTTTAGTAATGTCGAACCAACTATTAAAGATAAATAGACTAAACATGGCATTGTTAGATACTATAGTATCAATACACAATAGGAGCATGAAAGTAGCTCTTATAAGGAATCTATCTTAACTAAATCATATTAGTATGCCTAGCATCCAATCAATATATTAGAGTTGTGGATAACATACTAGAGTCCTCGATGTTTGAATTGTATGCCTAAGTACTCCAACCCCCTTTCCCACAACCATGAGGGGAGTGTAAGGATCTTGTAAGTGGCGGGAGGTTGCCTCCCTTGCATTGTATTGACACCAATATACTAAAAACGTAGTGAGATGTCTTTGTAATAAATTTCCTACCCCTTTGTGCTTTTAGGAAGCACGAAGGAGAATATGATCATTCATTTGAGCTTGCAGGTTTCTCCCATGTATATTAATGTTAGGAATTTTTTATCTAGGTATTTGAACAAGGTTGGGTGCCATTGATATATCTCCACTAAAATCCAATTACATTAAATGAGTGTGCTTAAATGGGAATTCAAGCCAATCCCTTGTCATGGAGAGTGTCACAAATCGAAGCAAACAAGTGACCTTTGAGAACCAACTAATTTAAATAAGTAAGCATTGGAGGCAAGGGTCTTTGAATAGTACACGTGATATTAATCTCTCCTTGTCAACATTTTTAATTGGTCAAAACCAATAACAATCCTAATGTAATAGGGCCAACCAATTGTAGAAAAAATCATGATTAACGATTACTTTCACCAAGAGGAGAAAACGATAAGATTTTTCAATAAAGAAGAAATATATGTTGAACCACATTTCATGTCATGGATTTTAGTTTAAATTCTACATATTCCCATACTTTTTAATTATAGATGATTTAATGTAATTATAAATAAAATATCAATTAAGATATTAATTTTTAAGATTAAATATATATTCAAAAGAATTTATCTATGACACATGATTCTCTTATGTTTGAAAAGACCACTTACAACTCATTATCAATTAATTCTAATTTGTTTTGTAATAATATGATGGGACTAGCCCGTGACTTATGGTTTAACACTAACAATAATAATTAACACCAATGATTTAATCAACGAATGTGTGATTAGTTGGTAATCATAGGTTAGCGTTGATATTTTGGTGTGTGTTGATGGCTGTATTGATTTTGTTTGTACGTTGAGAGGACAACTGTCCTAGCCTCGGGTTTCCTTCCCATTCTTGGACTAAACCCTAACCCGGATGTTGTTCGCTCTGGCATTTTCATTCTGCTTTGTTTGGTGTTGAAAGCTCTATCTGTTGGTTTTGTTGGTGACTGTAAATGGTTCGAGCCTGATGCTCTGTTCACGCCCGACTATGGGTTTCTCTATTGGTAGGTGGTATAACTCTGCTCAGTATTGTCTTGACTATCTGGTTAGTTCGGCTCTGTCATTAAGTTGTTGGCTTCGTTGCGAGGGTTTCTCTATTTTTCTCGGTGGTCTGGTGCTCTTCTGGTGGTCACTGTCTCTCCTTCTGTCCCTTACGCGTTCTGCTGAACTTCTTCAATGATATTTCCAGCTGCCTGTATGATTATTTCTTCGTTTGACTTGTCTGCAATATATTGTGAACACAGGTTGCGGCCTCGAAAGACCCTTTCCTCTGCGTTCATTCGGCTCTGGCAAGGTAACGACTCCTTCCCTGCTAAATTCTACTTCCTTTGATTTTCTTATGAGCTAACAATTGTTGCTCCTCGTGAGTAGGGTTTCCTTCAATGGCCGCGACCCAAATATGGGTTCATTCGTCCAGTGCTTTCGAATATGCTGGTAAGTGCTCTTGGATTACTTCTTTTCGTCATTCGCTCCTTTAGTCCTTCTGTATGTTAATACTTTGTCGTGGTCGCTGTGCAGGTTGGTATGCTCCTAGCTAGACTGCTACTCGGCCCTTCCTCCAAACGGAACCGGTAGGGTTGTTCCCTATTGCAACTTGTTTGGTTTGAGGGTTTCCCAAGTTGATTTCTTCCTCAATGTAGTCGGTCAATAGACTAGGAACTGGGTCTCTGTTGTCTCATCTTTTGGTTGATGGCAAAATGGCCTTTAGGCCCAGTTGTATATGATTTCGTTTGTTCTTCAATGGACTGTAACTGTTTCAGGGTTATAACCCTAACCCTTGTTCACTATTTCTCTCTTGAAGGAGGGTTTGTTCGGCCTTAGGGTTGCTGGACTTTAGAACTTGTATTTATATAGTTTATATACTGGTCTTGACACTGAAATGCTTTTAAAGATGAATGAAAAAATAGTTTTTGATGTACAGGGTTACCTTTCTTGTAAATGCATCACACTGTGACTGTATTTAATTTGTTAACTGCTACGGCTGTTGCATATTCTTTTATTTATGTAATTTGTTGAAGTGGTTGGAACTGCTTGTTCAGTCTCACGTTGATATGATGTCTTTGCCTGTCGTTCGATTTTTGAAACTATGTCTCTACTTGTCACTTGGTTTCTGGAACTTCGTCACTACTTGTAACTTGGTTTCTGGAAGGATTCCTGGTGAAATATACAGTTTGTTTCTTCGTTACAGATGATATTAATTAGAAAAAAAAATAACAAGTATTGAATAGATGGATTCAAGAATGAAATTGTTTCTCTTTGTATTACTCTTCTGTGCTAGAATGTCAAACCCTTTCCACAATGTGGTACATTTGTTTTGTAATGTCACAATACATTTATGCAAACTATTTGTAGTTGTTTCTTCAGTTACACAGTTGATAAGTATTATGCTGTTTGAGTTTTCCCGTTCTATGGAATACATAGATGATATATATATTTTTGTGTTTTTTTATAAGTAAATAGCTATAAAATAAATAAAAGAAAAAACAAAACAACAGTGTGGCTGTAACCACCTTCACCTAACTATGTTGTCCCTAAATACCTATTAACTGATAATGAAATAAAACAAGTTCCTAACACTGTTTTAATCAGCAAACATAAATGAAATCTAATGATGATGAACCTCTCCTCCTTAGCTGAGACCAAACACCCGGTCATGGTGCCCTTAGTTGGATGCTCCTGCATCATGCTCCCGGGGTAAGAAAGATTCATGACTCCCATCCATGAGCTTCTTGACCGAATAGCCTGCATGTTGTATCTGTCTGGAATTAAGCCATGAAATGTCCTCAATGGGACAGTTCTTCCACTTGACTAGATATTGTAGGTATTCCTTCCACTGAGTTTTCTTGGCCACCTGAGTGTTGAGGATTCTCTCGATCTCAAGGGGCTGAGCTGAAGGCATCTGTCTCATCCAAGTCTCACTCCCTTCCTGTGTGTCCCATGTAGGTCGTGCTGTACTGTCTTCCTTTGGACTGGCAGTATATGGAAACAAGTCTGCCACATTGAAGATGGGCGAGATGCCTATTCCTGGTGGCAGCTGTAATTCATAAGCATTAGCTGAAAATTTTCAGAGAATTTTGCAGGGGCCAATCTTTTTGTATTTCAATTTGTTGTATGCACCTCTAGGAAGATGTTCCTTGCCCAAATGCGCGAGGACTTCATCCACCACATTAAACTGTAACTCTCATTGTTTCAGATCTGCCTGCTACTTATACTTTTGACTACTATCCTGCAATTTAATTTTTATCTGCTTGTGTAGATCATTCATTGCTTTGGCGAAATATTCCCCATCAGCACTCCGTCTTTCCTGCTGTCCTAGATCTCATAACTCATGCACTCCGTGAGGATGCATGCCATATAAAATCTGAAAAGGACTATAACTCGTGCTGCGGTTAGGTGATTCATTGTAAGCGAACTCTGCCTAAGCAAGTACACAATCCCACATTCGTGAATTTCCCCAATCAAACTTCGTAGCAAGTTTCCCAAGCTCTTGTTTACCACCTTTGTTTGCTCGTTGGTTTGCGGGTGATAAGTAGAGCTGAAACTTAACTGTGTGTCCATCTTCTTCCACAAGGTGTGCCAGAAGTTCCTTATAAACTTCACATCCCTGTCAGAAAGAATGGACTTAGGTAGGCTGTGTAGCCTGACGATCTATGTGAAAAATAAGTGGGCCACGTGAGTGGTATCACTGGTTTTTTTACAAGGATGAAATGTGCCATCTTTGAAAATCGGTCTACTACTACCATCACCGAATCATAACCCCGCTGCGTCCTCGATAGACCCAAGACGAAGTCTAAACTGACTGAGTCCCATGGTCTACTTGGAATGGGCAATGGTGTGTAAAGTCCCGTATTCTGACTGTGTCCTTTCGCCAACTGACACACTTTACATCTGGTCACAAATCTCTACACATCCCTTCGCATTCTTGGCCAATAATAAAAATGGCTGAGCTGCTATAATGTTTTGTCTATGCCGAAATGCCCGGCTAGACCTCCACTGTGCTTTTTTCGAATGATATTCTCTCTCATTAAACAATCGAGAATGCATAACTGTCCCCCTCTAAACAATAGCTTCTCCTACAAATTATATTCCAATCATGGACTATTGTTTCTTAGCAAAGGATTCTGACAGGCTTCATAAGCCTCTTTGAAATCCACATTAGTCTGATACAACTCTTTCAAATGCTCAAAACCCAGCACTTGTATCGTACTCTCCTACAAGAGCAAGGCTCTTCTGCTCAACGTTTCTTCCACCTTGTTAGCCTACCCGCTAATGTGTTTCAACACAAAGGTGAAACTCTGTAAATATTCAACCCACTTAGCATGCTTGTGATTCAGCTTATGCTGTTGCATCACGTATTGCAGCGTAGAATTATCAAAGAATAAAACAAACTCACTTCCCAGTAGATAGTGTCTCGAATGCTTCAGTGCTTGGACAACAACATAGAATTCTTTGTCATAGGATGAATACTTTTTCCTGCTCTTAATGGGACCAACCTATAACTTATATTTTATTATGTTAACAATGATAATCCAACACTTTAATCAACAGTTGTATGGTTAACAAATAATTGGGGATTAACACATTTGATTAGGCGCTAATCAAAGGACTGTTCTGGATATTTGTTGGATGGCATTTATGTCGGAATTCAATGATGGCTTGCTGGTTGTACCTGCCTCGGTTACTGTTTTCCCGCTCTTGGTTGTTGCCAAAACCCTTGGTTCTTGGTCATTCGTTCATTTTCCATTTGCGTTTTCGCTGCGCCGAGGGTTTAGACTTGCAGTGAGGGTTTGTGTTGCGACTGTGTGGAGTTTGGTAGCAAGGTTCTGCGTGTGCCTAGCTATGGATTTTGCTGTCTGTTGGCGTGATATCTTCACTTGTTCTTGTGACTTCGTCACCTGGTTACTTGGGCACAGTGTGGAGGTTTTCCTCGTCTGTATGAGAGGGTTACGGTTGTTTCCGTCTGCTTGGTTACTATACTTTCCCTTGTTCCACTGTTTTCATTCCGTTATAGTCTTTCTGGTTGTTAGCTTATGGTGGATGGATGCCTGTTTTGTGTTCTACAGGTCACGGTCACGGTGGCCTCCTCAGCTTCGCGGTCCTGACAAGGTAAGCTGTTCCTCCATGATATTGCTTACCCTCTTCGCTTTTACCCAGCACTAGCAATGTTCGCCCCTTGGTCTGTAGGGTTTCATTGATGACTGTGGCTCAGTGGAGTTTCACTCCAATGCAAATGCTCTTCAGGTAAACGACTTTCCCTTCTATGCTTTCGGTTCTATTTTTTTTTCTATTATTGCTTCTTGGCTATATTTCAAAATACATTCAACTAACAGTACCCCATGGACTCATTATGCAGGTGAGGGTTTGTTCCCAGGCGTGGTCTGTGTAACTGTTTGAGCAATGGCTCCAGTAGGCTCATTCTCTGCTACTGTTGTCAATTCCTTTTAGTTTTGTTATCTCTGTCAGGTTACTGAGAAAAGTTCCAGTACTCCTTCATTGGGTTTTCCTTGTTGTTGTGTGACCCGAGATTCAATTTGTATATAAACTTTCAGCTATGCCCTGTACACTTGTAAATTTTGTTTCATCCGCCTTTATATGGTGGTCTACTAAACCCTCACTTTCAGGGCTCAATGATATCATATTATCTTGCCTTTGTTCCCAGGCATGGTCTATGTAACTGTTTGAGCAATGGCTCCAGTAGGCTCATTCTCTGCTACTGTTGTCAATTCCTTTTAGTTTAGTTACCTCTGTCAGGTTACTGGGCAAAGTTCCAGTACTCCTTCATTGGGTTTTCTTTGTTGTTGTGTGACCCGGGATTCAATTTGTATATAAACTTTCAGCTATGCCCTATACACTTGTAAATTTTGTTTCGTCCTCCTTTATATGGTGGCCGACTAAACCCTCACTTTCAAGGTTCAGTGATATCATATTATCTTGCCTCTGTTATTAACTGAATATTTGGGATTGTTGAATGTGTACAAATATTTTTTGATTATGAAAAGAATTAATAGGAAACATTTTTTTTGTATAGTCCGTTTACCTCTATTTTTGGATCGTTATTCAGTGATTACATTCTCGTTCTATTTCGAACTGTTTGTAGTGTTGTTGGCTTTTGTTTATTTGGACTCCATTGTGGTTATTGCCAGACTTTGTGTTGGAACGCTCGTTTGGTTTCTTTGTTTTCTCTATGTTTTATAAAAATACAAAAGATAGGAATGCACAGCACTACTTAGCTTACTCAATAGTTAGAGGAAAAAAATAAATGTTGGTCCTAGACAAACTGTTATGGATGGATTCAGATATTCGGATGAAAAAAATTACTCTTTTTATTGTATTTCTCTTCTCATGCACTGAACCCCTCCAGAATGTATTACATTGGTTTTTATGTTGTGTTTAGACAGTTACTTGAACTGTTCTTGTTTACCCTTCAATTACTCTTTGTAGTTACACAATCGATAATTATGCTGGGTTTTCTTGTGCTGAAGGATTTACAATATTATATTTTTGTTTATGAACATAGAACTGTAAAATGGACTAAGAAAATGAAAAAAACAATTAACTGCTATGACACTATCCTAACCATACTGTTCTTAATATTCCTTAACTAATAATAATAAAAACTAGTTTATAGACACTGTTTTATTCAGTAAATGTAAATGAAACTAAAAGACATTGAACCTATCCTCCTTGGCTGAGACCAACACCCGGTCATGATGCCCTTAGTTGGATTCTCTACATCAGGCTCCTGGGGTAAGAAAAATTAATGACTCCCATCCATGAGCTTCTCGACTGAATAACCTGCCTGCTCTATCTATTTTGCATTAAGCCACGAACTATCCTCAATAGGACGGTTCTTCTACTTGACCAGATATTGTAGATATTATTTCCACCGAGTTCGCTTGGCCACCTGAGTGTCGAGGACCCTCTCGATCTCGAGGGGCTAAGCGTAAGGCATTTGTCTCATCAAAGTCTCACTCCCTTCCTATGTATCCCTTGTAGGCCGTGTTGTACTGTCTTCCTCTGGACCAGCAGTATATGGAAACAAGTCTGCCACATTGAAGATGGGCGAGATGACTATTCCTAGTGGCAACTGTAATTCATAAGCATTTGCTGAAAAATTTCGGAGAAATTTGCAGGGGCCTATCTTTTTGTACTTCAGTTTGTTATAGGCACCTCTAGGAAAATGACCCTTGCGCAAATGCGTGATGACTTCATCCCCCACATTAAACTGCACCTCTCTCTGTTTCAAATATGCCCACTACTTATATTTTTGACTATTGTCCTGCAACTTTATTTTCACCTGCTCGTGGAGATCATTCATTGCTTTGGCGAAATATTCCCCATCAGCACTCCGTCTTTCCTGCTATCCTAGATCTCGTAACTCATGCACTCCGTGAGGATGCATGCCATATAAGATCTGAAAAGGACTATAACATGTGCTGCGATTGGGTGAGTCATTGTAAGCGAACTCCACCTGCGCAAGTACTCGATCCCACATTCGTGAGTTTTCCTCAATCAAACTTTGTAGCAGGTTCTCCAAGCTCCTGTTCACCACCTCTGTTTTCCTGTCAGTCTGCAGGTGATAAGCAGAGCTGAAACTTAACTGTGTGTCCATCTTCTTCCACAAGGTGTGCCAGAAGTGCCCTGTAAACTTCACGTCCCTGTCAGAGAGAATGGACTTAGGTAGACCATGTAGCCTGACAATCTCTGTAAAGAACTAGTGGGCCACGTGAGTGGCATCGCTGGTTTTTCTGCAAGGGATGAAATGTGCCATCTTTGAAAACCAGTCTACAACTACCATCACCAAATCATAACCCCGCTGCATCCTTGGTAGACCCAAGATGAAGTCCAAGCTGACTGAGTCCCATGGTCTACTTGGAATGGCCAATGGCATGTAGAATCCCGTATTTTGACTGTGTCCTTTTGCCCACTGACACACTTTACATCTGGTCACAAATCTCTACACATCCCTTCACATTCTTGGCCAATAATAAAAATGGCTGAGCTGCTCTAATTTTTTTTCCATGTCGAAATGTCCGACTAGACCTCCACTGTGCTTCTCCCGAATGATATTCTCTCTCATTGAACAATCGAGAATGCATAACTGTCCCCCTCTAAACAATAGATTCTCCTGCAAATTATAGTCCAACCATCGACTATTGTTTCTCAGCAAAGGATTCTCATAGGCTTCATAAGCCTCTTTGAAATCCATGGTGATCTGATAGAAGTCTTTCAAATGCTTAAAGCCCAACACTTGTATCGTACTCTCCTGCAAGAGCAAGACTCTTTTGCTCAACACATCCGCCACCTTGTTGGCCTACCCGCTAATGTGTTTCAACACAAAGGTGAAACTCTGCAAATATTCAACCCACTTAGCATGCTTGTGATTTAGCTTATGCTGTTGCATCACATATTGCAGTGTAGAATTATTTGAAAATAAAACAAACTCATTCCCCAGCAGATAGTGTCTCCAATGCTTCAGTGCTTAGACAACAACATAGAATTCCTTGTCGTAGGATGAATACTTCTGCCTACTTTCATTCAACTTCTCGTTGAAAAAGACAACAGGTTTGTCTTCTTGGCTAAGTACAGCTCCAATGGCCGTACCACTTGCATCACAATGAACCTGAAAAAGATTTTTAAAATTTGGCAATCTCAGGATCGCTCTTTCTATGATCTTCTTCTTCAGTAGCTGAAAACTCCTTTCTGCTACCTCGGTCCAACAAAAAGGCTGACTTGCCTTCTTTATAGTGTCCAACATATGTGCGCAGATTTCACTGAAGTTCCTTATGAATTTATGATAAAAACTTGCCAGCCCATGAAAACTACGTACCTCAACCAGAATTTTTGGGGATGGCCAATTGACAATTACTACAATCTTCTTTGGGTCCATGTTCAACTCGTTTTTTGCAATCACAAAACCCAGATAAACCAATTCTTTTTGTAGAAAAGTGCATTTTTTTAGATTTATCAGCAACTTATCCTGCTGCAATTTTTCCAGCACACTTCGAACATGTCGAAAGTGTTCCTCCCTCATCTTGCTTAAAATTAATATGTCGTCAAGATACACTATTGCAAACTTTCCAATGAATTCTTTCATCAGTCGCATAAAGGTACTAGGTGCATTACTCAGTCCGAATGGCATTACTAGCCACTCATACAGTCCTTCATTGGTCTTGAAGACTGTCTTCCACTCATCCCCTTCCATGATTCGAATCTAATGATACCCACTCTTTAAATCAATCTTCGAGAAGTATGCTACCCCACTTAGGCAGTCCATCATATCGTCCATCCGTGGTAATGGAAATTTGTACTTGATGGTGATTTTATTGACGGCCCTCGAATTTGTGCACATTCGCCATTCTCCTCCTTTCTTGGGAGAGAGAACTGTTGGAATTGCATAGGGGCTCAAACTCTCCCTTATCAGCCCTTTATCTAGCAATTCTTGCACCTGTTTTCTGATCTCCTCATTTTCTTTGGGGCTCATCTGATATGTTGCCTTATTCGGTAGACTTGCTCCACGTATAAAGTCAATATGACGACTTATACTTTTCTTAGGAGGCAATTTATCTAGTAAGTCATCCACTACTATATCGCTGAATTCCTGCAGCATTTGCTGAATTTCCACGGGCAAATTTGACACCTCTATGTGTAACAACACCGTCTTTTCTCTTCTCACAACAACATAGTTCACTTCACTATCTTCAACCTACTTCAAAAACTATTTTCCACCCATTAGTAACATTCTCGTCCTACTTGTTTCCACTGTCTCCTCTTCCTTGATGGGCACAAGTGTGTGCTTGGTCCCATCTTTGACAAACTTATAACAGTTTGTGTTCCCATTATGCACCACCTTCCTGTCATACTTCCATGGCCTTCCTAGCAGTATATGACATACATCCATTGGCATAATATCACAAATAACCTTATCCTTATATCTGCCAATATGGAACTCAACTTCACATTGTTCGTCCACCAACAGCTGATGGCCTTTCTACAACAGCGATACCTTGTAAGGAGTGGGGTGCTTCAGCCTCTTCAAACGCAACTTCTCTACCATCTCCGTGGCAACCAAAGTATTCGTACTCCCACTGTCAATAATTAGCTTGCAGCATTTTCTGTGTGACTTACAAACTGTCCGGAACAATGCTTTCCTTTGAGTTTGCTCAACTATTTCGTTGGCTGGTTTCAGCAACACTTTGTTCAAAACTAAGGCTTCCCCTGTTTTCGGCACATTTTCTACTTCCTGGGGGGGTGCCTCTGCTTCCTCTGGCTGTGCGACATATGCACCTCTCTGTCCAACTTGTTCTGCTTTAGGACACTCAAAAGATCTATGCTCCCACTTGTGGCACCTGTAGCACTGATAGTTAACTCCTCTGCCTCGGCCATTTTCTCTTCCTCATTGATATGGCTTGCCACCTCTAGTGCTGTCACCTTTTTCTACTATCCGAGAAGTTTTGGAACTGCTGCCTTCTTCACTATTGCTTGAAGTTCGACCTCTGCCATAAGACTGTCCTCTTCCTCTACTGGTTCCCTGTCCTCTCCTAGCATTTTGTTTTCTAGTAATCTTCTCCTCTGCCTTCATGGCACTCTGGTACGCCTCTTCTATATTTTTCGGGGAAAGAATGCTATTTTCATCTGATATTTCCAATCTCAAACCATTTACATACCTTGCTGTTTTCTCTGGGGTGTCCTCTGTATAACCAACTCTTAAATTTACCCAGTAGAATTCTTCCATGTACTCTCTTACTGTCATCCCTTTCTGTTTCAAATTCTGCACTTGCTGATGCAGTGCAATCTGGTAATCCTTGGGCAGAAATATGCCTTTCAACTTGGCCACCATCCTTGGCCATTTCTTTATTGGCAATTTGTTCATCCTTCTTCTCTCTTCTTGGACACTGTCCCACCACAGGGCTGTGTGTCCCTTCAGCTTTGTTGTAGCGAACTTAACTCTTCAGTCCTCATTGACCTCTTCACACTCAAAATATTTGTCCAGTTCGTTGATCCAGTCCAGTAGAACTTTTGTGGACAAGCTGCTGTCATAGTTTGGAACTTCTAGTTTAGGCTTGCTACTTTCCAATAGGACTGACCTCAACAATCTCGTTTCTGGCCCTTCTTCATCTGATCCATCTGTTGTCACTATGGCTTCTTCTTGGCTGTCATCTCCTACCTCTAGATCCATTCTCCTTCCTGCTTCAACTACCTCCAAATGGGCAGTAAGGAACTTGATTTCCTCCCGCAATCCTTCATCTGCTGCTCTCCGAGCACCTCTTCCATGTCCTCATCTTCCAACTTCCATCTCTCAAGAAAACTCTAAATCCTACTCTGATACCACTATGATGGGACCAGCTCGTAACTTATATTTTATTATGTTAACAATGATAATCCAACACTTTAATCAACAACTGTATGGTTAACAAATAATTGGGGATTAACACATTTGATTAGGTGCTAATCAAAGGATTGTTCTGGATGTTTGTTGGATGGCATTTATGTTAGAATTCAATGATGCCTGCCTCGGTTACTGTTTTCCTGCTCTTGGTTGTTGCCAAAACCCTTGGTTCTTGGTCATTCATTCATTTTCCATTTGCGTTTTCGTTGCGCCGAGGTTTTAGACTTGCAGTGAGGGTTTGTGCTGCGACTGTGTGGAATTTGGCAGTAGGGTTCTACATGCACCTAGCTATGGATTCTGCTATCTATTGGTGTGATATCTTCGCTTGTTCTTGTGACTTCGCACCTGGTTACTTGGGCACGGTGTGGAGGTTTTCCTCATCTGTATGAGAGGTTTAATGTTGTTTCCTTTTGCTTGGTTACTATACTTTCGCTTGTTCCACTATTTTTGTTCCATTATAGTCTTTTTGGTTGTTAGCTTATGGTGGATGGATGCCTGTTCTATGTTCTACAGTTCATGGTCACGGTGGCCTCCTCAGCTTCACAGTCCTGACAAGGTAAGCTATTCCTCCATGATATTGCTTACCCTCTTCGCTTTTCCTCGGCACTAACAACATTCGCCGCTTGGTCTATAGGGTTTCATCGATGACTGTGGCTCAGTGGGGTTTCACTCCTCCAATGCAAATGCTCTTCAGGTAAATGACTTTCCCTTCTGTGCTTTCAGTTCTATTTTTTTTGTTGTTGCTTCTTGGCTATATTTCAGCATACATTCGATTGACAGTACCCTGTGGACTCATTGTGCAAGTGAGGGTTTGTTCCCAGGCGTGGTCTGTGTAATTTTTTTGAGCAATGGATCCAGTAGGCTCATTCTCTACTACTGTTGTCAATTCCTTTTAGTTTAGTTATCTCTGTCAGGTTACTGGGCAAAGTGCCAGTACCCCTTCATTAGGTTTTCTCTGTTGTTGTGCGACTAGGGATTCAATTTGTATATAAACGTTTGGCTATGACCTGAACACTTGTAAATTTTGTTTTGTCCGCCTTTATATGGTGGCCGACTAAACCCTCACTTTCAGGGTTTGGTGATATCGTATTATCTTTCCTCTGTTATTAACTGAATATTCGGGACTATTGAATGTGTACAAATATTTTTTGATTATGAAAAGAATTAACAGGAAAGGTTTTTTTGTATAGTCTGTGTACCTCTATTTTGGAATCGTTATTCAATGATTACATTCTCATTCTATTTCAAACTACTCGTACTGTTGTTGGCTTTTGTTAATTTAGACTCCATTGTGGTTATTGTCGGACTTTATGCTGGAATGCTCATTTGTTTTCTCCGTTTGCTCTCTATTTTACAAAAATACAAAAGATAGGAACACACAGAACTACTTAAGTTACTCAATAGTTAGAGGAAAAAAATAAATGTTGGTCCTGGACAAACTGTCACAGATGGATTCAGATATTTGGATGAAAAAAATTACTCTTTTTATTGTATTTCTCTTCTCATGCACTGAACCCCTCCAGAATGTATTACGTTGGTTTTTATGTTGTGTTTAGACAGTTACTTGAACTGTTCTTGGTTACCCTTCAGTTACTCTTTGTTGTTACACAATCGATAATTATGTTGGGTTTTCTTGTGCTGTAGGATTTAGAATATTATATTTTTGTTTATGAATAGACATCTATAAAATGGACTAAGAAATGACAAAACAATGTAACTGCTATGACACTATCCTAACCGTACTATTCCTAATGTTCCTTAACCAATAATAATAAAAACTAGTTTCTAGACACTGTTTTATTTAGTAAATGTAAATGAAACTAAAAGACATTGAACCTGTCCTCCTTGGCTGAGACCAACACCTGGTCATGATGCCCTTAGCTGGATGCTCCTGCATCAACTCTCATTCAACTTCTCACTGAAAAATGCAATAGGTTTGTCTTCTTGGCTAAATGCAGCTCCAGTGGCCATACCACTTGCATCACAACGAACCTGAAAAAGATTTTTAAAATCTGGCAATCTCAGGATCGGTCTTTCTATGATATTCTTCTTCAGTAGCTGAAAGCTCTTCTCTGCTGCCTCGGTCCAATGAAAAGGCCGACTTGCATTTTTTATAGTTTCCAACATAGGTGCACATATCTCACTGAAATTCCTTATAAATTTACGATAAAAACTTGCCAGCCCATGAAAACTACATACCTCAAATAGATTTTTTGGGGATGGCCAGTTAACGATTGTTGCAATCTTCTCTGGGTCCATCTTCAACTCGTTTTCTGCAATCACAAAACCTAGATAAACTAGTTCTTTTTGCAAAAAAGTTCATTTTTTCAGATTTATCAGCAGCTTATTCTGCTGCAATTTTTCTAGCACACTTCGAACATGTCGAAAGTGTTCCTCCTTAGTCTTGCTGAAAATTAATATATCATCAAGATACACTATTACAAACTTTCCAATGAACTCTTTCAAAATTTCGTTCATTAGTCGCATAAAGGTACTAGGTGCATTACTCAATCCGAATGGCATTACCAGCCACTCATACAACTCTTCATTGGTATTGAAGGTTGTCTTCCACTCACCCCCTCCTGATTCGAATCTAATGATAACCACTCTTCATATCAATCTTCGAGAAGTATGTTGCCCCGCTTAGGCAGTCCATCATGTCGTCCATCCACGGTAGTGGAAATCTATACTTGATGGTAATCTTTTTGATGGCCCTCGAATCTGTGCACATTTTCCATTCTCCTCCTTTCTTGGGAGTGAGAACTGTTGGAACTGCGGAGGGGCTCAAACTCTCCCTTATCAACCCTTTATCCATCAATTCCTGCACCTTTTTTTTGATTTCCTCGTTATCTTTGGGGCTCATCTGGTATGATGCCTTGTTCAATAGGCTTGCTCCAGGTATAAAGTCAATATGATGACTTATACTTCTCTTAGGAGGAAATTTGTTTGGTAAATCGTCCACTACTATATCGCTGAATTCCTGCAGCATTTTCTGAATTTCTGCAGGAAAATCAGAGACTTTTGTGTGTAACAACATTGTTTTTTTCCCTTCTTACAAAAGCATAGTTCACTTCACTATTTTCAATCTGCTTCAAAAATTGTTTTCCACCCATTAGTAACACTCTCATCCCGCTTGTTTCTGTTGTCTCCTCCTCCTTGATGGGCACAATTATGTGCTTGATCCCATCTTTGACAAACTTGTAACAGTTTGTCTTCCCATCATGCACTACCTTCCGGTCATACTGCCATGGCCTCCCTAGCAGTATATGACATACATCCATTGGCATAATATCACAAATAACCTTGTCTTTATACCTACCAATATGGAACTCAACTTCACATTGTTCGTCAACCAACAACTGATGGCCTTTCTACAACCACGATACCTTATAAGGGGTGGGGTGCTTCAGCCGCTTCAAACCCAACTTCTCTACCATCTCTGTATCAACCAGATTATCCGTGCTCCCACTGTTGATAAACAAATTGCAGCATTTTCCATGCGACTTACAAACTGTCCGGAATAATGCTTTCCTTTGAGTTTGTTCAACTATTTCCTTGGCTGGTTTTAGCAGAACTTTATTCAAAACTAAGGCTTCCCCTGTTTTTGGCACATTTTCTGCTTCTTGAGGTCGTGCCTCTGCTTCCTCTGGCTGTGCAACAAATGCTCCTCTTTGACCAGCTTGTTCCACTTCAGGACATTCGAAAGACCTGTGCCAACACTTGTGGAACCTGTAGCACTAATAATTAGCTCCTATGCCTTGGCCATTCCCTCTTCCTCGTTAATATGGCCTACCACCTCTAGTGCTGTCTCCTTTTTCTGCTATCCTTATATTTTTGGAACCACTGCCCTCTTCACTATTACTGGCAGTTCGTCCTCTGCCATAGGACTGTCCTCTTCCTCTTCCGGTTCCCCGTCCTCTCCTAGCATTTTGTTTTCTGGCGATCTTCTCCTCTACCTTCCTGGCACTCTGATAGGCTTCCTCTATGTTTTTCGGGGAAAGAATGCTGATTTCATCCAAGATTTCCAATCTCAGAGCATTTACATACCTTGCTTTTTTTTTTTTTTTTCCGGGGTGTCCTCCATGTAACCAGCTCTTAAATTTATCCAGTAGAATTCCTCAGTATACTCTCTCATTGTCATCCCTTTTTGCCTCAAATTCTACACTTGCCGATGCAGTGCAATTTGGTAGTCTTTGGGAAAAAATATTCCTTTCAACTTGGCCACCATTCTTCGCCATTTATTTATGGCAACTTGTTCATCCTTCGTCTCTTGGCTTGGACACTATCCCACCACAGGGCTACGTGTCCCTTCAGCTTTGTTACAGCGAACTTAACTCTCTGATCTTCACTAACCTCTTCACACATGAAATATTTGTCCAATTCGCTGATCCAGTCCAACAAAACTTCTGTGGACAAGCTACCGTCATAATTTGGAATTCCTGGTTTAGGCTTGCTACTAGCCAATAGGACCGACCTCAACAATCTCATTTTTGGCCCTTCTTCATCCGATCCATCTATCGTAACTATGGCTTCTTCTTCGTTATCATCTCCTACCTTTGGATCCCTTCTCCTTCATGTTTCAACTGCCTCCAAACGGGCAGTAAGGATCCTGATTTCCGCCTGCAATCCTTCCTCTGCTGCTCTCCGAACACCTCTTCCATGACCTTGTCTTCCAACCTCCATTTCTTAGGAAATCTCTAAATCCTGCTCTGATACCACAATATGATGGGACCAGCCCGTGACATATGGTTTAACACTAACAATAATAATTAACACCAATGATTTAATCAATGAATGTGTGATTAGTTGGTAATCAAAGGTTAGCGCTGATATTTTGGTGTGTGTTGATGGCTGTATTGATTTTGTTTGTACGTTGAGAGGACAACTGTCTTGGCCTTGGGTTTCCTTCCCACTCTTGGACTAAACCCTAACCCTCACATTGTTCACTCCAACATTTTCATTCTGCTTTGTTTGGTTTTGAAAGCTCTGTCCATTGGTTTTGTTGGTGACTGTAAATGGTTCGAACCCGATGCTCTGTTCACGCCCGACTATGGGTTTCTCTGTTGGTAGGTGGTATAACTCTGCTCAGTATTGTCTTGACTATCTGGTTAGTTTGGCTCTGTCATTAAGTTGTTGGCTTCGTTGCGAGGGTTTCTCTATTTTTCTCGGTGGTTTGGTGTTGTTTTGGTGGTCACTATCTCTCCTTCTGTCCCTTACGCATTCTGCTGAACTTCTTCAATGATATTTCCAGCTGCCTGTATGATTATTTCTTCATTTGACTTGTTTGCAATATATTATGAACACAGGTTGTGGCCTCAAAAGACCCTTTCCTTTGTGTTTGTTCGGCTCTGGCAAGGTAACGACTCCTTCCCTACTAAATTCTACTTCCTTTGATTTTCTTATGAGCTAACAATTGTTGCTCCTCGTGAGCAAGGTTTCCTTCAATGGTCGCGACCCAAATATGGGTTCATTCGTCCAGTGCTTTCGAATATGCTGGTAAGTGCTCTTGGATTACTTCTTTTCGTTGTTCGCTCCTTTAGTCCTTCTGTATGTTAACGCTAATACTTTGTCGTGGTCATTGTGTAGGTTGGTATGCTCCTAGCTAGACTGCTACTCGGCCCTTCCTCCAAACAGAACCGGTAGGGTCATTCCCTGTTGCAACTTGTTTGGTTTGAGGGTTTCCCAAGTCGATTTCTTCCTCGGTGTAGTCGGTCAATAGACTAGGAACTGGGTCTCTATTGTCTCGTCTTTTGGTTGATGGCAAAATGGCCTTCGGGCCCAGTTGTATATGATTTCGTTTGTTCTTCAATGGACTGTAACTGTTTCAGGGTTATAACCCTAACCCTCGTTCGTTGTTTCTCTCCCGAAGGAGGGTTTGTTTGGCCTTAGGGTTGCTGGACTTTAGAACTTGTATTTATATAGTCTATATACTGGTCTTGACACTGAAATGCTTTTAAAGATGAATGAAAAAAGAGTTTTCAATGTACAGGGTTACCTTTCTTGTAAATGCATCGCACTGTGACTGTATTTAATTTGTTAACTGCTACGACTGTTGCGTATTCTTGTATTTCTGTAATTTGTTGAAGTGGCTGGAACTGCCTGTTCAGTCTCACGTTGATATGATGTCTTTGCCTGTCGTTCGATTTTTGAAACTATGTCTCTGCTTGTCACTTGGTTTCTGGAACTTCGTCACTACTTGTCACTTGGTTTCTGGAAGGATTTCTGGTAAAATATACAGTTTGTTTCTTCATTACAGATGATAGTAATTAGACAAGAAAAATAACAAGTATTGAACATATGGATTCAAGAATGAAAATGTTTCTCTTTGTATTACTCTTCTGTGCTGGAATGTCGAACCCTTTCCACAATGTGGTACATTTGTTTTGTAATGTTACAATTTAGTTATGCAAACTGTTTGCAATTGTTTCTTCAGTTACACAGTTGATAACTATTATGCTGTTTGAGTTTTCCCGTTCTTTGGAATACATAGATGATATATATCTTTTTGTGTTTTTTTTTTTGGTTAAGTAAATAACTGTAAAATAAATAAAAGAAAAAACAAAACAACAGTGTGGCTGTAACCACCTTCACCTAACTGTGCTGTCCCTAAATACCTATTAACTGATAATGAAATAAAACAAGTTCCTAACACTATTTTAATCAACAAACATAAATGAAATCTAATGATGATGAACCTATCCTCCTTAGCTGAGACCAAACACCCAGTCATGGTGCCCTTAGCTGGATGCTCTTGCATCATAATATATCTTTACTAACATAGAGTTTTATTTCAAAAATACCTTACATTTATAAGCTCGTGTTAATCTTGTGTTAATGCATATAACTAAATAGAATTCAATAAATAACTTCATGTCTTGTTGAATTTTATGAGATCATTTCAATTATAAATAATTTATTTAAGAATTGAAATTTACAAAATGTTAATATGGATGAGAAAATCAAATGACATATGGTGCAAAAATTTTAAAGACATCCATTTATAATCCATCTTTTGAATGAGCATAAATAATCCACTTTAATTTTTCCATGTTTTATCAAGAAAAACATTTTTTTACATGGAATCTTATTTCAAAAATTGAAATGCTACATTTATACACTCGTATTAAACCACATGATAGGAAAATAACACTTAATAAATGGCTTCCTTACTTATATGAGCTGGATTGCAAATTGAATGCCTTAACATTTAAAGAGTTTGAAGTCATTAATTTATAACACATTGTGCATGACCCTAAATAGTCCATTTAACACTCATTATCAAGCAATTCTAAGAGTTTGGCAGAAATGCATCATAGTTTATGACTATTATATATCACGTTAACACACCCATATTAATTCATTTTATGGGAAATTAAACCTCAATAAATGACTTTGTTCCTTGATCTTTTATAATATGATATGACTAAAATTTCAAATATTAATTGATTTAAGTATACAATTTTATAATAATATATTTATTGCGAAATCAAATATCTTATACTTTAAAATTTCAACTCATTCATTTATAACCCATTTCCCATTAACAACATGAATAGTTTATTTAACATTTATAAAGTAAATAATTCTAATTTTTTAAGCAGAGCACCTTTATTTATATGAAGCTTTAACATTCATTATCAAGCAATTCTAAAATTTGTTTGGAAGAAATTCATCATAGTTTATGACTATTATATATCACATTAATACACTCATATTAATACATCAATAAATGACTTTATTCCTTGCTTATTATAACTACAATTATAAATATTAATTGATTTAAGTATACAATTTTATAAATATTTATGGATTGAGAAATCACATATCTTATACTTAAAAAAGTTCAACTCATTCATTTATACACATTTCTAGCATTTATCACGTAAATTATTCTATTTTTTAAGTTCTCATTTATTTACATAAAGCTTCAATTCAAAAATTACATTTCACATTGATACTTGAATATTAATGCATATAAGTAAATAGAAATGAAAAGGAAAAAAAAAAAAAAGCTTCATATCTTGATGACTAATATAAGATGATTTGAATGACAAATAATTCATTTAATTTTTTTTTGCAATGCAAAAACAATCGTAATCAATAATAAAAATGTATAATAATATAATTGTGAATTCTCATATATTTCAAAAAAAATATAAAATCATACAAATTATTTCAACAAAAATTATGTGTAGTTTGTTTTTTTTAGTGATCGACAGGTTAAATGCACCTATGGGAACTTAACTCCTTATTATCAAGGCAATCATTGATTGAGCTACCCCATGGATTAGTTTGTTTTGAAAATTTTTGATGCAGGAGCATCTAGCTGGCAAGACGAGATAAAAGGAAGGTTGTCTAGTCTCTGAAGGGGACGGAGGAGTAAATTTGCTGAATGGATAATGTGTTTGTTTCTCTTACTTTTATTTCATTAAGCTGTCTAAGTTAAATAAATGAACAATAATTAGGAACAGTAGGAATTATAATTAGTTAGGATCAATGTTTTAAACAGTTAATTTTACCTTTGTAATCATGTTGAACGACAATGAAAAGTTCTGTAACAAAACTGATGTAACTAATCGGACATAACCAACAGCGGTTGGAAAACTAACAGTTTTCTAACAGTTGTTTTAAAAGGGGAACAGAATACAGTATGGGGTTCGATTTACGGAGAAAAGAAAAGAATAAAGGATTGAAATTTCTGTGCACATTTCCTCACTAACGTCCTAAAGGTTGTTTACATTTTTTATGCGAGATTGCATTTGTTTTTATGTTCAGTACAGATTGTTTGTAGCATATGTACATGCATATGGTCTCATACGTGATTGGAGTCACAACAATTCCAGAAATTAAATGTAATCACACAGGTTGCAAAGAAACCCAAGGAACATGCGGTGGAAACCAACCATACAGACCCAGAAACCACACACACAGTTGAACGTCAAGGAGGTGGAACCAGCCGAGCCCAAACAAGTAACAACGTTTTGATATTGCCAGGTATGCTGGTGAACAACCATTTACAGTTCCATATTTAAATTAACACAAATAGGAAAATAGAATTCGAATTCATTCACAGACACACACACACACACAAACACACACACACACATATATAGATCTTTTTCGGAACCAAAAAGACCCGTTCTACAATTATACCAACCACTGCTTATGACAAAACGGGACTAGACATAGTATGGGTTTAGAATCCTTGACCCATTACAATAACCAGACAGGAAAGGAATCCCTGTGTAAGCCTACAGTGAAACGGCGTACAGACAGCGACCCAACAAATAACAATTATACAGACTCTAACAACCTTAGCCTAACGCTGAACAGAAGCAACCAAAGAACAGAGAACGACACTACTTGTGTCTAGCTGGAGCAACCGAATTGCCAGGTGCCGAAACCCTTGAGTAGTCATACCTACAACAACAACCAGTTAACAGACGATATAAGCAACTGACAGTGAAAAGAAACGAGGGCCTGCAACCTAGAAAAAGAAAACAAGTTTCAGTTCTTTACCTGACGGAGGCAAGCCGCGACCATAACAATTCCACCAGGTCACCCTGCTCACAAGGAGCCAAACCATTAGTTGACTGAGGGAAAAGAAGCAGATATTGATAACATGGAACCAAGCGAACTTACCCTGTGAGTGACGGAGGAACTGAGGAAGGTTGGCATCGGATTCTGCCAGATTCGTGGAAGGCCGATTCAAAACCAGAGGGTTGTCACCTGAAGCAGCTCCAACCAGCAAACGACCACAACAACTGAGGAAGATACAGGCATTAATACTGCATACCAAAGAGAAGGAACGCAGAGACGTAACAGAAAGCCACAGATACACAATGAACAGTCAAAACTTAGCACGTGGCGGGCAAGAATTGAACCTACTGAGTTGGCACAGCCATTGTCGGACGAAGAGGAGAGACTTTCAGGCCAAAACCCTGAACCAAAGGACGCAACAGTAGAACTCCATATAAAAAACACCAGAAACCGCCAAGAATGCAGAGCTCACAAAACCAAGAGAATGGAAAAACGAATGACTTGGGCGCGGGTTTGATCGCCCATACCAAGGCAGGCTTGAGAATTCCAAGGGAGGAGAGTTGTCAAACAACTGGAGGCAGAAGGACCAATCACCTGCGCGGGTACCAAGGACCAAATCCCTGTCATTAAATTCAACCGCCGACGAATCAACTTACATCAAAAATATGATGTTCATTATTAACTGCCGCTTTATTCCCGCATTGATATTCATGGGAGGTGTATATGTGGGATGGACCCATCAATTTTGAATGTATTTGTGAATACACTTCTAAAAAAAATTATCTTCATCCACTACAATGAAGTACATATTGTATTGAATATTTTAATCTAGGCACATTTTTCTTTGATACCATGAAGTTTCTTAAAAATTGGATAAAACCTACGTGAACCAAGTATCTTAACTTTTATCAAAATGTGGTTTGATTGATATCTGATGAACTGAAAAGTGTGCAATTAAAATATATAATTAAAGTGGCCCCAGTCAAGTGAACAACTTAATGATATATTAATTTATAAATACAACCTATTAAATTTATTTAATTTGTATGGAACAAGTCTTACATGTACATGTTTAACCACCATTTAAATAATTGGTTTTAAGAGTTATGAAAAATATAATTGCAATGATCGAGCTCAAGCAAAATAAACTAAGTATATGTCAATTTCTACATAAAACCTAGTTCACTTTTTAAACTTCAAAGATACTAATTAATTATATGTTAATTTATAGTCTCTTCCCTAGTTTCTCTCTGTGCTTCTGTTATTGTGATATCTATAACTATTGTTAGTTCTACATACAACCTAATAGATTATTTTAACTTATAAGGAATAAGAAAAGTATAAAAGAAGACATTGAGCCATTCTTTTAACACTGATTTTTAAAAGGTATAATGATCAATTAAATGACAATGAGAAAAAATAATTGCAATAGTGTAATTCAAGCAAATGGACCAATTATCCAATAATTTTTACATAAAACCTAGTTTTTTTTTTTTTTTTTTAATTTCTATGGAATAAGAAATATTTATATGAACACATTAAACAACCATTCAAATCAATAATTATTATTAACACAATATATCAATAGAAATAAATAAAATAAAAATATTTCATTTGTAATAATAACAAACTGGATGACTAATGTTTCTATTATTATTATGTAATAGAAGACAAATTAAATAAAAAAATGATACACAATATAGTAATGGTGTGTGCGCGCACCACACGTGAGTGAAAGATTTATATTATAAACATGATATTTATGTTTATACATGAAATAAACACTATTAATCTTAAGATATAGTTAAATGTGATTGAAAATCCTTCATAGTAGCTCAAACATGTAATGCCTCATTGAATTTATTTACAGTTCTTGATATCTCATTGATCAACCATTTGCTCTCTTGGTTTTTTCCAATAAATGGAGTGGAAAGAATCACATTTACTTTGATATTTACTTTCACTATTTTAGTTAGAATTCCACTATAAAAGTATGAGATGCATATTAAGTACGATTTTTCACACTTTTTTCAATGATTTAGTGTGTTTAATTTTTGTTGAATTCTGAGTGACCTTATGCCCCTTTTGTGGGTTATAAACTAGAATAGTCCACATAAACACAATTTGATCTTGTGATATTTTTGAAACCAACTTTTTAAAAACTCATGTCATATTTTGTTTCAATGTTTTCACCTAAATTGTGATTTCAAGTGATTCATTTTAGAAACATATTTCAAAAAAACTTTTTCATGTGCATGAAACCAAAATAATATGTCTCTATTTTGTAATCAACCACCCTTCTCATTTTTTAAATATGCCATTTTCTTGTTATCATCATTATTGCCTTGATAAAAAGATGTACTCTAATTTAAAAGTAACTAATTTCTTTTTAATGATTTTGAATACAACATAATAATAAATCATTTAATAAAATAATTTTATTCATGCTAAAAAATTATTAAGAAAAAATTGTTAAAAAATACATTTACTTCAAGTATTTTTTCTACTATTTCTATATAAAATATTATTTTCTTGTATTATCTTCATAAAACCTGGAAAAAATGTTGTCTTCATTCCAATACCAATAACACTTCCTTAAATAAAATTTTGTAATATAACATATATTCAATACTCAATTGATAATAAATAAATAGTGATTATAGATATATATATATATATATATATATATATATACACAGACAATAAATCGTGTTAAATAGTGAATATAATTGTTCAGATTATCTTCCAGATTATCTTCAGGATGAACCACCATTGCTGGTTCGAAACGTCGATGAAGAATAATCTTTATGCGATGTATCCGGAAGATAATCTGAACAATAATGAAACTCGTAGAAACCTCAAAGAGTGAATATAATATTTTTTTTCGTGATTATGGTTTTCTGGCATATTCCCTTGATCAGTGTATTCATTTTTTTTTAATTTTTAACTATATTCAACTTATGAAATGCTATTACTTGTGAAAATGAAAATAATAATGAGAGAGAGAAAAATGCTCATTTCCATATGCATTATAGTTTTGTGACAGATTCCCTTGATCATTATGTTTATTCCCTTATTTTAACTATATCCAACATATGAAATGCTATTAATTGTGAAAATCAAAATAATAATGAGAGAGAGAAAAATGTCATTATGTTTATTCCCTTATTTTAACTATATTCAACATATGAAATGCTATTAATTGTGAAAATGAAAATAATAATGAGAGAGAGAAAAATGTTCATTTCCATATGCATTATTTTGTGGTCATTGTCTTTGATTATTTTTTTAATTTCTTTCTATAGTTTGCTTATAATATTTTTTTGAAAACATTATTAATATGATAATTAAATAAATTCAAATGTGACAATTAAATGTGTTGGAAGCCTTTCTTCCCTTGTAGGTCGGTCCAAAGGAAGTCCTCCAAGAGCTTCTCCTTGGCATGACACTTGTTGGACACGGTGTATCGATAACGGGAAAGGAATTTATTGAGTGATTAAAAGGAGAGGAATCACAAGATCGTTCGACCGTATGGGAGAGGAATCGATAAGTACTTAGATCCTTCAACAATGTATATATTATATTATATATGTAATTATGCATTTATATAAGAGAAACAAAAAATTGTGTAAAATACCTGAATTTTACAAGTAGTTAATGGATCTTGGCTTTAATAGTTAAAAAAAAATTGTGAATATTCAACATGATTGTGCTTATGCCTTTATTTATACAGTGCATATTGTTTTCTTTCCTATGTACAATAAGCCTTCCTGTCATACTTCCATGGCCTTCCTAGTAGTATATGACATACATCCATCGACATAATATCACAAATAACCTTATCCTTATATCTGCCAATATGGAACTCAACTTCACATTGTTCGTCCACCAACAACTGATGGCCTTTCTGCAACAACGATACCTTGTAAGGAGTGGGGTGCTTCAGCCTCTTCAAACCCAACTTCTCTACCATCTTCGTGGAAACCAAATTATTTGTACTCCCATTGTCAATAATTAGCTTGCAGCATTTTCCGTGTGACTTACAAACTGTCCGGAACAATGCTTTCCTTTGAGTTTGCTCAACTGTTTCGTTGGCTGGTTTCAGCAACACTTTGTTCAAAATTAAGGCTTCCCCTGTTTTCGGCACATTTTTTGCTTCCTGGGGGGGTGCCTCTGCTTCCTCTGGTTGTGCGACATACGCACCTCTCTGTCCAACTTGTTCTGCTTCAGGACACTCAAAAGATCTGTGCTCCCACTTGTGGCACCTGTAGCACTGATAATTAACTCCTCTGCCTTGGCCATTTCCTCTTCCTCACTGATATGGCTTTCCACCTCTAGTGCTTCACCTTTTTCTACTGTCCCAGAAGTTTTGGAACTGTTGCCTTCTTCACTATTGCTGGTAGTTCACCCTCTGCCATAAGACTGTCCTCTTGCTCTGCCGATTCCCTGTCCTCTCCTAGCATTTTGTTTTCTAGTAATCTTCTCCTCTGCCTTCATGGCACTCTGGTACGCCTCTTCTATATTTTTCGGGGAAAGAATGCTATTTTCATCTGATATTTCCAATCTCAAACCATTTACATACCTTGTTGTTTTCTCCGAGGTGTCGTCAGTATAACAAGCTCTTAAATTTACCTAGTAGAATTCTTCCGTGTACTCTCTTACTGTCATCCCTTTCTGTTTCAAATTTTGCACTTGCCAATGCAATGCAATCTGGTAATCCTTGGGTAGAAATCTACCTTTCAACTTGGCCACCATCCTTGGCCATTTCTTTATTGGCAATTTGTTCATCCTTCTTCTCTCTGCTTGGACACTGTCCCACCACAGGGTTGTGTGTCCCTTCAGCTTTGTTGCAGCGAACTTAACTCTTCAGTCCTCATTGACCTCTTCACACTCAAAATATTTATCCAGCTCACTGATCCAGTCCAGTAGAACTTCTGTGGACAAGCTACCATCATAGTTTGGAACTTCTGGTTTAGGCTTGCTACTTTCCAATAGGACTGACCTCAATAATCTCATTTCTGTCCCTTCTTCATCTGACCCATCTGTTGTCACTATGGCTTCTTCTTGGCTATCATCTCCTACCTCTGGATCCCTTCTCCTTCCTGCTTCAACTGCCTCCAAATGGGCAGTAAGGATCCTAATTTCCTCCCGCAATCCTTCATCTGCTGCTCTCCGAGCACCTCTTCCACGTCCTCGTCTTCCAACTTCCATCTCTCAAGAAAACTCTAAATCCTACTCTGATACCACTATGATGGGACCAGCCCGTAACTTATATTTTCTTATGTTAACAACGGTAATCCAACACTTTAATCAACAGTTGTATGGTTAACAAATAATTGGGGATTAACACATTTGATTAGGTGCTAATCAAAGGATTGTTCTGGATATTTGTTGGATGGCATTTATGTCAGAATTCAATGATGGCTTGCTGGCTGTACCTGCCTCGGTTACTATTTTCTTGCTCTTGATTGTTGCCAAAACCCTTGGTTCTTAGTCATTCATTCATTTTCCATTTGCGTTTTCGTTGTGTCGAGGTTTTAGACTTGCAGTGAGGGTTTGTTCTGTGACTGTGTGGAATTTTGCAGCACGGTTCTACATGCACCTAGCTATGGATTCTGGTATCTATTGGTGTGATATCTTCGCTTGCTCTTGTGACTTCGCACCTGGTTACTTGGGCATGGTGTGGAGGTTTTCCTCATCTGTATGAGAGGTTTAATGTTGTTTCCTTCTGCTTGGTTACTATACTTTCCCTTGTTCCACTGTTTTTGTTCCGTTATAGTCTTTCTAGTTGTTAGCTTATGGTGGATGGATGCATGTTCTATGTTCTACAGGTCATGGTCACGGTGGCCTCCTCAACTTCGCGGTCCTGACAAGGTAAGTTGTTCCTCCATGATATTGCTTACCCTCTTTGCTTTTCCTTGGCACTAACAACATTCGCCCCTTGGTCTGTAGGGTTTCATCGATGATTGTGGCTCAGTGGGGTTTCACTCCTCCAATGCAAATGCTCTTCAGGTAAACCACTTTCCCTTCTGTGCTTTCGGTTCTATTTTTTTCTGTTGTTGGTTCTTGGCTATATTTCAGAATACATTTGACTGACAGTACCCTGTGGACTCATTGTGTAGGTGAGGGTTTGTTCCCAGGCGTGGTCTGTGTAATTTTTTTGAGCAATCGATCTAGTAGGCTTATTCTCTGCTACTCTTGTCAATTCATTTTAGTTTAGTTATCTCTGTTAGGTTACTAGGCAAAGTTCCAGTACCCCTTCATCAGGTTTTCTCTATTGTTGTGCGACTCGGGATTCAATTTGTATATAAACTTTTGGCTATGCCCTGAACACTTGTAAATTTTGTTTTGTCCGCCTTTATATGGTGGCCGACTAAACCCTCACTTTCAGGGTTTGGTGATAACGTATTATCTTTCCTCTGTTATTAACTGAATATTCGGGACTATTGAATGTGTACAAATATTTTTTGATTATGAAAAGAATTAACAGGAAAGGTTTTTTTGTATAGTCTGTTTACCTCTGTTTTGGGATCGTTATTCAGTGATTACATTCTCGTTCTATTTCGAACTACTCGTATTGTTGTTGGCTTCTATTTATTTAGACTCCATTGTGGTTATTGTCGGACTCTGTGCTGGAATGCTCACTTTTTTTCTCTGTTTGCTCTCTATTTTACAAAAATACAAAAGATAGGAACACACAAAACTACTTAGCTTACTCAATAGTTAGAGGAAAAAGATAAATGTTGGTCCTGGACAAACTGTCACAGATGGATTCAGATATTTGGATGAAAAAAATTACTCTTTTTATTGTATTTCTCTTCTCATGCACTGAACCCCTCTAGAATGTATTACGTTGGTTTTTATGTTGTGTTTAGACAATTACTTGAACTGTTCTCGGTTACCCTTCAGTTACTCTTTGTTTTTACACAATCAATAATTATGTTGGGTTTTCTTGTGCTGTAGGATTTACAATATTATATTTTTGCTTATGAACAAACAGCTATAAAATGGACTAAGAAAATGACAAAACAATATAACTGCTATGACACTATCCTAACCGTACTATTCCTAATATTCCTTAACTAATAATAATAATAACTAGTTTCTAGACACTGTTTTATTTAGTAAATGTAAATGAAACTAAAAGACATTGAACCTGTCCTCCTTGGCTGAGACCAACACCTGGTCATGATGCCCTTAGCTGGATGCTCCTGCATCAACTTCTCATTGAAAAATGCAATAGGTTTGTCTTCTTGGCTAAATGCAGCTCCAGTGGCTGTACCACTTGCATCACAACGAACCTGAAAAAGATTTTTAAAATCTGGCAATCTCAGGATCAGTCTTTCTATGATATTCTTCTTCAGTAGTTGAAAGCTCTTCTCTGCTGCCTCTGTCCAACGAAAAGGCTGACTTGTATTTTTTATAGTGTCCAACATAGGTGCACAGATTTCACTGAAATTCCTTATAAATTTATAATAAAAACTTGCTAGCGCATGAAAACTACATACTTAAAATAGATTTTTTAGGGATGGCCAGTTAACGATTGCTGCAATCTTCTCTGGGTCCATCTTCAACTCGTTTTCTGCAATCACAAAACCTAGATAAACTAGTTCTTTTTGTAGAAAAGTGCATTTTTTCAGATTTATCAGCAGCTTATTCTGCTGCAATTTTTCTAGCACACTTTGAACATGTCGAAAGTGTTCCTCCTTAGTCTTGCTGAAATTAATATATCATCAAGATACACTATTACAAAATTTCCAATGAACTCTTTCAACATTTCGTTCATCAGTTGCATAAAGGTACTATGTGCATTACTCAATCCGAATGGCATTACCAGCCACTCGTATAGCTCTTCATTGGTCTTGAAGGTTGTCTTCCACTCATCCCCTCCTGATTCGAATCTAATGATAACCACTCTTCAGATCAATTTTCGAGAAGTATGTTGCCCCGCTCAGGCAGTCCATCATGTTGTCCATCCGTGGTAGTGGAAATCTGTACTTGATGGTAATCTTGTTGATGGCCCTTGAATCTGTGCACATTTGCCATTCTCCTCCTTTCTTGGGAGTGAGAACTGTTGGAACTGTGCAGGGGCTCAAGCTCTCCCTTATCAACCTTTTATCCATCAATTCCTGCACTTGTTTTCTGATTTCCTCGTTATCTTTGGGGCTCATCTCGTATGATGCCTTGTTCGGTAGGCTTGCTCCAGGTATAAAGTCAATATGATGACTTATACTTCTCTTAGGAGGCAATTTGTTTGGTAAATCGTCCACTATTATATCAATGAATTCCTGCAGCATTTTCTGAATTTCTGCAGGCAAATTAGACACTTTTGTGTGTAACAGCATTGTTTTTTCCCTTCTTACAAAAACATAGTTCACTTCACTATTTTCAATCTGCTTCAAAAATTGTTTTCCACCCATTAGTAACACTCTCGTCCCGCTTGTTTCTGTTGTCTCCTCCTCCTTGATGGGCACAATTATGTGCTTGATCCCATCTTTGACAAACTTGTAACAGTTTGTCTTCCCATCATGCACTACCTTTTGGTCATACTGCCATGGCCTCCCTAGCAGTATATGACATACGTCCATTGGCATAATATCACAAATAACCTTGTCTTTATACCTACCAATATGGAACTCAACTTCACACTGTTCATCAACCAACAACTGATGGCCTTTCTGCAACCACGATACCTTATAAGGGGTGGGGTGCTTCAGCCGATCATAATTCTTTCCTTTGAGTTTGTTCAACTATTTCCTTGGCTGGTTTTACATAACTTTATTCAAAACTAAGGCTTCCCCTGTTTTTGGCACATTTTCTGCTTCTTGAGGTGGTGCCTCTGCTTCCTCTGGCTGTGCAACAAATGCTCCTCTTTGACCAGCTTGTTCCACTTCAGGACATTTGAAAGACCTTTGCCCCCACTTGTGGCACCTGTAGCACTAGTAGTTAGCTCCTCTACCTTGGTCATTCCCTCTTCCTCGTTGATATGGCCTGCCACCTCTAGTGCTGTCTCCTTTTTCTGCTATCCCTGTAATTTTTGGAACCACTGTCCTCTTTACTATTACTGGCAGTTCATCCTCCACCATAGGACTGTCCTCTTCCTCTTCCGGTTCCCCGTCCTCTCCTAGCATTTTGTTTTCTAGCGATCTTCTCCTCCACCTTCATGGCACTCTGATAGGCTTCCTCTATGTTTTTCGGGGAAAGAATGCTGATTTCATCCAATATTTCCAATCTCAGAGCATTTACATACCTTGCCTTTTTTTTTTTTTTTTTTTTCCAGGGTGTCCTCCGTGTAACGAGCTCTTAAATTTACCCGGTAGAATTCCTCAGTATACTCTCTCATTGTCATCCCTTTTTGCCTCAAATTCTACACTTGCCGATGCAGTGCAATTTGGTAGTCTTTGGGCAGAAATCTCCCTTTCAACTTGGCCACCATTCTTCGCCATTTATTTATTGGCAACTTGTTCATCCTTCTTCTCTTAGCTTGGACACTATCCCACCACAGGGCTACGTGTCCCTTCAACTTTGTTGCAGCGAACTTAACTCTCTGATCTTCACTAACCTCTTCACACACGAAATATTTGTCCAATTCGCTGATCCAGTCCAACAAAAATTTTGTGGACAAGCTATCGTCATAATTTGGAATTCCTGGTTTAGGCTTGCTACTGGCCAATAGGACCGACCTCAACAATCTCATTTTCGGCCCTTCTTCATCCGATCCATATATAGTAACTATGGCTTCTTCTTCGTTATCATCTCCTACCTCTGGATCCCTTCTCCTTCCTACTTCAACTACCTCCAAACGGGCAGTAAGGATCCTGATTTCCTCCTGCAATCCTTCCTCTGTTGCTCTCCGAGCACCTCTTCCACGACCTTGTCTTCCAACCTCCATTTCTTAGGAAAACTCTAAATCCTGCTCTGATACCACAATATGATGGGACCAGCCCGTGACTTATGGTTTAACACTAACAATAATAATTAACACCAATGATTTAATCAACGAATGTGTGATTAGTTGGTAATCAAAGGTTAGCGCTGATATTTTGGTGTGTGTTGATGGCTGTATTGATTTTGTTTGTACGTTGAGAGGACAGCTGTCCTGGCCTTGGGTTTCCTTCCCGCTCTTGGACTAAACCCTAACCCTCACATTGTTCACTCCAACATTTTCATTCTGCTTTGTTTGGTGTTGAAAGCTCTGTCCGTTGGTTTTGTTGGTGACTGTAAATGGTTCGAATCCGATGCTTTGTTCACGCCCGACTATGGGTTTCTCTGTTGGTAGGTGGTATAACTCTGCTTAGTATTGTCTTGACTCTCTGGTTAGTTTGGCTATCTCATTAAGTTGTTGGCTTCGTTGCGAGGGTTTCTCTATTTTTCTTGGTGGTCACTGTCTCTCCTTCTGTCACTTACGCATTCTGCTGAACTTCTTCAATGATATTTCCAGCTGCCTGTATGATTATTTCTTCATTTGACTTGTCTGCAATATATTATGAACACAGGTTGTGGCCTCGAAAGACCCTTTCCTTTGCGTTTGTTCAGCTCTGGTAAGGTAACGACTCCTTCCCTACTAAATTCTACTTCCTCTGATTTTCTTATGAGCTAACAATCGTTGCTTCTCGTGAGCAAGGTTTCCTTCAATGGTCGCAACCCAAATATGGGTTCATTCGTCTAGTGCTTTCGAATATGCTGGTAAGTTCTCTTGGATTACTTCTTTTCGTTGTTCGCTCCTTTAGTCCTTCTGTATGTTAACGCTAATACTTTGTTGTGGTCGCTGTGTAGGTTGGTATGCTCCTAGCTAGACTGCTACTCGGCCCTTCCTCCAAACAGAACTGGTAGGGTCGTTCCTTGTTGCAACTTGTTTGGTTTGAGGGTTTCCCAAGTCGATTTCTTCCTCGTTGTAGTCGGTCAATAGACTAGGAACTGGGTCTCTATTGTCTCGTCTTTTGGTTGATGGAAAAATGGCCTTCAAGCCCAGTTGTATATGATTTCGTTTGTTCTTCAATGGACTATAACTGTTTCCGGGTTATAACCGTAACCCTCATTTGTTGTTTCTCTCCTGAAGGAGGGTTTGTTTGGCCTTAGGGTTGCTGGACTTTAGAACTTGTATTTATATAGTCTATATATTGGTCTTGACACTAAAATGCTTTTAAAGATGAATGAAAAAAAGAGTTTTCAATGTACAGGGTTACCTTTCTTGTAAATGCATCGCACTGTGACTGTATTTAATTTTTTAATTGCTATGACTGTTGCATATTCTTGTTTTTTTGAAATTTGTTGGAGTGGCTAGAACTGCCTGTTCAGTCTCATGTTGATATGAAGTCTTTGCCTGTCGTTCGATTTTTGAAACTATGTCTCTGCTTGTCAATTGGTTTCTAGAACTTCGTCACTACTTGTCACTTGGTTTCTGGAAGGATTTCTGGTAAAATATACAGTTTGTTTCTTCATTACAGATGATAGTAATTAGACAAGAAACATAACAAGTATTGAACAGATGGATTCTAGAATGAAAATGTTTCTCTTTGTATTACTCTTTTGTGCTGGAATGTCGAACCCTTTCCATAATGTGGTGCATTTGTTTTGTAATGTTACAATACAGTTATGCAAACTGTTTGCAGTTGTTTCTTCAGTTACACAGTTGATAACTATTTTGCTATTTGAGTTTTCCCGTTCTGTGGAATACATAGATGATATATATCTTTTTGTGTTTTTTTTTTTGTTAAGTAAATAGCTGTAAAATAAATAAAAGAATAAACAAAACAATAGTGTGGCTGTAACCACCTTCACCTAACTGTACTGTCCCTAAATACCTGTTAACTGATAATGAAATAAAACAAGTTCCTAACACTATTTTAATCAACAAACATAAATGAAATCTAATGATGATGAACCTCTCTTCCTTAGCTGAGACCAAACACCCAGTCATGGTGCCCTTAGCTGGATGCTCCTGCATCATAACATATCTTTACTAACATAGAGTTTTATTTCAAAAATACCTTACATTTATAAGCTTGTGTTAATCTTGTGTTAATGCATATAACTAAATAGAATTCAATAAATAACTTCATGTCTTGTTGAATTTTATGAGATCATTTCAATTATAAATAATTTATTTAAGAATTGAAATTTACAAAATGTTAATATGGATGAGAAAATCAAATGACATATGGTGCAAAATTTTTAAAGACATCCATTTATAATCCATCTTTTGAATGAGCATAAATAATACACTATAATTATTCCATGTTTTATCAAGAAAAACATTTTTTTACATGGAATCTTATTTCAAAAATTGAAATGCCACATTTATACACTCGTATTAAACCACATGATAGGAAAATAACACTCAATAAATGGCTTCCTTACTTATATGAGCTGGATTGCAAATTGAATGCCTTAACATTTAAAGAGTTTGAAGTCATTAATTTATAACACATTGTGCATTACCCTAAATAGTCCATAACACTCATTATCAAGCAATTCTAATAGTTTGGCAGAAATGCATCATAGTTTATGACTATTATATATCACGTTAACACACCCATATTAATTCATTTTATGGGAAATTAAACTTCAATAAATGACTTTGTTCCTTGATCTTTTATAATATGATATGACTACAATTACAAATATTAATTGATTAAGTATACAATTTTATAATAATATATTTAATGCGAAATCAAATATCTTATACTTTAAAATTTCAACTCATTCATTTATAACCCATTTCCCATTAACAACATGAATAGTTTATTTAACATTTATAAAGTAAATAATTCTAATTTCTTAAGCAAGCACCTTTATTTATATGAAGCTTTAACATTCATTATCAAGCCATTCTAAAATTTGTTTGGAAGAAATTCATCATAGTTTATGACTATTATATATCACATTAATACACTCATATTAATACATCAATAAATGACTTTATTCCTTGCTTATTATAACTACAATTATAAATATTAATTGATTTAAGTATACAATTTTATAAATATATATGGATTGAGAAATCACATATCTTATACTTAAAAAAGTTCAACTCATTCATTTATACACATTTCCAGCATTTATCAAGTAAATTATTCTATTTTTAAGTTCTCATTTATTTACATGAAGCTTCAATTCAAAAATTACATTTCACATTGATACTTGAATATTAATGCATATAAGTAAATAGAAATGAAAAGGAAAAAAAAAAAAACTTCATATCTGGATGACTAATATAAGATGATTTCAATGACAAATAATTCATTTAATTTTTTTTGCAATGCAAAAACAATCATAATCAATAATAAAAATTTATAATAATATAATTGTGAATTTTCATATATTTCAAAAAATATATAAAATCATACAAATTATTTCAACAAAAATTATGTGTAGTTTGTTTTTTTTTAGTGATCGAGAGGTTAAACGAACCTATGTGAACTTAACTCCTTATTATCAAGGCAATCATTGATTGAGCTACCCCATGGATTAGTTTGTTTTGAAAATTTTTTGATGCAGGAGCATCTAGCTGACAGGACGAGATAAAAGGAAGGTTGTCTAGTCTCTGAAGGGGACGAAGGAGTAAATTTGCTGAATGGATAATGTGTTTGTTTCTCTTACTTTTATTTTCATTAAGCTGTCTAAGTTAAATAAATGAACAGTAATTAGGAACAGTAGGAATTATAATTAGTTAGGATCAATGTTTTAAATAGTTAATTTTACCTTTGTAATCATGTTGAACGACAATGAAAAGTTCTGTAACAAAACTGTGTAACTAATCGGGCATAACCAACAGCGGTTGGAAAACTAATAGTTTTCTAACAGTTGTTTTAAAAGGGGAACAAAACACAGTGTGGGGTTCGATTTACGGAGAAAAGAAAAAAATAAAGGATTGAAATTTCTATGCACATTTCCTCACCAACGTCCCAAAGGGTGTTTACATTTTTTATGTGAGATTGCATTTGTTTTTATGTTCAATACAGATTGTTTGTAGCATACGTACAGGCATATGGTCTCATACGTGATTGGAGTCACAACGATTCTAGAAATTGAACGTAAGCACACAGGTTGCAAAGAAACCCAAGGAACGTGCGGTGAAAACCAACCATACAGTCCCCGAGACCACACACACAGTTGAATGTCAAGGAGGTGGAACCAGCCGAGCCCAAACAAGTAACAACGTTTTAACATTGCCAGGTATGCCAGTGAACAACCATTTACAGTTCCATATTTAAATTAATACAGACAAGAAAATAGAATTCGAGTTCATTCACACACACACACACACACACACACACACATATATATCTTGTTCGAAACCAAAAAGACTCGTTCTACAATTATACCAACCATGCTTATGACAAAGCGGGAACTGGACACAGTACGGGTTTAGAACCCTTGACCCATTACAATAACCAGACAGGAAAGAAATGCCTGTGTAAGCCTACAACGAAACGGCGTACAGACAGCGACCCAACAAATCATAATTATACAGACTCTAACAACCTCAGCCTAAAGCCGAACGGAAGCAACCAAAGAACAGAGAACGACACTACCCGTGTCTAGCTGGAGCAACCGAATTGCCAGGCGCCGAAACCCTTGAGCAGCCATACCTGCAGCAACAACCAGTTAACAGACGATATAAGCAACTGACAGTGAAAAGAAATGAGGGCCTGCAACCTAGCAAAAGCAAACAAGTTTCAGTTCTTTACCTGATGGAGGCAAGCCGCGACCATAACAATTCCACCAGGTGACCCTGCTCACAAGGAGCCGAATCATTAGTTGATTGAGGGAAAAGGAGTAGATATTGATAACATGGAACCAAGTGAACTTACCCTGTGAGTGACGGAGGAACCGAAGAAGGTTGGCACCAGATTCTGCCAGATTCATGGAAGGTCGATTCAAAACCAGAGGGTTGTCACCTGAAGCAGCTCCAACCAGCAAACGACCACAACAACTAAGGAAGATACAGGCATTAAGACCGCATACCAAAGAGAAGGAACGCAGAGACGCAACATAAAGCCACAGATACACAACGAACAGTCAAAACTTAGCACGGGGCGGGCAAGAATTGAACCTACTAAGTTGGCACAGCCATTGTCGGACGAAGAGGAGAGACTTTCAGGCCGAAACCCTGAACCAAAGGACGCAACAACAGAACTCCATATCAAAACCACCAGAAACCGCCAAGAACGCAGAGCTCACAAAACCGGGAGGATGGCAAAACAAATGACTTGGGCGTGGGTTTGATCGCCCATACCAAGGCAGGCTCGAGAATTCCAAGGGAGGACAGTTGTCAAACAACCGGAGGCAGAAAGACCAATCACTTGTGCGGGTACCAAGGACCAAATCCTTGTCATGAAATTCAACCGCCGGCGAATCAACTTACATCAAAAATCTGCTGTTCATTATTAACTGTCGCTTTATTCCCGCATTGATATTCGTGGGAGGTGTATACGTGGGATGGACCCATCAATTTTGAATGTATTTGTGAATACACTTCTAAAAAAATTTATCTTCATCCACTACAATGAAGTACATCTTGTATTGAATATTTGAATGTAGACACATTTTTCTTTGATACCATGAAGTTTCTTAAAATTGGATAAAACCTACGTGAACCAAGTATCTTAACTTTTATCAAAATGTGGTTTGCTTGATATCTGATGAACTGAAAAGTGTGCAATTAAAATATATAATTAAAGTGGCCCCAGTGAAGTGAACAAATTAATGATATATTTAATTTATAAATACAACCTATTAAATTTATTTAATTTGTATGGAACAAGTCTTACATGTACATCTTTAACCACCATTTAAATAATTGGTTTTAAGAGTTCTGAAAAATATAATTGCAATGGTCGAGCTCAAGCAAAATAAACTAAGTATATGTCAATTTCTACATAAAACCTAGTTCACTTTTTAAACTTCAAAGATACTAATTAATTATATGTTAATTTATAGTCTCTTCCCTAGTTTCTCTCCGTGCTTCTTTTATTGTGATATCTATAACTATTGTTAGTTCTACATACAAGCTAATAGATTATTTTAACTTATAAGGAATAAGAAAAGTATAAAAGAAGACATTGAGCCATTCTTTTAACACTGATTTTTAAGAGGTATAATGATCAGTTAAATGACAATGAGAAAAAATAATTGCAATGGTGTAATTCAAGCAAATGGACTAATTATCCAATAATTTTTACATAAAACGTAGTTTTTTTTTTTTTTCTTCTTCTATGGAATAAGAAATCTTTATATGAACACATTAAACAACCATTCAAATCAATAATTATTATTAACACAATATATCAATAGAAATAAATAAAATAAAAATATTTTATTTGTAATAATAACAAACTGGATGACTAATGTTTCTATTATTATTATGTAATAGAAGTCAAATTAAATTAAAAAATGATACACAATATAGTAATGGTGTGTGCGCGCACTACAGGTGAGTGAAAGATTTATATTATAAACATGATATTTATGTTTATACATGAAATAAACACTATTAATCTTAAGATATAGTTAAATGTGATTGAAAATCCTTCATAGTAGCTCAAACATGTAATGCCTCATTGAATTTATTTACAGTTCTTGATATCTCATTGATCAACCATTTGCCCTCTTGGTTTTTTCCAATAAATGGAGTGGAAAGAATCACATTTACTTTGATATTTACTTTCACTATTTTAGTTAGAATTCCACTATAAAAGTATGAGATGCATATTAAGTTACACTTTTTTCAATGATTTAGTGTGTTTAATTTTTGTTGAATTCTGAGTGACCTTATGCCCCTTTTGTGGGTTATAAACTGGAATAGTCCACATAAACACAATTTGATCTTGTGATATTTCTAAAACCAGCTTTTTAAAAACTCATGTCATATTTTGTTTCAATGTTTTCACCTAAATTGTGATTTCAAGTGATTCATTCTTGAAACATATTTCAAAAAAACTTTTTCATGTGCATGAAACCAAAATAATATGTCTCTATTTTGTAATCAACCACCCTTCTCATTTTTTTTTAAAATATGCCATTTTCTTGTTATCATCATTATTGCCTTAATAAAAAGATGTACTCTAATTTAAAAGTAACAAATTTCTTTTTAATGATTTTGAATACAACATAATAATAAATCAGTTAATAAAATAATTTTATTCATGCTACAAAAATTATTAAGAAAAAAATGTTAAAAAATACATTTACTTTAAGTATTTTTCTACTATTTCCATATAAAATATTATTTTCTTGTATTATCTTCATAAAACCTGGAAAAAATGTTGTCTTCATTCCAATACCAATAACACTTAAATAAAATTTTGTAATATAACATATATTCAATACTCAATTGATAATATATATATATATATATATATATATATATATAATACATAGACAATGAATCATGTTAAATCGTGTATATAATTGTTTAGATTATCTTCCAGATTATCTTCAGGATGAACCACTGTTGCTGGTTCAAAACGTCGATGAAGAATAATCCTTATGCGATATATCTGGAAGATAATCTGAACAATAATGAAACTCGCAGAAACCTGAAAGAGTGAATATAATATTTTTTTTCGTGATAATGGTTTTCTGGCGTATTCCCTTGATCAGTGTATTCATTTTCTTTATTTTTAACTATATTCAACTTATGAAATGCTATTACTTGTGAAAATGAAAATAATAATGAGAGAGAAAAATGCTCATTTCCATATGCATTATAGTTTTGTGACAGATTCCCTTGATCATTATGTTTATTCCCTTATTTTAACCATATTCAACATATGAAATGCTATTAATTGTGAAAATGAAAATAATAATGAGAGAGAGAAAAATGCTCATTTCCATATGCATTATTTTGTGGTCATTGTCTTTGATTATTTTTTTTATTTTTTTCTATAGTTGCTTATAATATTTTTTTGAAAACATTATTAATATGATAATTAAATAAATTCAAATGTGACAATTAAATGTGTCCAAAGAAAGTCCTCCAAGAGCTTCTCCTGGCATGACACTTGTTGGACACGGTGTATCGATAACGGGAAAGGAATTTATTGACTGATTAAAAGGAGAGGAATCACAAGATCGTTGGAATCACAAGATCGTTCGACCGTATGGGAGAGGAATCGATAAGTACTTAGATCCTTCAACAATGCATATATTATATTATATATGTAATTATGCATTTATATAAGAGAAACAAAAAATTGTGTAAAATACCTGAATTTTACAAGTAGTTAATGGATTTTGGCAATTGTGAATATTCAACATGATTGTGCTTATGGCTTTATTTATACAGTGCATATTGTTTTCTTTCCTATGTACAATAAGCAACTTTGATTAAATTTGTCCTCGCATAATTCCAATAAACCTATTTTGAAATCATAATATTTCTCACTTTCATAAAGTGTGTCTTCGAAAGTATGAAAGTGTTTTGAAGTCTTGAAAATTTTCAATTATATAGAAATGTATAACTAAAATTATATTATAGCTATAACCTTCTATTCATAAATGCCATTAACGATTTTATAGTTGAACTTGGAAATTTTTTTATGGCAATTTTCAAAGCTTGGAACATAACATTACAATACCAAATCTCTTAAGAACTATAAATAAAGCAATTCAACAAATTTTTTAGTTAAACAATCAAAACAATTCAATATAATATTCCTTGTGGAATGGATCTTTTTTCAAAGCGAGTGTATCCAAAACAACAAGGTTAATACATAATATTGGTTGTAATTATGTGTTTCTCTTATCTAAGTAAATTTTTTTTAACTTCATAAATGTTTAGTGATCCATTTAATATTTTGTAGAAAGACCCTACATGCTTATTGAGAAAGGGACTATTTTTTGTATTTTGTGTTTCTTTTACACAAGTATCTCTTTCCATTGTGTTATAATAGTTTAAAAATATGATATGATTATTTAATAATGCTCGAGAATATTGAACGTGGCAAGAGTGTTATAATTCAATTTATCATTGTGATTTGACAATATATAATCACGGCATCCAAGGTTGTTTTGTTTGTTTCACTTTAAAATAATAGTCTTTTAATTTTATTACATTCATTGGATGATTTGGTGGAATATAAAACCAAATGGTTCCATCAAAGCAATTTGTTCTGTGGTTAGTCCTTTAAGAGGGTGAAGAGAAACAATTTTCAAAATGTGTAGACTATTTCTTTCATAATTCTCAAAGTCAAGTTGGCTCAAATAATACTTAAATGTGTCTAGTTGGTAAAATCTAAAAATGGTGTCTCATTATCCCGAATAGATTGATCAATATATAAGATTTTTTCAAGTAGAAAAATTAGTAATTGGATAGTTTGAGCACAACATTTCTTCATTGGCGTATTAAAAATAATAAATATAAACTAAAAACAATTTAATGTAAATATGGAAATATGAATTATACTTTGAAATTAAATAAGTATATATAAACTAATGAAAATTCATTGTAAATGTGAAAATATATGATTTATATTAACTAATTAAATAAGTCATGATGTTTAATAATCTATTTTAAATAAAGAGGGAAATGATAATAAATTTTCAGGTACAAAATTAATTGAAATTATAAGCATTGTCTTTCGTTGTCTCAAAAATTCTATTTACGTTTTCTTTAATTTGTCATTAGCAATGAAGAAATGCCTTTCCAAACAAGCAATTAATAAATGGAGTTTGTAGAAAAGCTTATTTGCAAAATGTAGTTGAAAAGAAATGTGAATCACTTCAATGGCTTCAACCGATGGATCTAAGAATTGGGCATTACATTCTTTATACTTTTTCTTTCCTTCCATAGATACACTATAGTAGGATTTGTTAAAATTTGTTTTTGTTATTTGAATGATGTGTTGATCATAAACTATCCAAAATTTGATGTTCTTAGCATTTATATCTTTCTCATCTACAATTTTGATAGGGTTTGATAGTGGATTAGACTCATTGATATCAAATGGAATCAAATGAGCTTAAGGAAATTATGTTAGGAATAATTTTACTAATACTTGAATAATGTAATCTCATTTTAAACAATGCGGGTGGGGGGTTTCAACATGCACCTTTTGCTAAAGGTTATAAAAAATAAGTAGTAATGCTTGAAAGCTTCACGAATTTTTTCACGATGATATGCAAGCCTCATTTTCTTGGATTCACTTATCCTAGTCTTTTCAAATTCTATTGCAGGTTTGAAGTCAATTTCTACAATATTCATTTTCAATTTAATAAAATATACTCTCCTCAAATTAAGTAATTAAGCATCAAGTGAATCATTAGTTATTTTATTAGGTAGTTTAGCTCTTTGCTACAAATAAGGAAGCATAAATGATGTTTTTTACATCTTACATAGTGATATTTTAGAATAACAAAGATATATTCTAAAATATCAACATGAATATTTAAACCAAATTTAGTGAACTATTCATAGTTATCCAACTTAAATTTTGAATTTTTTATGGTATTTTGTGAATTGTTACTGGAGCTTCAATCAAAACTAGTCTAAATTTTGTATACTTTACTTGTAAAGAAACTAATTTTACTTCATTTTCTTTAATCAACTCCACTTGAAATTCAATTTCCTTATCATTGTGAGAATATATTGACAGTAAAAATTTGAATCTTGTTGGACTGTCATCAATGGAGGGAGGAAATTCGATCGTGAGTCCCAATTATACTCACTTTCCTTTAGTGTAGTAACCTCTTCCTAGTATGTGGGCTTGATTGCTACATAGGGGCTTCACTCAATGAAACTCTAACATAATATATGTGTTCATGGAATACTAAACAATACCCTTATTTTGACTACATATTGGAAAATACCTCGAAAAATCACTTTATTTAACCCCCTAACAATATGAACCCAATACACCTTCCTAATTTAAAAACCCCTAAACTCACTAGATATTGTAGGTATCCATTTTTTCATTAACATTTTTTATACCCCTTTATATTTTTTTATTAACTTTGAGCTCCATTTTTTATATACAACATATAAAAACCCTTTACCCTCTATTATATGCTCAATATATTATGTCATTCTCCCCTCAATATATATCCCCCAATATGAACCCATGTGGTATGGTATTGCTCCCCCAGTAAAGCCCCCATGGGTTGCCACTTAGAAGATAAAGAAACATTTTTTTTTTTTTTTAACTATATAATCTACCTATTATTAGTGATGATTTTTCTTTGTTATTTCAATTTTATTCTTACAACGATTTGTGGAAGATTGGGGAGATTTATTATTAAATTGAATAGAATTGAAACAAAATTAATTGAATTCTTTGCTTAAATATAAATATATATTAAGTTGAGTGCAAACTTACTGAAAAATCGATCTAATGTACAACCATAGGAAAATGAGTTACTAATCAATAAATTTTATAAGAGACCCCATGTCCACATAAATATATGCTAATATGCAAGACTCAAGCAATTCAATACACACAATTTATCAAGCATGAACGATACATATATCTCCTAGATAATAAAATTGTATTAATTAGCAGGATGAGGCATTCATTTACAAAATGTTGCCAAATGGGGTCTTCAAAATAGGCATTCAATCTTACAATTTTCTCACCTTTCCCCTTCCTCCTATTATTTTTGAAGGAATAGGAAGTTCCTTCAAAAAGAATAGAAGGAAGGGGAAAGTGGAGAAAATTGTAAGATTGAATGCCTATTTTGAAGGCCCCATTTGGAAACATTTTGTAAATGAAGGCCTTTTCCTTCTGATTGATACAATTTTCTTATCCAAGAGATATATATATCATTCATGCTTTGTAATTTTTGTGTATTGAATTTCTTGAGTCTTACAAAATGGCCCTTGGACGGAAATGCCTTAAGCGCCATGGAGGCATTAAGACTTCTTTGATGAAACTTGTTATCGGTGTATCTTCCAAGAAGTGTTCGTGTTCAAGATTTTGGAGATCCTAAGGTCTTCCATATTTCATAAATGTTGCCTTACCTACAACATTTGATCTATCAATGTTTGTATGTCGGTCTTCATCTTGTCGATGTAGTAACGAATTTGGGTTTCCTCTATGGTGGGCATGATTATGAATTTTTCAATTGATTCTTCATTCACCACTTGGATTTTCTCGATCTCAGGTACTATTGTGGCTTAGACTTTAAATATTTCATGCAATATTGGTTCCATGGAGGTGGAGCTAGATAGGAATTCCAAAGTCCCAAATTACCATTGCTCTAACATATCAGTGTCCACATCCCACATCTTTCTAGTCGATTAAATTGCTTTGGTCACCATCACTTTACTTTCCTCATATTTTGTTAAATGTTAACTACTAGTCGATACTTCCTTTTTCGTTATGCTTAACCTTAGGAATGAATCAGGAGTGTCCATCTACTCCTTTTGCAATGTCATAATTTGATCGAGAGTTGTGTTGGCTCTCTCATTGGCCTGAGATTAAACGTCCATTTTTTGGGTTACCTATTGAAGTTATATGAGTAAATCCTAAACCTATTGTAACCTTTTGCTTGTGATTTGGATTAGTGTAAGGCATCCAAAAGTAATCTGCAAGTTGGCGCTGTGCTCTTGTCAGAGAAACCCTGAGTTTTTGGAGCGACCTTGGGAAAATCAATTTTTCTCCTTCACGGCATGTCCAAATTACATTCTTGAGGTGTCCATCTCATAGCATACTTCAAGAGCTTTCCAAAGAGCTATCAAGATCTCAATTTGGAGCAGTTTAAGGCCTCCAAAAGTGATTTGGAAGATAGCGCTGCGCTTCTATGAAATGCGCTGCACTTTGGCACTACGCGTAGGAACACTGCATTGCACGCAGGACAGAGTGCCCAAAAATACTTCAAAACTCTCCCAAAATATCAATTTTTCACTTGCAAGATTAATTTTACTGACTTATAAGCTAAGGAACAAGCAAGTACACCATCATCCTCCATCCTTTGCTTTTCCAATTTCATCTCATGTAAATGATTCTTCAAGTTAGGGTTTGTAGCAAAATTTGAATGGGAAATGTTAGGGTGAAAATGGCCATCATTATTTTTAGTTTCCAAAAAATGTAAAATGATATCCTACACCTTCATACATGTTTATTGAGCCATTTTGACCATTTTACCAACCTCCAAACAAAGTTTAAAGACTCAAAAAGCAAAACCCTAACTCATTCGTAGAGGTTTTTGGGAAAATCTCATCATAAACCATGTTGTTCCCACCTGCAAGCAAATCATTTTTCCATTGTTTCTCCACTTATTTTCATCAAATTTCAAATTCCTCTCACATTTCCCAAGACCCCTCCCATCATTTTGTCAAAATCCACCTTCACATCTCTTCATTTCCATTCATACCTCAGTTTATTTTTCATTCAAATGGATGTGGGGTCATCTAGCAAAACAATGGAGAAGAATCAGCTATCTAAACCTGAGGTGACTAAAGTGTATAAGAAGGGCTATAGGCTTGTGTTTACTTCTCACAGAGAGAAAGGGGCCAAGCCTTCTTCATCGACAAAGCAGGAACCGACAGCAAAAGAGAACGACATAGTTGAGCATGAGTTTGAACTGGTTGATTCATAGGCTGAGGATCAGACTTCAAACATGCGACAGAAAAATAGCGATAAGGACTATCAAATCAAGGAGCTAGCAATCAATTTGGAAAGAGAAAAATATGTCACATCATTCCTTGAACAAGAAGACAGTCAACTTAATGCAAAGGAGTTGATCCTAGGAAAGGAAAAAGCCAAGTTATTGCAGCAAGTCGGGAAAGGTTAGGAGATCTTGAAATCAAGCAATCCTGAAGCATAAAAGGGGAGAGGAAAGAGGAAAATACCAAGAACAAGAGGCCTCAAGAAAGCTTTGCAAGAGGAACAAGAACAAATTTTGCTTAATGAGGATCTTGACCTAGAAGATAGGATCGCCCTAAAGGTTCATCAAGACAAGGAATATTGGCTTAATAAGGTGAATGAACACTTGGAGAAGCTCCTTGAGAAGGAAAACAGAGACAATCAATTGCTCAGACACATGGCACATCACTATCAAGCTCAAAACATGATCACCAATGTCAAGGTAAAACAACTTGAAAACAAACTAAAGGAGGCCAAAAAGACCAAAAGGATGAGGGAAACTTGGAGATACTTGCTGAAGCATCCATGAAGCTATAAAAAACCTATTTTTACACCTTCCCTCCAATTTTTATGAAATTCTGAGAATTTTGAGTTTTTTGAGAAATTTTGGTCTATGTTCAGAAATTCAGATGCTCCAAGCGCTGCACTTTTTCCTCAGGCCTCCATTTGAGGAAAGGTATACATTTTTGGAAAGGTCTTGACATCCTCTAAAAAAAAATTTGCCCAAATTTTGCAGAGGTGGCTTAGTTTTGGAGAAATGTACAAAAAAGTGGCAAGAAACCAGCATTCTGGACCATTTTTTGACAGACACTACACTTCTGGAGCGACCTTGGGAGAATGGATTTTTGAAGGTCTTCCCATTCTCCAAATTCAGAAATTCAAACTGTTATAGAAACTGGATTTGAAGGGATAGTTGAACGTTCTCTTAGATTTTCATTTTGACCCCTGGAAGACACCTAAAAATTAGCTCAAAGTCGGCGATGCGCTTTTGCACTTTCTCCGTTTTTATTTGTAAAATTTCGCTGTGTAAAATTTCTAGTTTCTAGTCTGACTTGGTCAAAGTCAAGATTCTCTATGTAATGGCACATGTTACGAGGCTAGGTGATGTAGGCATGAATAAATGTATATCATAGGTTGTTTTTGATGTTTATTAGACCTCATAAAAGAAGCAAACTCCTAAACAAACTCCTCATGAGGTGTTTGAGTTGCACCTTCTCACTCTCACCTGTTGGTTGAGAGAATCTTGGAGTCAGTTCCTCCACCAAGGAATTCGACTCTTGAAGGTGGGAAAGTGTTATAGGAGAGTCTATAAGTACTATTTCACTTCAGGAGAAGAGGGCTGAACTTTTTGTGAAGGAGGCTTGCATTGTAATCATCTTTCAGCTAATACAGATACTGGTTGCAACTATTTTCAAGGAACTCTAGCCCAGTGAGTTCATGGTGCTTCTACTTCATTATTTTTGTTTTCTCATGGTCCAAACATCTTTATCTACATTATATCTCTTCTTTCTATGAATGCTTTATGATAAAATATTCAGAATTCTTGTTTTTCAAGCTTTGTTATCTGGTTTTATAGTTATGTGTTTTGTCTTCCTAAGCTAATGAAATCATGTTTATTTATGCTAATTAGTTTCTTCTACACTATATCCTCTGTACTACATTGAAAAATACTCAAATTACACCATGGCTTCTGATATATAGCTCCTTCTTATGTTTGCTTCTGCATTCCCACGGCCTAGACCTACTTGTGGCTCCAAACCCTAAGTTCAACAAATCCTTAAAAAACCAAAATTTCACAAACAAACAAACAAATACACATATCTAGCCTAAAATTCATTTGCTTTAAATTCATATCACTGATAAGAGACTTAGAGAGATCCCTCTCATGCTCAGTAGGGCTAGTTATTGAGATGAAGTGGTTTGAGGTTACTCGTGTCGATTTCCTTTTCAGCCTAGGAGATTGTAAGGACTAACATTTTTGGTGCCGCTGGGGAATGAAAGATCATATCTTCCTTGGGAAAGAACGACAAGGATCAGATTTGATTGCTGATGGTGAACAATGATCAAACACAAGAAAGGTTGTGCATATTTCACTTGGTGACTCTAGTGTCGAGGAATCCAAAGGTTCAGAAATTTCATGGCGACTCCACTGTTCAAAAATCAGTAGTTTGAAGAACTTCTTAGTGTCTTAATTGTTTTCAAGATGGATTCAACTGCTCGAAGGTATTCTCCTATGAATCAAGCTCATATTCTTGGTTTTCCGAATCAATTTCCTTGCATAGATTGACAAACTAATTTGCCCAAATTCATAGATGGAAACGAGGATGAGGCTATTCTGCATCTAATCAAATATCATTGGCATATACATAAGCTCGGGATTAAGTTTCATGAGGATTGTTTGATGAAAATGTTTATGGCTACCCTAGAAGGAAAAGCAATATCATGGTATGAAGGATTGAATCCATGTAGTTTATTCTCTCTTAAAGAATTCCACACAACATTCTTTGAGTTTTATGGAAAGTATCATCATTCATTCTTGTTGTTCAAAGATTTTTGTGAATCCTGTGAAAACTTCATTCAATACCTTGAAGAAACTTTTGGTGATGAAGAATGTCTAGATTATGAGATCATAGAGGCCCTTTATGAATATTCTTCCCAACAAAAAATAAAAGAGATTAGCTACTTTGATACAAAGGATCATTCACAACACATATCAACTCCTTATTTGCTTGAAGATGAAATAGATCTGCATCCTAATAGTCAATAAGAAATTGGTCCAAGTGAGAATTCTGAAATTTCATGTACAGAAAACTTAAGCAGTGAACCATCTAATGACAGTGATCATCTACTTTTTCAAGGAAATAGTGAACAAGAAGTTGTTTCCCTTGATTCTTATGGCATTCAAATTGATATTCTTCCTGTTGTAGCACATGAGGAATCAAATATACTTGAAGTGGTTGATGCATTTAAAGTTTTCCATGAGCATCCAAAATCCTGTCTTTTGGATGAGAGGTATGAAGATAGTCATTCACTTGTTCTTTCGGATTGTTCTTTCTCTGAGGTTTTATTTCAAGATCAAGTTTGTGAAGACCAAGATGAGGTTTTTGATGAAATGTATGAACAAGGATCTCTAGACACTCACCACTCATATGTCTCTCCAGCTCATCCATTTTCTGAAGCACTATTTCAAGGGCAGATTCATGCAAATAAAATTTTTAAATTTGCATGTGTGAAGGTTTCGGACAATGTAATTATGGCAGAGAATAATAATCAAACATTACAAGAAGATTATGAAGAGGAGAGCAGCCATAAAGTAGATTTTTTTTTAGAGCCACTTGCACATGATGGTCTTCCTCCAGATTTAGAAAACGAAGAGTGTGCTTGTATTTCTTCTGACTTTCAAGATATGTTAATGTTCCAGATTATTATATACCCTATTGCCAATTTGTTTTAGCCATCTGGAAAGATGAATTTTCTTGTATTAATGGATCGTGAGCACATATTCAGTGGACACTTGGAGTTCCCTAGATTTTGTTTGTTCTACCCACTCAAGGAAAGTACAAGAAGAATTCATGTAGCCACTTGCTGGATTGGCTACACTGGAGGGATCATTACACATGATTGCATATACATATCCAGTAGGTGAGAGGTTATCATCAAGATTTGAAGCCTGAGGTGAAGGCCCTAAGATCACGATGTTCTGCTGCCATAAGTAAGTTCAGTCAGTATGTTTTTTATAGTCAAGTTAGTTGGTTAGTCAGTCAGTTTTCAGATGGAATTTAGTCTTAGCATTATGACTCCATGCCTAATGGATAAGGCTAATTGGTCTAGTGTGTTCTTGACACCTCTAAGGAGCTACCATCCCCAGTTGGAGCCAATGTTAGTGTCAGTCAATTCAACCTGTCACCGGTGATTAAATATACTCTTACAAGGTGTTGTTAGGGTGTCAAGTCAAATTTTTGTCATTTCAGTGAGTCTTCAAATAAAAATTTGGTCATTGGTTATCATGTCTAGGTCATTGTTGCTCCCTTCACTTACCCATGGTCTTCATCACTCATCACGGTCATAGTCTTCTTCGAGGTATCATATCTTCATTTAAGTGTCCTGGGTCATGAAATGGTTAAATTCCTCATTTTAGGTCATGGTCTAGGGTTTCACTCCATGTGTCATCACAATACCATATGTTTCCAAAAGCATGTCCATCATGTGATTAAGTAGGTAAAGGGAGTTAGCAGCTTAGGGAAAGAAAAATAAAGGTAATGGTAATGTTTTATTTCAAATAAGACAATGTTGCAGTACACTACCTCACCTCATCATTCCTCATAGGGACATGTTTGATTCAAAATATGTTTATGAAAAAATGGAGACTAATTTCACAAAATTGAAAGAGGTTTTTGTCCATTATAGTCCAAGCAACACAAAACACCTTTAGTTTATGCACAGGTGTTATGATTTGAAAGGAATGCCCCAAATACACTTGCTACGGAGTGTTGCTTCACTTCTGGACAACTTGATGTCAAGACAATTTTTCAGGGGTTTGGAGCAGGTTTTGTCAGTTCTTGAGGACTCTATTGTGTAGTAGACATCTAATATTTCCAATGGTATCTTCAGCTTGTGAATTGGATTAGTGGAAGGCATCCAAAAGTAATCTGCAAGTTGGCGCTGCGCTCTTGTTAGAGAAATCTTGAGTTTTTGGAGTGACCTTGGGAAAATCAATTTTTCTCCCTCACGGAATGTCCAAATTACATTCTTTAGGTGTCCATCTTATAGAAGACTTCAAGAACGTTCCAACGAGCTATCAAGATTGCAATTTGGAGTAGTTTAAGGCCTCCAAAAGTGGTTTGGAAGATGGAACTGTGCTTCGGTGAGCTGCGCTACGCGCAAGATAGAGTGCCCAAAAATCCTTCAAAACTCTCCCAAATCCCAATTTTTCACTTGCAAGCTTGATTTTACTAACTTATACGCTGAGCAACAAGCAAGTACACCATCATCCTCCATATTTTTCTTTCCCAATTTCATCTCATGCCAATGATTCTTCAAGTTAGGGTTTGTAGCAAAATTTGCATGGGAAATGTTACGGTGAAAATGGCCATCATTATTTTTAATTTCCAAAATATGTAAAATGATATCATAAACCTGCATACATGTTAAGTGATCCATTTTGACCATTTTACCCACCTCCAAACAAAGTTTAAAGACTCAAAAAGCAAAACCGTAGCTCATTCCTAGAGGTTTTTGGGAAAATCTCATCATAAACCTTGTTGTTCCCACCTGTAAGAAAACCATTTTTCCATTGTTTCTCCACTTATTTTCATCAAATTTCAAATTCCTCTCACATTTCCCAAGACCCCTCCCATCATTTTGTCAAAATCCACCTTCACATCACTTCATTTCCATTCATACCTCAGTTTATTTTTCATTCAAATGGAGGTGGGGTCCTCTAGCAAAACAGTGGAGAAGACTCAGCTATCCAAACCTGAGGTGACTAAAGTGTATAATAAGGGCCACAGGCTTGTGTTTTCTTCTCACAAAGAGAAAGGGGCCAAGCCTTCTTCATCGACAAAGCAGGAACTGGTAACAAAATAGAAAGACACAGTTGAGCATGAGTTTGAATTGGTTGATTCAGAGGTTGAGGATCAAACTTCAAACATGCAACAGACAAATAGGGATAAGGAATATCAAATCAAGGAGGTAGCAATCAATTTGGAAAGAGAAAAATATGTCACATCATTCCTTGAACAAGAAGACAGTCAACTCAAAGCAAAGGAGTTGATCCTAGGAAAGGAAAAAGCCAAGTTATTGCAGCAAGTCGACAAAGGTAAGGAGATCATGGAATCAAGTGAGCCTGGAGCATAAAAGGGGAGAGGAAAAAGGAAAATACCAAGAACAAGAGGCCTCAAGAAAGCTTTGCAAGAGGAACAAGAACAAATTATGCTTAATGCGGATCTTGACCTAGAAGATAGGATCGCCCTAGAGGTTCATCAAGACAATGAATATTGGCTTAATAGGGTGAATGAACACTTGGAGAAGCTCCTTGAGAAGGAAAACAGAGACAATCAATTGCTCAGACACATGGCACATCTCTATCAAGCTCAAAACATGATCGCTAATGTCAAGATCAAACAACTTGAAAACAAGCTCGTGGAGGCCAAAAAAGACCAAAAAGATGAGGGAAACTTGGAGATACTTGCTGAAGCATCCATGAAGCTATAAAAAACCTATTTTTACACCTTCCCTCCAATTTTGAGCAAATTCTGAGCATTTTGAGTTTTTTGAGAAATTTTGGTCTATGTTCGTAAATCCAGCTGCTCTAGGCACTGCACTTTTTCCTCAAGCCTCCATTTGAGGAAAGGTATAAATTTTTGGAAAGGTATTGACATGCTCTAAAAACCCATTTTCCCAGATTTTGCAGAGGTGGCTTAGTTTTGGAGAAATGTACAAAAAATTGGCAAAAAACCAGCATTCAGGACCATTTTTTGACAGACACTGCGCTTCTAGAACGCCCTTGGGAGAATGGATTTTTGAAGATTTTCCCATTCTCCAAATTCAGAAATTCAAACTGTTCTAGAAACTATACTTGAAGGGCTAGTTGACCGTTCTCTTAGAATTTCAGTTTGACCCCTAGAAGAGACCTAAAAATCAGCTCAAAGTCAGCACTGTGCTTCTGCACTTTCTGTGTTTTTATTTGTAAAATTTCACTATGTAAAATTTCTAGTTTCTAGTCTAACTTGGTAAAAGTCAAGATTCTCTATGTAATGGCACAATTTATGAGGCTAGGTGATGGAGGCATGAATAAATGTATATCATAAGTATTTTTTTTTAATGTTTATTAGGCCTCATAAAAGAAGCAAACTCCTAAACAAACTCTTCATGAGGTGTTTGAGCTGCACCTTCTCACTCCCACCTGTTGGTTGAGAGAATCATGGAGTCAGTTCCTCCACCAAGGAATTCGACTCCTGAAGGTGGGAAAGTGGTCTAGGAGAGTCTATAAGTACTATTTCACTTCAGGAGAAGAGAGTTGAACTTTTTGTGAAGGAGGCTTGCATTGTAATCATCTTTCAACTGATACAGATACAGGTTGCAGCTATTTTCGAGGAACTCTAGCCCAGTGAGTTCATGGTGCTTTTACTTCATTCTTTTTGTTTTCTCATGGTCTAAAAATCTTTATCTACATTATATCTCTTCTTTCTATGAATTCCTTGTGATAAAATATTCAGAATTCTTGTTTTCCAAGCTCTGTTATCTGGTTTTCATAGTTATGTGTTTTGTCTTCCTAAGCTGATGAAATCATGTTTATTTATGCTCATTAGTTTCTTCCACACTATATCCTATCTACTACACTGAAAAATACTCAAATTACATCATGGCTTCTGATATCTAGCTCCGTCTTATGTTTTCTCCTGCATTCCCACAACCTAGACCTACTTGTGGCTCCAAACCCTAAGTTCAGCAAATCCTTAAAAAACGAAATTTTTACAAACAAACAATCAAATACACATATCTAGCCTAAAATTCATTTGCTTTAAAGTCATATCACTGATAAGAGACTTAGGGAGATCCCTCTCATGCTCAGTGGGGATAGCTAATGATATGAAGTGGTTTGAGGTCACCCTTGTCGATTTCCTTTTCATCCTAGGAGATTGTAAGGACTAACACTCCCTCCCAAGGATTTGAGTTTGCTGGGACTTAGACTAAGTTGCTACTTAATTAGGAATGGTACAAGCCAAAGGTTGTATAACTTGGTGTTATTTCCTTTGGGTTCCTTGGCTTTATCCCATTTCAGGATTAACTCTCCCACTTGAAATTTCTTGTTTCCAACAAGATTTTCATCAAACGAATGTTCAACTATATCTTGGTTCTCATGCAACCTATGTTTGGCATTTTGACGTTCCTTTCCAAATTCAACATCATGTCAATACATTGCTACATGATAGGGGACCATATTTCTTGTGTTGATTGAGTCAACTATAAGGATGGTAAGAAGATATTAGAGGGTAGGATGGCTTATTGATTGCAAACCAAGAAGAAATGGGAATGTCTGATGGAAGACTTAGGGGTGACTGTATATACCCATAGGGAATAAGGAAGCATGTTGTGTTAGTTCCTTTAGTATTGTTTGAAGATATTAACTAAGTTCCTATTTGATGACTTAGCCAAGCCATTCCCTTGTGGATAATAGTTGGATGAGTACATAATTGTTATTCCTTTTTCTAATGCAAATTCATTACGATTTAAAGAAGAAAAATAAGAGGAAGTATCAAATAATAAAGAATTCATAACTCTGAAAGGTATTGTTTCTATCCATCTAGTAAAGTAGTATGTAGCGTTAAGGATATACTTATGTCGCTTTTAATACTTTGGCATTATTTCACGAATTATATCTAATCCCCTTTGTCAGAATGACCTTTTCACTTGTAATAGCTATAGTGGGAGTGCAAGCTTTTTTTCTTGCCTATGACCTTTTATCAGATCTCGCGTTTATGTGCATATGGGTGCATGTATGTAAAGAGAGTTGGTCAATAAAAACATGCGTGAAGGACTTTGTGGGCTATGGCATCTCCTCCAAAATGTACCCCTCCAAGGCCTTCATGTAAAGGCTTTGCTCTTGTTAAGGCTTTGAAAATTTTTTGTGTGTATATTTTTCATTCTCATGTTGTGGATTATGTACCTAATGCTACAGTCAAAGACATTTTGACTCGGAGTGATCCAGATGGGAGAGAGGGAAAATGGTTTTCTTCCATACTTGAATATGACATCGAGATCAAGCCAAAAAAATTGATTAAAGGGCAAGGCTTGGCTCGAATGATAGTCGAATCCAATCTGCATTCACTTCAAATCAATTTCTTAGTTGTCTTGACAGAATAGGATCTCTCAAGTACTACCCAACAAGTTCTAGAAAGGTTCTTTTCCTCACCTTGTTATGCTTATATGTTATGTGTCGTAGCATTTACAAGCACCTCTAGATTGGCCTAAAACTAAATCTCACTTTCTAAAGTTGAAATCAGTAAAATTTTGTATCATTGATCAATTTTTGTATATGAAGGATCATGGCGGAATGCTGTTCAATTTTCTGTTAGAAGATGAGGCTCAAACAACAATGGAGGAGTTTCACAAAGGATATTGTGATGGGAACTTATATTGGAAGACCACATCGAACAAAATCCTAAGAGCTCGATTTTATTGGCCTTCCCTGTTTGTTGATGTGTACACAAAAGTGGTCAGTTGTCGTGAATGCCAAATTTTTGAAGGAAGAAAGAAGTTGCTTCCACTGCCCCTGAAGCCTATATTAGTTGAATCACCATTTTAGAAATGGGAACTAAATTTTATTGGTTAAATTCATCCCACTTCATTTGGAAAACACAAATGGATATTAACGGCAACAGATTATTTCACCAAGTGGATTGAGGTAGTTCCAACTGGACAAGCTATGAACACGGTGATCATTCAGTTTCTGGAAGGTAATGTTTTGTCTCGTTTCAGTTGTCCACATAAAATTGTTATAGATAATGATGTTGCCTTTAAGTTAAATAAAATGATAGAATTCTACCATAAACACAACATTGTTCTAGGCCACTCCATAGCTTATTACCCTCAAGGTAATGGCTTGGGTGAGTCATCTAATAAAATTTTGGTTAATATTATCAAGAAATTTCAGTAGGAGAATAAGAAGAGATGGCATAAAAAGCTGGTACATGCATTATGGGAAGATCTTGTAAGTACAAAGAAGTCAATAGGCATGTCTCCATTTCAGCTATTCTATGGGACAAATGCACTCTTTCCATCCTCATTGGGAGTTCTAGTCATGAAACTATTGCAGGAGGTTGAGGCAAAACGAAATTACATGCAACGAAGGATTGGACAGATGATTCAACTTCAGTAGTCCAAAGAAGAGGTGTTAAAAAATACACAGCTGATACAAGACAAAATAAAAGGAATTTATGATAAAAGAGCAAAAGAAACTGGTTTTCAAATTGGAGATTTGGTATTAAAGTGGGATTCCTGAAGCGAAGAAAAAGGTAAACATGGGAAGTTTGAAAATTTGTAGAAGGGACCATTTAAGATTTTTGCTTACAGGGAAAATAATACTTATCTACTTGAGTATTTGTTTGATGAACTAGTTGGAGAAGGGCTTGTGAATGGTAGGTTGTTGAAGCATTTTTCACTTGATTTCACCGCTGAAATATCATTTCATTGTATATACCACTTTACTTTTGAATATTGCAAGTGTGGGTAGTTGGGGTTGGGATTTAAAGCCTGAGGTGAAGTCGTAAGGTCCGAACTTTTTCCTACCATAAATAAGTCAGTGGGTTAAATAAGGTACTATTAGTTGAACTTCATTTTAGTCATTAAATAATCTATGGTTATATTTTCAGTTTTCTACATTGAATCTTTTTCCCAATGGATAGGCTACTAGTCTACAATGTTGTTCTTGGCACCTCACATTGAGGTTTTCATCCCCAATGGAGTCGATGTTAGGGTCAGTTAGATTTTTAGTCGTCGAATGTCTTTGAATCTGTAAATCTGTAGTCATGAAATAAGTCGAAATCATAAAATTTTTACTGTCATGAGTTCAACTGAGCATTGTCTAAGAAGTCACCATGAATTTGGTCGCCAAAGTTTTTGGTCAGTAATGTGAAGTGGTGTTCGATTTTTTGAGAGTTGTCGTCACAATTTTTGAGTCAAGAGGTTCATTTCAAAATGAGGGTATGTTAGAAGGTTCACCTAAACACTCATTTACAGTCAAGGGGATGTTGTTAAAATCAACATGGTTTTTAAATACTACACTTCTTTCCCACTTCTAATATCCCTTATTCCCTTCAAGACTTTCCCCATTGCCTATTCCTTTTCCCTTTATCCTCTTATTATGTTCCTTAACCCTACCTATCCTATCTCCCTATCCCATTATTTCTTTCAAATTATTTCCCATTTCTAATATACCCAACTATGATATCCCTTATTTTACCCTAGGCCTAACCCCCTTGATAAACCATCATTGCACATGATGATTGAGCATCATCCATGTACCCCATACACAAGCCCACCTCATCATACTCAAATCTATTACCCAAACACTCATATGCTTTCATGATCTAATATGATTACCCTTCAGGTGGAGCGCCGACCAAACATCATGTATGATCATGTCATTAAGGAATAAACATCAATTTCAAATTGCTTGAGGAGGCTGCCATTTCCATAAGTTCTAATCGTAGATAGATATTTGGCTTTGTCGTGAAGGAGTTTTGAAGGCTAGTCATAGTTTGGAAATCAGATTACAGAGGAAATCAGAAGTCGTGCTATGACATTGCTACACAGAGCACTACACAATTGTTGTGCAATGATTCCCTGAGGCTACCAGTGACTGCACAAGTTAATTCCAGTCTGTGGGAGGTATGGGTCTATTTCTTATCCCCTAAAATTTACCTTTAATGTTTTAATTAAGGATTGTAATACTCATATTACCTTTCCTTCAGAAATCTTGCTATGCACACCCTGTCTGCCACGCACATAGTCAATTCTAAAAACTTAAAGTCATGTCTTTTTAGTACGAATCATGGTCAATGTGGAATGCTGAGTGGTTAGGGTGAAATATGGTTAAAAAAAAATAGCCTTCCCGCTCATTTCCAATGTTGTAAGTCTGCTCTATCATCACTGCATAGCGCTTTTGTGTAATAAAGGTTTTTGTTGTCATGAATGTGAAGTCTCTTGCTCTCCTTTCTGTACACGTAGTCTGCCACAGAGTCAAAGTAAATTTTCCAGGTGTTTTTAGGGTTAAATGGCTCCTACAACAAGAAAAAAGGGAGGGGATGTTGTGCGTACTGAGCCCACGACTTTAAACTTAGTGAACTCTTCCCTAGCTATCAGAGTTGCCTTTGAGAATGTTGGATGTATTCCATTTTTCCAAAAGATTCAGAAAGTAGGCCATCACACAAGGCTTGCTAGTATTTTTGCCTTGAATTTCAAAAATGATAGAGTCAAATTGGGAAATTTGGAAATTGTTGTCACAAAGAAGCTTATTGTAGATGCCACAGGCCTCCCTACAGCAGGTGAGAAGTGGTTCAAGGGTGATGAGTTGGATATTTCAGCCTTTAAGGAGTTTGTTAAACCTGAGTTTAGCAACAAATTTTCCACAACCTTCCTCACTGTGTATCTTCAAGATCATTACAACGAGTTGTTGAAGGTTATCCAAAGGTATTTTACATGTGAAGGTAGATTTAGGAGGGCTTACCAATACCACTTGAGACTCCTATTTCATTTCACAGATAAAAAGCCCATGAATTTACCTTTCTTCTTGCTCAAGAGTTTGGAAAGAACAACAGCAAAGGTTCAACTTCATAAGGACAACTCTCTCTTATTAAAATTTTGGTTAAGTTTGCAGTGGACAAGAAGAAAGTCTATTGGTTTGATTTTTTATATAGTCTTGATTTATTACCCCAAATAGAGTCTTCACCAGTGAAAACTTGTGAGGAGAAGCAAGAGGAACATGAAACACATGGAATTTGTTTTACTCAGACAATGAAAGAAACAAATGAAGTTGAGGAAAATGATGATTAGCCTAGAAATAAACCCAAAGAAAATCCTGGCAAGCAGTTAGGTAAGAAATAGATTGCAAAGGGTAAAGAAAAAGCCTAGGAAACAAAAGATTAGGTGGCACCATCCAAGACCACCAAGATTCAAGTGGCAGCAGAGGAGACAGTAAAATATGAGCAGTTTGTGATAAGGCCTAGAACTAGGTCGAGAGTAAAAAAGAATATGGAGGAATCAGTTCCTCAAGAGGTTGTTGAGATTTCAGAAGATGAATAAGAGGAAAAATAAGAGAAATAAATGGAGCAGAGTGATCCCATGCAGTTTGATCAAGACACAATATAGTTTGAAGAAGAAGATCCCAAGATGGTGAAAATGAAAGAGGCTCTTGCTAAGTATCAGTTGAAGATGTCATTTTTGAAAAGGAAAAACATGAAGTTGAGAGAAACAGCCCAAAAAGCATCTAAACAAAAGGAATGGGAAAATACACCTACCAAACCTCTTATAAAATATAAAGGTAAACAAATTGCATTTACTGAATAGTCCAAGGAGCCTAAAATAGAGCCCTGTGTGCCTACAACCAAAGCAGCAAAGTTGAGACAAGGTTGGGTGCAAAAAATGAAGAAAGTGGCCCAATCACCTAATAGGCTAGACTTTAACCAATGGAAGGAATACAAAAGATGTTTAGAAGAACATGGGGAGTGTTAGATGTAGGTGATGAGAATAATGCAAGATAATCAAGATTATAAGAAATTTGTTCAACATTTGCTTGAAAATTGTGACAAAGAAGTGCGTGAGGCCTCCAAAACCCTGGATAGAGGTAAACACTTTGTCAAATGGTCACTTCCTACAAGAAGGAAATGAAAGAACCTTTATGTCAGAAACATGGTACTAAAGACAAGGTTGAGGAGTATGAAGAAAAGATTAGCCAAGGCATGGAGACTAGTTAGGAAATACAAAGAGGCAACCAAGATACCTCCACCTGGAAGAGTGCTAAGAATAAGACCTAAAGCTCAGTCTGAAACAAATCCTTCTCAACCAATGCCTACTAAACATAAGGATCCTACACCTAAAGCTCCTAAGATTCAAGCTTCAACCAACAGAGCATCCAACAAGAGGAAAAGGAGGTAACAATTCCTTATTTGAAGTCTTGCAGTTTTGTCCATAATTGAAATTTTGTTTTCAAGTTGCAACAGGTGCTCTTATCAATATGTTGAGATGGTTTTAAACATGTGCAAGGGCCTACAATATGGTATTTTTGTTTTGATAAAGCTTGATGGTGTAAATGAGACAGTATTGAAAGTTCAGCTACGCAGTTTCTATGCAGTTGTTGCACAACCCCTGTCTACAAGTTTTTACAAGTGTTAGGAATATGCCAGTTGTGAAAGGTTGAAGGGATGAATGTGCAGCAGAGGTGGGAGCCAGCTCGAAGCACTAGTCACCAGCCACGTGCCACCCTTGGGGGAAAAATTTGCTACTGCCTAGTCACTACACAATTAATAGCCAACTCCTCATGATTTTCTGGTTTTTATTGATCCAAGAGGATATGGTTCGAAGATAGGCATGCTTTTTAGATTTAGTTTTTTGTGTATTATGATAAAGTGATAAAAAATTCAATGTTTTTTGTTTTTATCATTTGAGGAAAAAGACTTGAAACAACATAATATTTCCTCCTTTTGGTTTAATTTGATCCACTATATGGATCAAAGATGCATTGCATCTAGACACCTTTTTACTTGTTGTTGTATGTTATTTAAATTGGAAAAATAGATGGAATAGGTTGTTGTTGGTTGGAGACTATTGTGAACTGGTTTTCAGAGTTAATGTGACTGTGATCGATATTTTATGAGTAAAATTCTTATGGCTTGAGGGTTTTCCAGTTATTGTTCGCAAGGATACTTATGGTATGATATTTTGGAGTTGTTATTCTCTGTGTATCCATTATTCTATTGATTTCTTCTCTATAGTTTTCATATTTTATGGGTATAATGACTTCAGTTGAGTTAGAATTCAGCTTTAAACTGCTCTAAACCAATTGTGTCAGTATTTCAGTTGCAAATGAAATATCTTATACATGCATATGTTATTACTTCTTCTTAATTTCCTTCTCATGTATATGCAGTATTATTATATGTAAAGAAGGAATTTATGTTATTTATTTCTCCTCTATACTACAACTCATTTCCTTTATCCAAAGTACATGCTTGATAAGCCTTTGTGAATGTTATTGGAGTTTACATGCATAAGTATAGTGGGATAGTAAATCAGATTGATCACATATTTTCATCCTCTTCAGCCATTCACATTCCAATAATTTAAAAAAAAATCCTTTTCAAATCTGGTCTCTGCAAAAAAATATATTTCAAAGTGTTTAATCTTTAAGTTTTTTGAGTGAGGGAGCCCCTTCCAATTGGAGAAGACCAGTCTCTCAACCCAAAGTTGTTTGTGGTTACCTTTATGAATCTAACCTCAGCCTAGTAGAATTCACAGATGCTAACAGATAGTAACATTCAATCGATCAAGCTAAACAATGTGGGTGTCGCACTTCAAAGGATGGATGCCTAACATTTGTGCAACTTCCTAGGGAATTCTATGAAGCTCCTAAACCAACCATGATATTATGAACATTTTTATTACAAATTCCAAAGGTTTATAGGAAAGGAGGTATTTTGAAGGTGTACATATGTCCTATCAGAGTAAAAATGTTGATTATCAATTTATTATGAGAAGGGTTGTCAGTGTAAGAGACACCCTTAGATACATTTCTTGGTTCGGGACTCTTAATGGTGTTTTCAATTACCTTTAGGAGTTTGGGTTGGTTCAAAGCGAGAATATAATATAAAGACATGTTAGCTTTTGACTTATTAATATCATCGATTAAACTATACCCAGAAGTTGTGATGCTTAAAGGGATACTAGTTTGACCAATTGGAAGGGAGAACTAGTAGAAGATGGTGAAATTAGTGACTAGGTTACTAAAAATGTTAGTCACCACAACTTTTCCAAGTGAAATACTACAAAAAATTAGCAATATTAAGAGACCCAACTAAAAACGACTAACATAAATGACTATTTTAGTCACTAGTTAAAATATATGACTAGCTAATAAGTAATACTACTAAAAATGACTAACATAAATGACTGATTTAGTATGGGAAAAAAATACGACTACCTAACAAAAACTACAATAATATGAATTAGTCGTTTATGTTAGTCATTTTAATTGTGTCACTTCAACAATCTAAACTTACAAGTCATAGGGGATTCAAAGGTTGTTTTAGATTGGGTGAAAGGTTATACTTCCTTGTACACTTCTTTATTGGATCAAAGGATGATTAAAATTATGGAGCTTATTAGAATCTTTAGGGTCATATCATTTGATCACATTCACAGGGAATCAAATTCAAAGGTTGACAAATTATCGAAAAGGGAAGTGGCCCAACACCTCCTTCTGCAACACGACATGACCTCCTATATATGTTGCAACAACCTTTCCAACTTATTTAGTTGGTTGCACATATATTTCACATTTCTTCTTCATCTTGCAAAGTGGTAGTGCTAAGGAGAGGGTATGAACTTTGATCAAAGAATTTTCACTTAGTACCACTACCAAATTTCCTTCATGCAACTTGCATGATGATAAATGGATGGCATTTGAATGTTACAAATGTGTAAGTAGTCCACATTCAACTCTGTTGTCTTCATTGTCCTTAGTAGCAATGACAAATTTGAATATTTCCTTTATTTATCATTACAAACACATAATTGTTTGTTGTCCCAAACATAGTTAATATTGTTGGTGTATGATCTCTTAATTGTGGAATGGTCTCTTGATGATAATAACGAACTCTCAATCTCCAATGCTCATGAATATGATGAATGAATGATCTAATGCATTGTATAGACAATTTATAATTCATTTTCTATTTTTATTTTTCATTGTATATATGCTTCACTAGCATCTCATGCTATATGGTTAATTGAGAAAGCTTTATTTTTCATTTTTCAAGTATAATTTGGTTGCATGAATAAGCATAGTTGTGTAATTAAAATCATTCAAAATTTGTTAATAATTCATAGTTTGTTTGACTATTCACACACTTATCCCTGACCTTTTACTTTGAGAGTGTGTAGTGTCAAATCACTAGTCTTCGTTAAGGAACTTCCTTTAATTACTCAATGACCTAGCTTAGCTCGATATTTAATGATTTCCCCCCTAGATAAGGATATCCTTCTTGTAGTCTAAAGAGTGAGACAAGGCCACCAAGGTGACATTGGGTGGCTTGCTTGATAGGTGGGGTCAAGACTTTTTTTTCTATGAGATTGTTTGAGTGGAGATACAATTTAGAAAATGCTTGCAAGAAAATTAGTTTCCTTTATTTTCATCACCTAAACTACTTCAAATAAAATCATGTGTTTTTAATAAAATCTAATTTTGATAAATAATTAATTCAATAAAATTTAAAAAATAAGATTATTATTGTTATTGTTATTTTTTGTATATGAGAGAATAGACAACTATAACATGTTTGTACTTAAGGATCGATTCTATCCACTACCACAATCACCTCCAAGTGTACCCAGATTGCCTCACATGCAACACATTGAGCTAATCGAAGTTTAAACCAATAACATCATAAGAAATGCCTTAACAACCCATTCTATCATCAGGTAATATACACCATGGGGAAAATTAAAAATAACTTTTAATATTAAAAAATATAGCCAATTTATTTTATTTGAAAATCAATTTTAACATCTCACTTGGGGAAAATCCATAAAATAAAATTTAATGTGAAAAATGTTAAGAAAAATAAAATTGGGGAAAATTATAAAAAGTAAAAATAAGTAAAGTGAAATATAAAATTAATAGTTATAATTATAATTAATAATTCAATCATATTACTCCTAATTTACCAAGTGTCAGAGGCATAAAATCTCTTCATATACAGACCTTTTTTAAAGTGAAAAGAGATTTGATCCCCTCTTCCCCTGGTAAATCCAAAATTAAGATCTAAAATTAAGATAGATCGAATCTCGTTTTATATCAATTTATGTAATTGAAAGTAAAGAATTATTATTTTAATCAAAAGTTACTTTCAAAAATATTTGTAATTCCCTCAATTTTAAAATAAAGCTAGCCTAGTTCCATCTTAACTCTAGATCCAAGCGACGAGAGGGATCACATCTCTTGATGTGCAAACCTCTCTTTTGAGTGAAAAACTTGAGGAAAGGTTTGTACCTCGAGAGATTTGATCCCTCTCGATGCTTGATAGGTCCAAAGTTATGATGGATCTAGATTGGTTTCAGTCATGTGCGGCCAAAGAAAATCTAACGAACATATGATTAATTTTATCAATGATACGTAAATTCATCTAATATTAATATAATCATTTTAAATATGCTAATATGTCTCAAATTAATCTTTATATTTTAATTTTAAATTTTCTTAGTTGCCTCAGTTTGTTGTGATGATAATAACTTTAATGATGAAAAATGATGAAATATAAATTTTGAATGTAAAGGACAATGTAATAGTTTTGAATGATAGAAAATGTGAATAATAAGAATATAGTCAATTACAAATAGTCTTCATTGTGGTTAATCTAAAGCTATTTTCTTCTATTATTCTTATTGTCACCATTTTTACATTTGTCATCTTTTCATATTAATTGTCATATTTTCATATCGATTATATGAAAAGGATAGGTTAAACCATAGACCATCATTCCTTGTCTCTCCTTCTCTCCAATATTAATAGGTTGAATTACTATAACACAAAAATCGATGTACATTGCCAATAATTTTTGTGCTTACACTGAAATAAATGCACAATGTTAATCCAATCACTTTAAAATTAATGTACCATCATACATCCAATTACATCAAAATAGAAATCAACATTTACACTGAAATTAATGAATCTAATGCAAGCAATTAAATAAGATTAGAAAACAACATTTACACTAAAATCGCTTCATCTAATGAAAGCAATCAAATAATATTAGAAATCAACATTTACACTCAAATCAATTCATCTAGTGCACATAAGAAAATTGGATTATAAACCAACATCTACACAGAAATTAATGCACCTAGTGCAAGTAAGAAAATAGGATTATAAAGAAGCATCTACACTGATATAAATGCATCTAGTGAAAGAAATCAAATAGGATTAGAAATCACCATCTACATTTAAATCAATGCATTTAGTGCAAGAAATCAAATAATATTAGAAATCACTATCTACATTGAAATCAATGCATCTAGTGCAAGCAATCAAACATTATTAGAAATCAACATCTACATCGAAATCAATGCATCTAGTGCAAGCAATCAAATAGGAATAGAAATCACCATCTACATTGAAATCAAACCATTTAGTGCAAGAAATCAAATAGGACTATAAATCATCTACATTGAAATTAATGCATCTAGTGAAAGCAATAAAATATCATTAGAAATCAACATCTACACTAAAATCAATGCATCTAGTGCAATAAATCAAATTGATTATAAATCACCGTCTACACTGAAATCAATGTATCTAGTGCAAGAAATATTCTTCCCTCTTCACACCCCCCCCCCCCCACCATATATATCTATATCTCCCTCCACATCTCCTTATTTTCCACTCCATCTCAACCCCCCTAACACACATGCTATTTCACTTCATATCTATCAATCTCCTTATCCCACCCTCCCTCTCTCCATCTCTCTCTTCTTTCCTCTCTTCACTTTCCATCTATATCTCTATCTCCATTTGCTTCTCTATATCACTGCCGAAACATACGCTCTATTTCCTTAATCTATCTACCTATCCCTCCCTCTCTCTCTCTCTCTCTCTCTCTCTCTCTCTCTCTCTCTCTCTCTCTCTCTCTCTCCCTCTCCCCATCTTCTATCTCTCTTCTCTACTTCTTTCATCTCTCCCTCTCTCTCCATCCTCTTTATCACTCCCTCTCTCTCTCTCCACCTTTCTCTCTATATTTCTTTCTTCTTACCTTTCTCTCTCCCCCTCCAACTCCATCTCTCTTTCCCTCCCTCACTTCACTCTCTCACATCCTCTCTCTCTTCCTTCCTCTCTCTCTCTCCCCCTCTCACTCTTCAGCCTCCAACTCTGTCACTATATGCCTCCCTCTCTCCTTCTCTCCCCCATTCTCTCCATCTCTCCTTCTTTGTCTTTATCTCAACCCCGAACATACACACTCTCTCTCCATCTCTCCATTGTTACTCCCTCTCTCTCTCCACTTTCACTCTCTATGCATTTGTTCTTCCCTCCCTCTCTCCCCCTCGAACTCCATCTCCCTATCCAACCCTCTCTCCTCCTCTCTCCCTCCCTCTCTCCTCCTCTCTCTCAAATCTCCTCTCTCGTACTTCCTCTTTCTCCCTTTCTCTCCTCCCTCCCTCTCTATTCCCCCATCTCTCTCTCTCTCTCTCTCTCTCTCTCTCTCTCTCTCTCTCTCTCTAATCCTCTCTCTTACCCTATCATTGTCCTTATATCTCTCAATTATTATCTCTCATTCTTCCTCTCTCTCTCACTCTCACTCTCTCTCTCTCTCTCTCTCTCTCTCTCTCTCTCTCTCTCTCTCTCTCTCTCTCTCTCTCTCTCTACCTATGTTACTATATCCCTCCCTCTCTCCTTCTGTCTCCTTCTCTCCCCTCTTCTCTCTATCTCTCCTTATTTATCTCTTTGTCTCACCCCTAAACATACACTCTTTCTCTCCATCTCTCCCTTGTCAGTCCCTCTCTCTCTCCACTTCTCACTCTCTATGTCTTTCTTCTTCCCTCCCTCTCTCCCCCTCCAACTCCATATCTCTATCCATCCCTCTCTCCCCCTCTCTTTTATCCTTCCACTCTCACCCTTTCTCGCTTACGTGTCTCTCTCTCTCTCTCTCTTTGCCCTCCAATCCTCTCACTATCTCCCTCCCACTCTCCTCTCTCTTCCCACTCCATCTTTGTGTCTCCCTCTCCCTCTTTTACCCTTCTCTACCTCTCTCTCTTTTTATTTCTCCTCTCCCCTCTCCTTCAGTTTATCTCCATCTCTCCCTTGTCACTTGCACTATCTCTCCACCTCTATAACTTTATGTCTTTGTTCTTACCTCTTGTATATATAGAGTTTATATATATCATGATATATTAATATATATTATAATATAACAAATTTAATATTGGATTAAAACAAAGTTATTATATTTAATAATATCAATATTATGATATATTAATATGAATATTATATTTAATAATAATAATATGGTTAATAGTATTTTTTGCACGGTATTAATAATAATTTGGCCAATGGCATTTTACCCATAAGCTTCACCTAAATAAAACCTATTTTTTGAGTTTTTATAAATATAAAGCGGTTAATGGAGTAAAGTTAAAAAGAGGTTTTATTTATTTACCATACCTCTAGATTATTTATATTTACCATACCTTTGGAGTAAATAAAAAAAGAAAAAGAAAAAAAAGTCTTATTTATTTACCATACTTCTAGATTATTTATATTTTTATTTATTTACCATAGCTCTTTTTTTTTTACTATTCGTAAACCTCTTTATATTTTTAAATTTATGTTGTGTTTATACATAATAATAATTAGATTGATTTTCAAATATGGCTAACATTAGATTAACAATGTTAAATGTTAAATATTACATTTACATTTAAGTTTACATGTTTACATTTTTACAGGAGATCTAACCCATGGGCGCAATAATTATTTTATTTTTAATCTGAAATTACAAATAACTTTGAAAGATACATATAAATAACCAAAAACAATTTTATATTAATTAAAATCAAATAAATTTCAATTTAATTGAAAGTTAAAATAATATTATTTGAATGAAAAGTTACTTTCTATTTTCAAAGAGAGTAAAGAGATTTGTAATTATTTTATTTAAACTTTGAATTACAAATAACTTAATAATTTAATAATTTACACTGCCATAAATTTTGGGTTTTGGGTGATTTTGCCCTAAATCGTAGGAGTTATAGATCATCGTGCCTTGATAATTGGCAGTGTAAAGACATTGTTTTACATCTGGCACTATTTCTACCAGGGTAACACCTATCCAAATCTAACTGATCCAGATCGTGTGGCTAGATTTTCAATGGATCCATGTGTTTGGTGCCCCTGAAAACCGACATATCAACCATCAGAGTGATTTCAGATTCTATCGGCATTGAACTAGTAACAACTAGTTGGGAACTGGAGAAAGAGATATGTAGTGAGCTGATGAAATTCTATCGGCATTGAACTAGCGACAACTAGTTGGGAACTAGAGAAAGAGAGATGTCGTGAGCTACAGAAACCTGGAAAAAAAATAGTAGGTTTTTAGATTCAAAGTTCCTTGTTATGGAGACATGGTGGGTGCTTCAGATGTTGGTTACATGTCTGGGAACGACTGCCGACGGATAAATGGATGTCGAGGTTTCATCGAAAGTCAGTCTTTGAAAAAGTTGAGGAAACCTTCAGATCTGATGCTCGATTACTCTCACATTGTTGTTGAGTTAAATCAAATATTCAGCTTGCAGAATGATTGATCCAATCATTACACACTATGGAAAAGGTCAACTATATTGCTTCTTGTCCGATCTAGATACTATGCTAGATCTGGTGAGTAACTCTTAACAAAATGTGAAAAAGCATTTCTTAGTTAATTTTAGATTTTTGGAGTATTTCCATATTAAATTTTTCTTTATTAGATTATGTTTTTCATCTATATCTGGAAGATGACAGTGGATGGTTCCAAACTTAGATTTGACATTTTTTAATTATTTAAATCATATTTATTTGATTTTTTTGGAGCTTCTCTACATTATTTATTTCTCTTGGGAGATCAGATCTTCCATATATGTCTTCAAAACTTCGACCCAAAAAACCATTATCCTTTTTCTCTTAAATGTGTTATTTTTTTTGGTTGAATTCAAATTGCAGATGTAGGTAGACATGGTTGTGAATGCAACTTTAGCAGTCATGGCCAAAAACTCAGGAAAGCATGGAATAAAGGTTTATCAGGTTGCTTCTTCGGTGGTAAATCCAATAACAATTCAAGAATTTTTAAAAATAATATTTGAAAATTTTAAATGTAATCCCTACATTGATCGTAAAGGAAACCTAGTAAAATTGTTGAAGCAATTGACCTGCATTAATACTATGGAGAATTATGGGCAGGCTCTGGACATAACAGTTAGTTCACCAAACAATGTAAGTTGTAACGATACTCTGTGTTTCTTACTCAAAATTTTGATGAATATAAGTGGAATTTGAAAAGTTAAAAATTTACTCATGTAAATTTTACTTTGCATATAATTTCTGCATATAATCTTTGTTCAAGGAGTATATTTGTTATTTAATCTAAAGAATTATTGATTCACCATAATTATAAAAAAAAAATACATAAAATGAATCATTTCAAACTGACATGCATATTGACAAATAGCAGGGTTATCAAGATCATCTACAAAATACATGTTACAAGATCATCTACAAAATATATGTTACAACAATTGAAGCGCTTGGCAAATATCTACGAGCCATATGCATTCTACGAAGGAAGGTGAATTATGTGCAATGCATATGAAATACAAAATTATCAGCGTTGTATTGTTTTAAACATTTTGAATGGTAATCAAGCAGCATACATTAAAAAAAAATTAATATATTTGTGCAGATTCGATACAATTCTGAAAAATTGTTTCAATATCTCTCTGAAGATTAATGAGACAATTTCGGACTTGATGTGAATATGAACGAGACAATTTCGGATTTGGTGTTAAGATTATCGAGTGGAAAAATTACATCGAAAATATTAATATTCCTTGACTTGGTGAATATATCTTAAATGGGTGAATGTGTATCAGTGGATCACAATGGTTGCAATGGCCATGAAGACATCAATTTTCACTTCACTGGGTTCATTATTTCTCAGAGAGTGATGGGGGTTGTTGGAGCATAAAGTTGTCCAGATATAAATTGAGGTCATCCCAATGTGAACGTTGAACTCATTTCCACCAACAATGATCTCATAAATGATGTGTTTATGTCGTAGGGAGGCAGTTACACATTTACAAATATTACTCCAAAGAAATATAGGTTGGTTTCTTCCCATCATGAATACATAAAATTCATCAATCCTCGAGTAGTATACATATATCAGGTCATATCAAATCCCACTACATTTTTTTTCAAAAAGTAAAGGCCATGATATTTTTCTCCCTTTGCCTTCGTTTGATACACAAAATAAGTTTGGAGATTCCTTAAGGATGATAAGTTTGGAGATTCCTTAAGGAAGAGTGTCCAAATAGTAGCGCTCCATGAAATCAAACACGAAGAAGTGAAAAGAGCGGGTTCTATGAGCCAATTGTTAAACAAAGGAAGAAGATACAAGGTCTACCTAATGTCGATGCTAGCAAGGATGGCGCTATTCATGAGGTACAATGATTGAGGTTTATAGAGTATATTTTCTATAATATTCTCTTTCAAATATGTGATTCTCATGTTCTCTTAACAATTGTCCAAAGAGGCTCTCCAGAGATGGAGTTGGGCTTTGGAAATCAGGTAGTAGATGACATCTTTTATGTCCCAAGTTATGATATGGATGGCTTATTTATTTCTCAGGGTAACTCTATTTAGGTGTTCATGTATACCTTTATTAAGATGATTTCCATGAGGTGAAGTGCCCTCAAAGAATCTCCTTGGCCAAATCAAGCGCTTTGTCATGCAATATCTTATGCATATGGGAAATTTTCTTTTAATTTTATTCCATGTGGAAAATAAAGGTTGTTCCCATTCTACAAGCGTGAGAATACAATATTTGATGTTTCACTTCCATCTATAGAGGTTCTTATTGAGCATAGTCATGTTAATATATCTCAACCATTTCAAGTCATGGGTTTCTCAGTTGGAGGACTTGTGGTGACTTCTGAAGGAGTCCGGTTTGAAGGTGTTAAGATATTAGTTGATGGATGAGAAAGAGATACAACATATGTCCAGGGATATTACAAACTTGATCATGCAACATAACCACGCTACATAATCAAGGCTGAGAAGGATCACTTCGAGTTTAGCAGTTTGGAGAATTTCATGGTTGTGCCAAACATGGCTTCAATCCCAAAGATAGAAGCAGGACATTATAATATTTGTGGTTCCCTAAAATTAGTGAGAAATGGCTATTATGGCAAGCGTCAAGTTGGCTTGATGCATGGGACAGAAAATGTTAAGCCTCAACTAAAGAGGATTGATGATATGGGAAACTTCTACTTCAAGATTCAACCATGTTAATATTGAATATCCCCAATGACCACAACAATAGAAAGTGGTTCTGGTCTTCAATTTTCACCGTCACATATTGATGTGACAGTAACTAGACCAATGTTTGGCATTGAATTTATAAAGCCCTTGTTGATATCTGTGGATCGGTGTTATGCAAGGAAGGATGTGACTCCTCGGTTTCCATATCACTTACTTCTCTGGTTGTTGAACTCTAGGTTTATAGAGGCTTAACTCTTTAAGTTTAATAAACGAGAGCAGTGACTTCATATTTGAGAAAGTCCTACCTGGTGCATTGTGTCTTGAGGTAAAACTTGGACCTTCATCTAATTTGTTAGATTGGGATGATGACTAGTGTTGGGAGAGAAAGGTTATTGATGTCAATGTTGGTGTTTTCTATCATTCAGAGATAGTGTTTATCCAAAAAGGCTATTGGTTGCATATTACATCTACTCATCATGTGGCTTCTTACATTGTACAACCAAACAAAGAACCAATGAATTTGTTGGTTGAGAAAGGATGGTAGCAAATATACTTAGAAGCTTCTAGTGTGCACATGCTTCATTTCTTAAACTCGTGCAGTTTATTTGGAATGTCTTCATTAGAATTCAATGCATTGAACCATAAGCCTATATATTTGACTGGTGAAAAATATCTACTGAGTGGTGAAATACATGTTGATTCAAGTTCTTATCCCAAAGAAAATGAGTTGTCTCGAAGCATTATTGTAGACATATGGCAAAAGGAGGGTGCATTTATAGATATGATCAATAATGTCAAACTTGTTTCAAGTCCTAATGGACCAAGAAACATTGTTGTATATCAGTACACTCACTGGGCGAATCTTGAAGATGAATTGGTCTTTTGTTCTGAGAGATAAAAGGAATGCTAGTGAGAAAAATAGGTTTGAAAAGGTCTTATTTTATCCAAGAAGAAAACACGTTGTTGTTAAAACTGATGAGTGCCAACCTGCTGTTCCTTCTTTCTTGGGGTGCCTAGGAAAGTACATTCAGGGTCAATGCTATCGGCAATCCCAGGTGTTGACATTAAAATAATTTCTCAAACTGACAGTATCAATGGTCTTCTGAAAAAGGCTGACTTGGTTCTTCAAACTTCGACACGATAATATGGTATGTTTTTGGGTGGTCCTTTGTATGATGATACTAAGTACTATGTTGAAGCTTCCAAGGGATATCATTTAAAAGCACTTGCATATGACCTCTTTTGAAGCTTAGTCGTATGCTCATCCAATTTGATCGGACGCCCCACTCGACTAGCCAAACCATAAAGAATATTTGATCGTCAGTATTTGACCTTGTGTGCACTCCCTGCGTTTTTGGTCCTCAGTAGAGGAATCTCTGACTTTGCAATCAAATAACTGCTAGATATGGACAAAACCTCTTCAATCGCATTGCTTCAAACTACAAACATGTAAGTTTGGATTTTACTATTACTTTCAATGCTTTACAATGAAACTAGTGCAAATGGAGGTTGTATGTGGATAAAATATAAAACACTGTAAACATAGGTTGTCTTGTATGTGTATGTAGGGGCATACAAGATAAAATATTTGAGAGTGAATGGGATATTGTTTCAAGAGATTTCATGCTCTATCTTGAGACTCAATATGCAATGTGGAAGTAATTTGACCGTAATGGAAATGGACTCATATCCCGATAATGCATACAATTTCTTTGTGGACATATTGATTGAGATGATGGGGAGCTTTAAATCATTAAAGAAGCTGGTCATATGTATTGTGACTTTGCTTAAAGAAATATGTGTCTTCTAAATTTGTTGTTTGAGAGGCTTCCTAATCTCCAATGTTTGTTAATGGGTGACAACTTTATCTTGGTAAAAACATAAATTTTGCTTTTCTTTTACATGTGCAATGAACAACATGTTTCAATGTTTAAGAATGTTTGCATTTTCTATTTAGTTGTCAGGTATAGCATAAATTTTTTTGTATACAAAGCATATATTTGATCTGATATGATCATATATTAAATAATGATGTAGAGTTGATTAGCCATTAGTGAATTGAATGAAAACCGAAAGCACAAAAAACGAGGAAAACTGTTGGTGCAGAACACTTTATGACAGCTGATAAACCATAAGAAAGATTCAAAACTGAAATGAAAACAATGAAAACATAGATATACTAGACAATAATATTGATTACGGAGTTCGTCCCTAATGGACTACGTCTCTGGGTCCGCTTTCAAGATGGGTGTCCGTTTTTATTAGGAAGAAGAAGAAGAAGTGGTTTACACAATGAATTGGCTAGATTGAACTTGCACATAGGAAATTCTAACCTCTGTCAACAGAAAGCTCTCTGAACCAGCTTTCAAATGCCGCTTACAGTTTCTCAATCTAATTCTTGTGCTCCCGAAATCCCGAAAACAAAACAGACTATATCTCTCTAGAACTTGCACACAAAACTATATACTCTCCTCTTGTTCTCCAATGAGAAATTCTGCCTTTATAGGCCTGTGGATACATAAAACCTCCTTCTAACCACTTTTAAAATGAACTAGCTGACTTGTAGGTTTGATTAGGTTTTGTTTGAGGTCAAACTGCCACCTTTAGGCCTTGTTTAGGCATTTGGATTAATAAAAATCAATTTCAACAACTAAAACCCAAAAAAAACATTATAATAGGCGATAACCGTTAACAGTCTTCCTAACCACGTGGAGGAGACTGCCAACGCATGTGAACACCTGGTTACAAACTGTGGTTAATTAGCCGATGGTTTTGGTTGGCAGTGGCGCGACTATTGTAGTGGTGGTCACATGCCACAGTTCCGACGCCGTTAATGTCTACGGTTACCTCTAACTGTCGGTTTCCAAACACTATCACATGCCACAGTCACGGTTTATGAACTGCGGTTACCCCCGCATGGTTTAGGCGCCCGACTATTTGGTTAACATCCGACTGTTAATGCCATAGATTGATCACATGTCCTTTGACGTGGCTTGGCTGACCGCGCTGTCAGAGGACTATGTATTGAATTTTGTTATGTTTAATACGGTTTTTTAACAATAGAAATAGGTTGAGGGTTGTATCAAAGGGTTTAGGAGGTAGGTTTGAACATTAGGCAATGTAGTTTTAGGTTTTTGAAATGTATTTTAGTACATAAATATAATGTATTAGGACTTAATACATGGTTTATATGTATTTGGTTTAGGGATTAGGTAGCATATGATTTGGATGAATAGGATTTGAGCATGTGTTTAGAAATAGGTTAAGAATGTATTAGAGTTCTTAGGGTAGCAAAGAATAATAGGATAGCTTAGGAGTTAGGGCTTAGGTCTAGGTGTAGGTTTAGGAGTTTCATTTAACTTTTCAAGATCCATGTCGACTCTGCACAGCGACATCGGCGAAACTGAAGCCTTTACCAGACGATCGACCCCAGTACATCCTTGTGGTCTTCTTGCACCATTCATCAACATTGCACGACGACGACCATCGCATATTTAAAACTGGCACTGATGGCGACGACAAGACTATGTCATTGACTAGGTACTTTAACTTGAACCCTTTTTGACAATCAATTATATGGACCATAAATCTTGAAAAGTCGAACGAAAAAACACATGTCATCGACCAAACCTCGGCGGAACTGTCAATGACACAAGTTGACGGCTAGGTCCAACATCACATCAACTGAATGCCATGAAACCATAATATTACCTGAACACTGATCATAAACCACCATTGTCGATCTGTTGACATTGAACTGAAGCAGAGATGAATTTGAATGACACTTATGAACACCTATACAATTGGATCGATGGATCCTCCCAGATCATTCCTCTCCACTTGAAAGCTTTTGGACCACAAAAGTTTGACTAATGAAATAGTCGATGAGGGTAGAATTCCCTCTCTTTCCACATTGACCTAATGATGTACCAATGCATTTGATCAATCACCTACAGATGATGAACTTGATACATTTTGATTCAGTGACCTGTTTCTTCCATCCGCAGTATGGCCAACTTGCAATGATGGGTAAACAACCTGTTATCAACATGGCAATTGGATTCTTTCCATGAAGAATCATAAGTTAGTGATTCAAAAACATCTTTGAAAATAGTGTTTGTAGAACTTTGTTCAATACATCTGATTGGTATTAACAATCTACTTTCCGGAATAACTGAAATATTCAAAGACTCCTTTGATTTTGATTTCACATCAATTACTTGACTTGATTTACTTTCCCGTTGACTGATTACTAAGTGAATTTGCTACCCATAACTCATCCAGCTGTGATGTAAAGACTGTTGCAACTTAGTTTGATTCTGAAAGTATCTAAGTAATTGTTGATTTACTTGAATCACTACGTCTAGTAACCGATATTTCCGTTGACTAACACTTCTAGTTAATGCATTAGTTTTCAAACCTCGGTAAGGAAACTTTAGATCTGCTTTTGAAAATGCTTTATCATGAAAACTTATAGAATTCCTCTCCACTTGAAGAGAGCCTTCATTACTTTTAAAAGCATGAGATGATGATGCAATACTAAAGAAATGCGACACTGACTTTTCCCAATACTGACCTGCTCCCCTGAAACTGAACGTAAAAATACCATCTAAAACAAGTCTCTGATTAGACTCACATGTACCATTCCCTGCAATGCACTGCTGATGATGATAGCTTCTATAATTCAGTTAAATGAATGAATTGAGATTCATTTTTTCTTTAAGAAGATGTTCGTAGGACATTAAATGTATCTCATGTTGCTTATCCTGTTCATGAATAATATTTCTTGGAAAAGAATTAACCACCTTAACCAATTGATCTATAAACTGAAAGTCACATCTTGAACAATCAACCTGTTGTTGTTCCTTGATAACCATGAGTACATACTTACTTGAACTTATAAACTGCTTAGCTTGATTTGAAACAATTAAATCCAAGTTTGATTTGACTTTATGTGCCCTAACAATAAATTCAACCCCTTCTTTCTTTAGGTGATATTTATGTTCTCTTCTGTAAAAGATTGCATCTCTATCATAAAGATAAGGACTCCCTATGACAACTCCACAAATGTCTACTGGGACCACATCTACTTCCACTTCATCAATGAACTTAGATGTAACTGACACTGCTTTTTGACATGTATCTAAGTTGATTTATTAATCCAACCTAATGGATATGGTCTTGGATGATTATGTGTTTCCAATCCCAACTGATTAACTATATGCTCAGATATTAAATTTGCTTGTGATCCACTTGTTATAGACATTTTTGTGCCTTACAGCTATAAGCATGAAATGTCCATAAATCAAGGGATCCTAAGTCCCTAAAGATGTTGTTACAGCTCATAAAGGAACAAGGTCAACCAATGACAGCTTCTCCCAGAAGTTCTCCACCAAAAACCACTCAGAACTAGTCAAATCAGGATCAATTCAGAAGCTCCACTAGCTGCCTGCGTTGCAAAGCACCCAAATACACTGGCTAGGTGCGTTGCAACGCACTTGAATGCACTACCCAGGTGCGTTGAGCGGGAAATGACAAGTGGCAGAGTCATTCAACGAGGTGGAAAGAGCATGGAAGCTTCCAGAATCTTCTCCAATGACACTTACCTCACTGAATTTGACCAAGTGATGAGTAAGAGGCTCTCAGTCTCCAAGTGGAAGCAAGAACTGACAGAGAGAAGCCACAAGTCAAAACATAAGCTGACTCATCCTCTCTGCTTACATCTATATATGGATCCCTCATCCCAGAGATCCAGAGGCTGGAATTTTGGACTTTGCAGAGAATTGCTGTTGGTTTGAGATTGAGATTAGTACATTGGGTGATTTATGCTTTGTTGGAGGAGAGGAAGGGATTCCTTTGCTGGGAGGTAGATGCTGGATCGGGACTCACTTGGTTGTATCTCCTCTTGGACTTTCTTATCATATCAATAAAATTATTTGAGTTTCTTCTACATGCTTGTATATCAGTGATGTTTTGTTATATTTGCATGTTTAGCTTAATCTGATCCTGAGCTTTTTATGAATGTATATCTATATCTTCGTGTAGTTTCTCTCTTCTGTGATCTTGCAGGAATTCGATGAAGCTGGGCCGGTAAGGGAGCAGGGAGCTGGGAGCTATTGAAGAGAGGAGCGATTGGATCAACAGACTAGCGAAAGACACAGGTTAGTTACATCCTTCCTCTTCATTTACATTTCATAAAGAAGAATACTCAAGTAGTTTTCCTTGTTTGTTGCTAAGGCACTATCACACCTTAGAGTGGGATAGGGGCGTTCTGAATAGATACTTTTCCCAACAACAAATTGGCGACTCCGCTGGGGATCGTATCTAGTTAGTTTATTTGTGTTTCTATTGTTGTTCTTCTCATAAACTTAGGAGTGGCGAATCGAACTGCATTTGCCATTTACAAATGCAAAGTAGAGATCTGCTACTCTAGTCCATTCACTGGGCCTGTTTATGATCTGAAAAAGCTGATCCACAAATGCTCTAACTGCCCTTTGTGATAGCTCTTAGTCCTCCTTTAAATCATCCTTCTAATTGTACCTTATTGATAGCTTTTATTCGGCCAAAAACCATAGATTAAACTGCAAACCGTGACCCAGAACCCAGAGGAAATTCTCGTTTCTGCTTCAGCGCAGGCTCTGTGAAGAGACTCTACATTTCAACGCAGGTCCCGAGAGGGCTACCTGCGCTGCAATTCAGTTTCTCTGTGCAATAGGTGCGCTGATCAGCCTTTGCCCTGTGCAGCTGTGGTTCTTTGCATCCTTGTGTTCAGTTTTATCTCTGTTTTTGCAGCCTGTTATCAGTGTGTGTACCTATCTGAAAACCCCTTTTCTCTGCCTTAATTCCGCCTCAGTTGTATAAAAGAAACTGTATTTGTTTTTGTGTATTTGTTACATCATTTGCAGTTTCCCATTACAAAAGTAAACTAGTCATACTGTCGCTCTTCGATCTAGACCTGTCGTCAGTGTCGTTTTGATCTTAGGAGAAAGTTTGTTGCTGTTGACAGTTGATTGCGCTTTTACTTTTGTCTTTTGGTTTGAATTTATGAATTTCCAGTGTCGAAACAAGTGTTTACTTCAAAATCATAAAGTGTCATAATCGTCTTTTTGATTTAAAAAAGAAACTTGTTTGTGTTTTCACTTGAAATCGAATTCAAATTTGTACAACAGCTTTCTTTTTAGGCATCAATATTAAGAAAGTGAAAACAAATACATGCATTTGTGCATTTGCATTTTGATAGTTTGTATGGTTTGATTTAGGAAAAGTGCATTTACAGTGTGCTCTTTGCTCTTTGAGAAAAGATTGTGTCTTTGTTTTCCCCTTGTAGCTAGGATTTTCATTGTTGAAAAGAGATAAAAGCTTGCTTATCATCTTTAGACTGCATTTAGGAATTGTATCTACATCTCGTGGTGATCCAAAAAGGCAAACTTCTAAGAAAGATCAACCTAAAATAAATTGAATGAACTTAACAACGCATTGGAACTTAACGCACAACATAGAGGTCTAGGCTAGAGACGTGTTCCGGCGTCGTAAAACCTGGTGACTGTCGGCCTCACTGATGGTTGGGTGATTCCTCCTGAGAGACGATAAGTGCCAGTACGGATTGTGCTCCCACGTACTGTCGAGTATATATTGGGAGACCCCTATAGGCATAAAACCTTTATCCATAGGAAGCCGTGTCGGCCGCCCTACTGATCGCAATGCACTGAACACAGCATTCGGGAAGATTGACCGCCCGTACCTTAAAAAGTATTCTGCGGTTTTGCGATTGGTTTGGCACACCCTCTACCTAGAACTCCAGAGCAGTCCCTTTCGTTCCTTTTCAGACTCCTTAACAGAAAAGGTCCATCTGAGCACTTGTCACTTCAGGCTCATTAAAAATCGAAGGAGACTAGAGTCATCTTTTGCTTTTTCTCAACTCTTTAAAATTGAAAAAGCAAGTTGTGTCCAAGCGTCGTTAAAATTTATTTTAAACGGAATATTCATACCCTTTTTCCTGCGTTGATCTTTAGGTTGAGAAAATGGAGCCTACCAACCAAGGAATTCCCCTTGGTGGAAATCCTAGTCCCTTCTCCTCTTGGGGAGATGTTGGTGCGCCCCATATGGCCACATTGTCGCTTCCAGGACTGACAATTGGCTTGCCGGTCTGGCTCTTCTCAACCAATGTCGTTCAGAACACCACTATTCCTGAACAGTCGAATCAGCAGTTAGACCAGTCTAGAGTTACCCACCAGCCTTCTATTTCCTCTAATTCTTCCTCTCCTCCTTCCTCTTCGCTTGACGGGACTGGTAAAGCTAAAATCCAAGTTCCTAAGGAGAAGAAGGAAAAGAAGAAGAAAGAGAAGAAGAAGAAGGAGCCAAAAGCAACTGGGGGCAAACGAGTGTCGTCTAACGAAATTCCACACACTGCACTGACCAGGCCTAAATCGCCATGTGTCATTTGCAAGGGAGACCACTTTCACAGAGATTGTCCCTGCATCCCTCGGATACTAAGGGACTGGTCTCCCCGTTTGCACAATCCGGTGGCGTCAACCTCTGATTGCCATGTTGAAAGCACACTGTCAACTAGCGAAAGTGAAGTCCCAGGAAAAAAAGGGAGAGCTAGATCTCCTTGTAAACTGTGCGAAGGCAACCACGCCATCCACCGTTGTCCCTTCTTAGACGAAGCTAAAAGAGTTTTGGATGATCGTCCGGTTTCACCGTTACGACTCCCTCCTGGATATAAGAAATTCTTGCCAAGTCCTTCGTTAGTTGAGAATCCAGCTGGCCTGCTCAAGTGGTCAGCTGAAGCGCTGGTCATTGAAGATGAACCAGTTGAATCCATACCCGACGAAAGTCAAAAGGTCGAGGCGGCAGTTGACCCGGTCTTGCCTTCAGAGGTTTTATCTTCGAATGATATAGTCACTGAGGAGAATAAGGATGACACCGTCCAAATTCTCTTCATCAACACAGACTCCGACGAACACGGGGGAAATCCACCCATTCCTTTATCGCAGGAAGGAAGTTCGTCAGAGCGATACCCGGCCGTTTACTCGGTCCCACCTCCAAGCAACCTAGTTGTCTCCTTCGACTGGAACCAACTAGGCAGACCCCGTTTGCCAGCAAGCATACCATTCTGAATTATCGTCCAAATATACAGAATGGTCATGGCTGGCACCATCATTGATGAGGGGGCATCTGTGAGTATCCTTTCCTCTACTGCTTGGAAAGCGCTTGGTTTGCCATCGCTTTTGCCTGAAATGAGAAATTTGACAGGCTTTGATAAAGGAACCAGTCGACCTTTAGGGATCCTCCCCAATGTACCCATAACATTGAAAGGGAAGACCGTTCAAATGAACGTGATGGTCGTTCAAGGACCCTTGGATTATAACCTACTCCTTGGATGAGACTATATTTATTGCATGGGAGCCATCGTCTCCTCACTCTTTAGAGTAATGTGTTTTCCGCACGAAGGAAGAGTGGTCAAGCTCGTGGATCAGCTTTCATTTCCCGGATCATGCATCGCAAATAGTCATATACCATCCCTAAATGGTATCTTCACGCAAGAAATGTCTCAACCCACGGTCCGTCCTCCCGATGAGCGCGAGTAATTCGGAAGGATATGACTGGAACCCAGGGTGCATGCGTCCTGGTCTACTTCGGCAGGAAAACTTTGGGTATAGGGTAGGTTTCCGCGGGAGAATATGACTAGTCTGTACCCCGTCTTCGATTGGAAGAGGGGTTGTTCTAGAATAAGATTCTTTTGTCAAAGTTATGTGAATCGGCGGGCGTCGTCATTCACCTTTGTTTATCTCGGTAGACATCGCCGAAGAAGTGTTTTGTTTGCTGCGCAAATGAGACAATCTTTGGTAACCTGAAAGAGGTAGGTCTTTCCTGGTAGAACAAATGTTTTATCTGCAAATTGAGGGGTAACCTTGAAATCGTACTTTATACCTGGAGGCATGCAAACCTTTTGGAGTGCAAGCAAGGGGCGGCTATTTATTTTTTAAATTTTTAGGTCCTCCCTTTAAACCCGTAGGTCTAACCCTTTAAACTCGTAGGATTAGTCGTTTCCAAACTTGCATAACGAAAGGATGCGGGGCATAGCTTTGTAAGGCGCAAGCTCCATAAAAAATGGCATCTTACATGAGACATTCTTATCATATGACTGGATTAATCGAGCAGTTTTAGCACATAGTTCATGCTCGTTAAAAAATAAACATAAGATCGAGCAAGTGTTTCAACCTGCGTTTAAGCTCGTTAAAAAATGAACTATCTTCCGGTAAATAACCACCATGAATGTAACATTATCAGCCGTTAAAGCCTTGGTCGTGTTTGCACCGTCACCTCCACTTTTCCATTGGCCGATCATTCACCTCCATATGATTGTTTACCCATTTTGAGGAACAGCTGCGAAGAGTGATTTCACTAGCCATCCTTGTGACACTGCCGTGATTGGAAAATTCCAACCATTACCTGGAATCAGCTGCTACCCATTTTATCACTCGTTCCTCAAAAGATGAGTCTTCTTTAAGCTCTTTTCATTTGACTCGTAAAATATGAAAAGATTGCCGAGTTTTGGCCTTCCAGCTCGTTAAAGCGACAAGAAGAGCTATCCCTCCTCTAGATTTTAATCTTTTTGGACCTGAGGGATTATTGCACAAAAAGATCGAGCGCTTGTTTTGTTCGGCTCGTTAAAACTATCGAAAATTCATCCCTTTTGTATTGTTTTATACTTTTTCGGGCTTAAGGGATTAGATGACGAAAAAGGAATTCCAGAGTTAACTTTATGTACCTTTTCAGACTCTCTAAAAATGAAAAGGACTGAGTTATCTTTGTCGTTAGACTCGTTAAAAACATTAATAGCGACAAACTTGTCTTTAGACGAGAACGAGTTTCACTATCGCTAGGCTCGTTAAAACATAGCGATGGGTTTGCCCGAAGGGCAAATTATAGAACAAGCATATGTTATCCTCCTCAAGCTTGACAAAAATAAATAGGTATTGGTCAGCAATGACTGGGGAAAAATTGGGAAGAAACTCAAAGAACCTTTATTGGTAGCAAGTCGCTCTTGAACATGACACTTCCACTCCGTGCCTGAGTCGGGTTGGGTTGTTTCATTCACCGGTCACATCACCATGGTCTCGCCATACCATCCACCTTTGGGGTAAATGCTACCAATCCATCATATAAGTGTCGCCGATATGTTCAAGAGAAGTCATCCAGAGAAGTTAACCGTGTCCCATCCACTACCATACATTATACTTCATTCTTTCATGACCGCCACCCTGAACCATATATCATCAGATCGTTTTCACCTCCATCAAAATCATTTGCTCCATTCCGTGTCACTAATGTGGGATACATTAAGGCCCTCCTTTGACGGATCGCTTCTTGTCGACATCAGCTCATTATCCAAGAAGTTGATCTAGGAACACCCCCTTCAGTACTTTGAAGCTTGCATGCCTCAATGGCAAGTTTCTCACTTCCGGCGACAGGTATACATCAATGACCTTCGACCGAAAGATTTTTCATGGTGTTCGACGCCAAGTCCTTTATTCACACCACGTGAATTGTACTCCAGTACCTTGAGGGTCATTATCATTATCGGTGATTCCTCTCGCGCTTGTTAACAGTTTACATCATTGACTGGTAATCAAGCGATGTCTTTCCATGTTCGACTTCAAATCATTTCTCACGTGCATCGACTTGTACTTAGAGTGAAGATCGGACGAGATTGAAGACCCCGGATCTAGTTTCATCCATCCGGGCTGCGATATATATTCAGGAAAAATAAAGACATTGACATGTGTAGCATTGCAGAACAGATAATCATCCTACCAAAAAGATGATGATTTCATCAGAATCATCAGTCTACCATCAGACGATTGTCTGTCCTATGTACATAAAAATGAATTTATAAAGCTGAGCATGGGAATGCCCGCCTCGGCTAGATCATGAAAACAGTATGAAAAATAATTTATTGTATTGTATCTTATTACAGGTCTCCTCCCAGCATTGAAAGAACTTCGGATCCTCCTAATAAAGCATTTCACCCGATAAACGGCCTCATACTTTAGGGGGCAACTGTTATAGACATTTTTGTGCCTTACAGCTATAAGCATGAAATGTCCATAAATCAAGGGATCCTAAGTCCCTAAAGATGTTGTTACAGCTCCTAAAGGAACAAGGTCAACCAATGACAGCTTCTCCCAGAAGTTCTCCACCAAAAACCACTCAGAACTAGTCAAATCAGGATCAATTCAGAAGCTCCACTAGCTGCCTGCGTTGCAAAGCACCCAAATACACTGGCTAGGTGCGTTGCCACGCACTTGAATGCACTACCAAGGTGCGTTGAGCGGGAAATGACAAGTTGCAGAGTCATTCAACGAGGTGGAAAGACCATGGAAGCTTCCAGAATCTTCTCCAATGACACTTGCCTCACTGAATTCGACCAAGTGATGAGTAAGAGGCTCTCAGTCTCCAAGTGGAAGCAAGAACTGACAGAGAGAAGCCACAAGTCAAAACATAAGCTGACTCATCCTCTCTGCTTACATCTATATATGGATCCCTCATCCCAGAGATCCAGAGGCTGGAATTTTGGACTTTGCAGAGAATTGTTGTTGGTTTGAGATTGAGATTAGTACATTGGGTGATTTATGCTTTGTTGGAGGAGAGGAAGGGATTCCTTTGCTGGGAGGTAGATGCTGGATCGGGAATCACTTGGTTGTATCTCCTCTTGGACTTTCTTATCATATCAATAAAATTATTTGAGTTTCTTCTACATGCTTGTATATCAGTGATGTTTTGTTATATTTGCATGTTTAGCTTAATCTGATCCTGAGCTTTTTATGAATGTATATCTATATCCTCGTGTAGTTTCTCTCTTCTGTGATCTTGCAGGAATTCGACGAAGCTGGGCCGGTAAGGGAGCAGGGAGCTGGGAGCTATTGAAGAGAGGAGCGATTGGATCAACAAACTAGCGAAAGACACAGGTTAGTTACATCCTTCCTCTTCATTTACATTTCATAAAGAAGAATACTCAAGTAGTTTTCCTTGTTTGTTGCTAAGGCACTATCACACCTTAGAGTGGGATAGGGGTGTTCTGAATAGATACTTTTCCCAACAACACCACTGTCAAAAATTGTGTCAATTTTTGTGTGCTTAGCAATTATCCTTATGTGGAAGAGTTCAACTCGTTTATCCTCATGTGGAGGATTTATGTTTGAAGAAGATACATTAGATTTCGAACTTGAACCAGTATCATAAGTTTTACCTATCATAACCATGGCAGTTATTTTCCGTTCATCACCTGAATCTGAACCAAGGTCTTGCTGGATTGCTACATTATCCTTCTTTTCATCCTTTGCCTTAAGTAATTTTTTGGGCTTAAGTTCTTGATGAATTTTCTAGCACTTCGATTCATCATGAATGATTCTCTGGCAATGAGAACAAGTAGGTCTTTCCTTCTGAATGATCGCTGATTTCTTTCTCTTCAAAATGTTCCCCTTACTGCCTATGGATTCTATGTTTTCCATCTCTTCAGATGATTGAGATGACAACTTGAATGGTCTACCACCTGATTCAATATGGATGGCCTAAACACACACCTCATCAAAATCATTAGGATTAAACATTAATAAAGTATGCTGCAAATATGAATGTAAACTTCCGATGTATTTTAACAAAGTTTCTCATGTATCCAATGAAATATCAAGCGACAACGATTTCTTCCTGAACTCCTGAGTAAAATCCTGAACACTTTGCCCTCTACCTTGCCTCAGATGCTGCCATTTAATAATAGCTTGCTGCATGTATCCTAAAGGATAGAACTGTTTCCTAAGAGCTTTCAAAAACTTAGACCATGAAGAGATAACTTTTCTTGTACACTTAACATATAACTGAGTCTTGCTTTCCCACCAGATTAAAGCTGTTCCCCCCATTCTAAGTGTAGATAACTGAATTTTAGTTTTACCTTTAGAAATGTTCTGAATGCGATAAAACACTTCTAACTGCTTTATCCAGTTATCTAACTTTTGAGGATTCATTTCACCATCATAAACAGGTAACTCAAATTTAATATCAAGTTTCAAAAGAGATGATTTCTTATGTTTCTTATCTATTTCAAGTGTTGCACTGGAAGAAGAAGAAGAAGAAGAGGATGATGATGGAGATGACGGAGGTGAAGGAGGTTTTTCGCCCTTTCATTTACCTTTGTCCTTCTTCAATGCCTTCGAAGAGGATGCGGCATCTCTTGCCTTCTTGTCTTCGTACAATTCTCCCAACATCTGTTGCATTTTCAAGAATGCCTACTGACACTGTTCCTCACTCATCTTAGTCTCAGTGTTTTCACATGCATCATATCCTGACGTGGTTTCTTTCTGAACAACTCGTTGCTTTCCAATCTCTGGATTGATCTGCTCAAGGATTCCTTCTCCTCGTTGCGACTTAGACCTAGTTAACATTCAAAGGCAAATCTACAATCAAAAACCTACTCTGATACCAAATTATATGATATGATATGATCATATATTAAATACTGATGTAGAGTTGATTAGCCATTAGTGAATTGAATGAAAACCGAAAGCACGGAAAACGAGGAAAACTGTTGGAGCAGAACACTTTACGACAACTGATAAACCATAAGAAATATGCAAAATTGAAATGAAAACGTTGAAAACATAGATATACTAGACAACAATATTGATTAAGGAGTTCGTCCCTGATGGACTACATCTTCGGGTCCACTTTCAAGATGGGCGACCGTTTTTATTAGGAAGAAGAAGAAGAAGTGGTTTACATAGTGAATTGGCCAGATTGAAATTGCACATAGGAAATTCTAACCTCTATCAATAGAAATATCTCTGAAGAAACTTTCCAACGCCGCTTACGGTTTCTCAATCTGATTCCCGGTGCTCCCAAAATCCTGAAAACAAAATAGACTATATCTCTCCAGAACCTGCACACAAAACTATATACTCTCCTCCTATTCTCCAATGAGAAATTATGCCTTTATAGGCTGGTGGATACATAAAATCTCCTGCTAGCCACTTTTATAATGAACTAGATGACTTGTGGGTTTTATTACGTTTTGTTTGAGGTCAAACTGCCACCTTTAGGCCTAGTTTAGGCATTCGGATTAATAAAAATCAATTTCAACAACTAAAACCCAAACAAAACATTATAATAGGCGATAACCGTTAACAGTCTTCATAACCGCCCATAGGAGACTGCCAACACATGTGAACACCTGGTTACAAACTGTAGTTAATTAGCCGGCAATTTCAGTTGGCGGTGGCGCGACTGTTGTAGTGGTGGTCACATGCCACGGTTCTGACACCATTAATGTTTGCGGTTACCTCTATCTATCAGCTTCCAAACGCTATCACATGCCATGGTCACGGTTTATGAACTGCGGTTACCCCCGCATGGTTTAGGCACCCAACTATTTGGTTAACCTCTGACAGTTAATGCCAAAGATTGATCACATGTCCTCCGACACGGTTTGGCTAACCGCGCGGTCAGAGGACTATGTATTGAATTTTGTTATGTTTTATATGGTTTTTTAACAATAGAAATAGGTTGAGGGTTGTATCAAAGGGTTTAGGAGGTAGGTTTGAACATTAGGCAATGTAGTTTTAGGTTTTTGAAATGTATTTTAATACATAAATATAATGTATTAGGACTTAATACATGGTTTATATGTATTTGGTTTAGGGATTAGGTAGCATAGGATTTGCATGAATAGGATTTGAGCATGGGTTTAGAAATAGGTTAAGAATGAATTAGAGTTCTTAGGGTAGCAAATAATAATAGGATAGGTTAGGAGTTAGGGCTTAGGTTTAGGCGTAGATTTAGGAGTTTCATTTAAGTGTCCAAGATCCATGTCGACTCTGCACAATGAAATCGGTGAAACTGAAGCCTTTACTAGATGATCGACCTCGGTACATCCTTGTGGTCTCCGTGCGCCATTCATCAACGTTGCACAACGACAACCATCACATCTTTGAAACTGGCACTGATGACGACAACAAGACTATGTCATCGACCAGGTACTTTAACTTGAACCCTTTTACACAATCAATTATATCAACCATAAATCCTCCAAAGTCGAACGTCAAAACACATGTCGTCATCCAAACCCTGGCGAAACTATCAATGACACAAGTTGATGCCAAAGTACAACATCACATCAACTTAATGTCGTGAAACCATAATATTACCTGAACACTGATCATAAACCACCACTGTCGATCTGTCGACACTGAACTGAAGTGACGATGAATCTGAACGACACTTATGAACACCTATACAATTGGATCGATGGATCCTCCTAGCTCAATATTTATGTAGCTTAGGTTTACTATTATGTTTTGGTTCATTATTATGTCCTATTTGAAGATTCAGTATATCCAATAGATATGAAACAAAACTAAGCAATGACTTTGTTTCATACCTATTCCTTAATGAAAATATACACTACCTAAATTAAAAAACTTAACCTTCTATAAGATGTGAAAAGACCATAAAATTCTTCCATGGCTTTTTTCCATGATGTTCACAATGAATATTTGTGTCTTTTACCTCATAAATGAGTGCAAAGTTGGCTTATTCTAGTTTTGAAATGCAATGCAGGAACATTCAAAATATCCCATACCTCGATTTCTCACGTCCCCACTCTCTCATCTCCATATATACAGGTTTATGTAGACATAACTGAATTTCATGATAGGAAACCAGTGTATTAGGTTTCTTTCTTCAGAGCACCCCTGCTCTAGAGATGATAGAACATCATTTAATTGATGACTTGAATTATGACGATCCATGATATGTAAAGTTTTTGGAGGAAGTAATGTATTTGAATAGAGTTTCAAAGCAAGAGAGGATATTGCTATGAGAATCTTCTTTTTAAATACACGCTTCAAAATCTTTAAACCATTGACTAGTGAAAAGGCTTTCAGGCTTCATTTTCTTTTATTTTTTTATTTACGGAAGGGTATCACCAATGCAGGTTGTATGTGCATACGAGGCTGAATTCTATTGTGGATACGAGGATGTGGACACCAATGGAATGACCTGCTTAGACTTGGGAAACATCGAGTATGGAAGCGAATGGCAGTCTCATGGAGTGGGTATGTGACATTTTTCCCCATATTCATTTTGTTTATCATTCATTGTTTGGGCTAGTTCTAATAGTCAGTTTTAATTATTTAACTTTTTTTCATTTATATCATTAACATTCCATGTTTCCCAGGCAAGGTAACATCTTTGGTTGCTTTAGATGAGCAGCTTGTAGGATTAGGATGTTCCCAATGAGTTTTGAACATTTTTCCAATATGTCTTGTCAATTTTGATTGCCATTGCGGGTTATCGCTTTAATTGTTATCCGGTTTGACATTTGATTGACAACGAAATTCCATGCTTTTATAAATTATTTGTATGTTAATTTTTAAAAGTATTTAAGAAATTTGTCTTTAGTAGCCACACTTCAAACAATGGATTTCACACTACTAGGTTTAAGGTTTAGGTTATGTATTTGGTTAAAATTTCCCAATATTTATATCATATCTCAAGTGTCAGGTTTGGGTTATTTATTTGGTCAAAATTTCCCAAGATTTATATCATATCTTAGCATTTTGAAATTCATGCATTCATGCCATTCAAATGTAACACATCACGACAAGGATGAGCCCTATTAAGCTCACCAACTCTGTTACTATGCTTCATGAATCATAATTCAAATGGACTCTAAATTTGGTTCTTTTCCTTGACTAAACAGTATTAAGAAAAATCCTCTCATTCAAACTCAATCCCAAGCCATACTCAAAATTTTGACATGTGAATAACATTGGCTCGACAACAAGTTTGACACCCAAGTCCTTGCAAGTTAGACAAGACTGTCCATTTTTAAAAAAATGATCATATCCTTAAATTGTTAACCCTTGGACTCCTTCATTAAAGAAACTATGATCTTGATAATTGGTCTATAAAAGCGTGGATGGGGCGAAATATGAGTTAAGGAGTAGAGAAAGAAATTTTCCTTGACATTGCCTAGAATTTTTTGAACTTTTGGGGGCACATCACGTGACACTACCATCACAACACCAACATTTTTTGGTAAAGTTCCACTGCAAGAGGCATCCATAGATTCATGTTCCTCAACCCGTGACCGTAAAGATGATTCTTCCTGAACATTTTTCCTAGATGATGATAATGATATATTGTCCTTATCATCATAAAGTATGGGTTTTCTTTCTTCACCTGTGCTCCACCTTCCCCCTCCCAATTGTATATGGGCATTAGTTTCTCTTGCATGCTTTCCTCTAATTGCAAAGTTATACCCATACATGAAATCCTCATCTTGATCTTGGTTCTTATGCTTCTCTTCTTCTTCTAAGCTAAGAAATTGGAAAAACATTACCTCCCTACCACCACAAATAGATAAACCATTTTTCCTACACTATATTTCAAGCTCCACAAGAGGAATACTAAAAAATTATTGAGTTGTTGCTCCCTCTCCAATTACCATAGCAACATCTTGATTTGGACCAGGTCCATCTCTTATGTCTGTAAGATTGGATTTAGAACTATCAAGGTCCTTCAATGGTGGGGCATCTCCACATATTGAATGAAAGGGAGGGACACCTGAATTTCCAAACCAAAGAAAGGTAGCTCTCCATCCATTCACATAAGCATATGAAAGGAGAAACCAATCTGACCAAACCTGGAAAACTTTCATCACTCTCTCCTGCAAGGACACCATAATATAAATGTAAAAAATTCACAAAAAGATCCACACAGTCATTACACTAATTATGATATTTTTTTTTACGAGTAAAAATTACCAGCTGCCTTGCTAATTGATGACCAATAAGGGGCTTGATCTTAATACATGATCTATTTTCATCATTACTATCCTCAACATGTTCTATTATTTAGAGTGAGATTTTTTGAATTGGCAAGTGTGTTTTTCCACATTTCTGTTTTTATATCCCACACAATTGGAATCCTGCTACATTTGGCCTCCTCTACTTCCCTAGGCTACATGTGTTAAAGAGGGTACAAAACTCTAATGATATGTTCTTTTTCCATAAGTTCTTCTCATTTTTTAGATGAATTTTGTGGAAATTTTATTCATTCCAATTATGTGGCAGGAAATAATGTTCCATTATTCATTTTTATCTTCTCTTGTTTATGAGTTAGCATGCTTCTATTGTACTAGTTCATTATGACTATGTCATGTAAAGATCAAGTTGAGTGGTTTTACATTTAATTTCCACTGTAGTCAACAACTGAATATATAAGTTTTATGTTAGGTTGAATTATGGGACAACACACTTTGATTTCCACTAGTGCTCTCTTTTTCATATACTATCACAAGTGCACAAATACAAACTCACTTTTCTTTTTACCTGGATAAGAAAATGATGACAACTTTGTATTTTGTAGTGACAAGGATAACTATGTATTGGAGCTAGACCTTGAGCCCTTCAATTCATCCTTTCCTTACCCAACATGACCATCTCCTATTGGTAACAGAGTTCAATTTTTGAACCAACATTTGTCTTCAATACTATTTCATGATAAAGAAAGAACACAACCATTGTTGGATTTCCTTCGAGCACACAAATACCAAAGCCATGTCATTTTTCTTTCCTTGGTTAATATATTGCATCATTTTTTTTTTGTAAACATGGTAGTACTCTCTATATTTAATTTTTGCAAAAATTATAGTCGAATCCTCCGATCAGTCACCTACCCAAAGGAAACCAGGTGACCATCGGTCAGCATTGTATCCACTCCAAAATTTAAATAAGTTCATCAAAACCATTTTTTCTTTGCTAGCCATTTCACATGTTCTTATCTTTCGCATTTTAAACAAAAACATTCAAAAACCAAAGATAATTAAACTAATCCTCATTAGAGGAAGCTATCTGAACTGTCACATTCTCTTTTGAACTCTGCACCTTCCCTCCAGAGTTCTATGACTTCACCCCTGGTATAGGAGCTCTCGTCCCCGCTGGAACATTTTCCATTTTATCTCTGACAGTGTCTACTCAATTCGGCCCAAGGCTAGATTGTTCGTGTAAGTTTGTATCTGAATTGTCACCAGTTCTTTCATAATTTCCTCTCGTACTGGGTCTGGTTCCTTGTTTCTTTCCTACTTGTTTAGAACTTCCCCTTCCATATGTTCCTAGTGCAGGGTCATGGCACGGGCTACAATGTGTTTCATTATCCAGTATTGTTGTAGAGTCTTGTTAAAGATAGATTTCTGGCCATTTGTCGTACCTGGGTCCTGCAACATTTCTTCCCATTCATCCATAGGGAAGTCTCTACATCTCAGGTTATTTCTCAGATCTCTTTCCCAACCCCATATTTGGTCTTTGACCTCCTTCGGATTTGCCTCCATGTAGGTGTCAATTATTCTCTTCATCTGCTCATCATTCGGTTTCCTTCCTTTTTTCTTTCTTGTGCTTCTCATTCCTTCTTATTTTTTAACATTCCTCTTGCTGCACCTCAGTGCCATGTTTCTTCTTGTCTATGCCTTGGTACTCTTATCCTTAGATTGCTCTATCTGGGTTGCAGTTTCGCCCTTACCGATGGTTAGACCTATCAAATAGTAAACACAATTGTCAGTTTTAGCCATTGGAGTTATATATTTGAATGGGGTATTTCTACCCCCCCGCCATCATGGTTCTACTTATGCAGTTTCTTTCTCTTTGATGTAGTACTGAGGCCTCTCTAATTCTTTCAGGTTCCAGGCCCCCATTACTTTGACTGGAACTATGAGAGTTAGAGGTCTTTTCCTGGGTTGAGTGCTCCACCTTTCTTTCAAGGTCACCCCTTTCTCTCTTAGGCCTGCTAATCCCTTTCCCAGGTTATTTCTCTGGTCCAGAGTCACCCTCACGATTTTCTTCAGGTTCTCCTCTCCCTATGGGGTGCTCCTACTCCCTCCCTCATTTTTTCCAGGCTTTCCTTTCCCTCCTGATAGGGTGCACCTCAACAAGATGAGTCTCAGGGCTGGAATTTCCCGAGGCATCAGTTCTGTTACAGGGGTCATGGATGGTTGGGTCCTCCATTTCCTTTCTCCTCCTCACATTACTTTTATGCCCGCCCTTCCTGGCCATAGCCCCCAAGGATTCTTCCCTGTCCCAAACTCCTTATCTCTGTACTTGTTTCTGAGATGCTGAGGATCATCCCTATCTATCTTCAAGCCTACTCTATACTTCAAACTAAATCTTTTTTTGAAGGATGGAGAGGGAAATTTTACATACCCGTCAACCTGGTTGCACTGTTCTATCTCCTAGAGCTTTCGTTGTCGATCTATGCGTTCTCTCTCGCCACCTTCCTTCTTCCACGTCCACATGCAAAATGCATGGTTTCCCTCTGACTCTACTCCTTTAACATTCTCTTGTCTTAATTCTACCACCAGCTATCCGTTTTTCCTTCCTTCCTTGGATTGCCTTCCTTCCCACTTGCCTTAGGATGCTACCCATCTGTATTTTTTCCTCTGTTCTTCATTAATGTCTTTCTTCTCCCCACTACTCTTACCATCCATTTGTTGACTCCTCACTGCTATTTTTCATCCACTTGCTGCCTCTTCTCGGTCTTGATGTGCTGCCCTCCCTTCTTCCACTCCTTTCCATTTCTACCCCCACTCTTCTCGGGTCTATCCTTTCTCTACCCTCTGTCGTCATTCGATTCATTTTTGTCCTTTCATCCATCCTTTGTTGTTCCATGGGTGATATGTGTTGTCCTACCTACACCTGCCCACGTCCTTCTTCCCTCCCATCAGCATCAACTAAATTCACTAGATGTTGGCTATGATGCCTATCTTCTTCGACTACCTATATCATTTTTTTCATTTCCTCATTCTGACTAAGCTCTTCCCCTCCCGCGTCTAGCTGTTGCTCTCTATTTCGGCAACCCCAGTTCACAAGGAGGTCTGCCGGGGCATTTCCTTTCCTTTTCACATGGGACGATATGGTGTAGGCAATCCTCTGTAGTTGCTGTTGTAATTCTGTTATTACCCAAGCCGTCCTCCAGCTTTTGCTCATCTTTTCAGTTGTTGTTCCCTGCTGTAGTTGTTTCATTATTTCTATTACCAGCATGGAGTTGCCTTCTATCTGCAGTCTTTGGTACCCTTCACTTATCGCTATCTCTAGTCCCTTGTTTAGCACATGGTATTTTGCTTCGTTGTTTGTGGCGATGCCGCAGTCCATTGCATATGCCCATTTGATCTTCCCTTCCTCTTCTCTGAATATCCCTCCTACGCCAGCCTCCCCTGGGTTGCCTTTTGTCGCCCCATCGAATTTTAGTTTTATGAACCCTTGTGGTGGGTTCCTATATCTTTCTTTGGCTCTTTCCTTGCCTACATCATGTTCCTTCCCTATCCTATTTGTGTTTTACACTTTGATTTCCAGTCGGTTCATAATGTTGGTCTCCGTTCCTTCCATCTTCCAGTCGTCCTCTTTCCAGTTTTCTAGAATTATTGTTTCTCTTATGTTTTTCATGATTTGGTTCCATATTTCCCCTTTGTCTTTTTTATCTTTGCTGAATATTACCCTGTTTCGTGCCTTCCAAAGGTTCCATAGGAGAAACCCAATTGACAGATTCCAAGCACGGTTCAGGATTGTGTTGTGGTACGACTTCCTGCTCCACTACTCTATTGTTGTTTTTATGCTCCCTGTATTCCTATCTGCAACCTCGAATAGTTGTTGGTGGTTTTTCCATAGGTTGTGACTTACAATGCAGGAATTTGTGACGTGCTCCATGGTTTCTTCTTGATTTTGGCACAATGAACATCGTGAGGACCCATGCATCCCTTTCCTTCTTAATTGGTCCCAAGTCAAAGTGCGCCCATGAAACACTGTCTAGGTAAAAAACACCACTTTTGGCCAAGTTTTTAACTACCATATTCTTTTTCATTTTTTTATGTCTGAGTTTCCAACTCCTTCTGTCTTTATATGGTAACCTTCTGAGATTGTAAACATGCCTTTTATGTGTTTTCCCCATCTTATTATATTTGATCCTTCTTTAATTTCAATTTTCCTGGTTGCCAATTCTTTTTGATAAATTATCCATTGATCAGTTTCTGGGGCTTCGAGCTAGTCACTCTTAGTCTTCCATTTTCTCTAGTAACTACTCTGTTCCACTACCCAATAGTTTCTTACTACATCTTCCACTATTTGGGTTGTGTACTGTTGGATTTCTTGGAGCTGAGGTTCCTGAATCAGGATTCCTCTCTGTTGCCACGCCTCCTGCCAAAAGTCTGCTTTATCCCCCTCTCGAATTTCCCAGAAGTTGTTGTCTCTTATCAAGGCTCTGTTCAGACTTGCCAGGTTCCAAATGGCTGAGCCTTTCCTTTCTGATAGTGTTCATAGTTTGCCTTCCGGAGTCCTTGCTATCTCGTATTTCTTTTCCCAAAGCATTTTCCATAGGTCATTCCCTCCATGAACCCATCTCCACCATAATTTTCCCCCATGACTTGGTTTAATATGTAGGGGTCTCTTAGTCCTAGACCTCCCTCTGTGACAGACTTGCTTAACCATGTCCATGAAAGAAAAACCCATTTTTTTTATTTGTTTGACCCTTGCCACAAAAACTTTTTGAAGATTTGCACCATTTTCTAGCATATTGTTTTAGGGATTGCCTGACTAGCCATCTGATAGACTGGCATAGCTTGAAGAACAGATTTCAAGAGTATAAGGTGGCTCGAGGTGTTGAGTGTTCTGAACGTCCAATTGTCCATTATTTTTTGATTTTTCCCTATAAATCCTTTCCAATTCACTATTATGTTCTGTTGATCACTCAATTGTACTCTGTTAACGCTTGAAATTTCACCTCACGCTGAGAAAGGTAAACTCCAAGGCAACATCAAACCACTTAGCCTCGTAGCTAGCCCTACGGGGCAAGAGAGGGCTCTCTTCGGTCTATCTCAGTAAAAAGATCTTCAATGGGCGAGATGACCAATAGGAAAACACTGATTTTAGGCTAGTAAACTGATCAAGAGGTTTAAATTTGGGATTTTTAAAGTTTTGGTGGAAAATTGGGGAATGGCAATTTCGGGTGCGGGGATTGGACACAGTTTTCGCAGGGAGTTCTTTGGGGCGAGGTAGGAAACAATATTGATGCCTTTGATAGAGATGGATGGATGAGAATGACTGGTGAGGAGTTAAGGAGAGCAAGCAATAACCTTGAATTCCCTTTAAACAGTCGAAAACATTGATATTAAGCAAACTTAAAAGCAGAGCATGACAGTCATGAGTTCTACTTTAACACTTCATTTGCCTAATGTGCAGAAGGAAAAGTAAGGAAATGATTCACATAACACACTTACAAGTACAAAGAGAAACACACCATCAATACATGTGACCACAAGAATCCCAAAAAGGACTGCAAAACCCTGGTCTTCCTTTGCCAAAAATTGCAGAGATACAGTGAATAATACAATAAGAGCTTCTCCCTCAAGAGTCCAACCATGAAAATGAGCAAGAGAGTACATAATATAGATCATCTAACATCTTTCCCTGCCTCTAGGGGTCGAGCTCACTATCCTAGGAGCTGTTTCAACCAATTCTAAACTAAGCATTGAAAACTAGGCAGTCAAAACAACTTGCCTCTATAAACTAGGAAACCAATTCATTCATTTAATTTTCACCTATCTCATGAATGAATCTTCTAGAAGAGATGCATAAGTGTAAAAGTGTCATAAAATTACATCATTTACAATAAGGAGGATAAAATCAACTCCAAAAAGTCAAACATAGTCAAAACTGCGTTTTGCTGAGCTGTAGGTTGAAATCCTGAGCAATTTGCCTGATGGGTCGTGCGCCATTCTTGAACGGGTCGCGCGCCTTTGAGAGCACTTTTGGGGTACTTCCAGGTGTCCAAATGGGGCAAGAGTAAGCTTGTTGGAAAGGGCTGGATGTCTACTTTCCAACCCAAGTGGAATTTCTGAATTTAGTGATCATTTAACCCTCCAAAATTGCAATCTCCCAAGACTGCTTTCTGTGTGTCAAAAATGTGGCAAAAAGTCATTTTTTGCTTGTTTTTTGACTTTCTGGAGGCCCAAAACTTCATAAAATCTCTTGGCAATGGGTGAGCATGTGTAACTTTTCATGAAAAATCTAGAAATGCTGAGTTTTCCCAGAACGGAGTAGCCAAATGAAAAGGTCGCGCGGGGGGTGAGACCCGTTAAGGGGACAAAACCTGTTTTTTGCCTGAAAAAACCAAAAATGACCCAAAATGCTCAAAATTTCCTGGAATTTGTGATGGGGCTGAGCTATTTAGTGCCATGCTCCTTCAAGGAAGCCTCGGCCAAGATGTGGAGGGGGTCGGACCTTTTTCTTCGTTTTTTTGCTTTGGCCAACTACCTCTCCAAATGAGCATTGAGCCGGATAAGCATAGACTCTCGCTCAACGGGTACTAAATCACCGGGTCTTCTTCGATTCAAGTTGCGGTCACTACGAATCCTCCACAACTCATCAAGAGTTTGCTCATCCTCCAACTGCTTGTTGCGCTGCTCTAAATAGGTGATCCTCCACTGTGCCATCTCTAACTTCTGCTGCAACAAGCAGTTCTCGGCCTCCTTTTGCTGAATGACCTCATGAAGCTCTGTGGTAGGAGAGCGGGTATCAAGATCAATGATATCAATGTCGGGATCACCGGTCATTCCCTCCTCAATCATGGGCTGCTTGCCCCTCTGTGCTGCCTGTGCTGCTGAAGAAGGCGAGGCCCCTTCCACCTGATGTGGAGATAGCACTCACTGAGCTGATGAAGAAGGCGAGACCCCTTCCACCTGCTGTGGAGAAAATACTCGCCGAGCTGCTACAAATAAAGCCCTTTGGCCTCTCTAATAAGTGACCAATGGAGAAGAGCTGACATATCTAGTCACGGGGGTGTCATGCTGCTGTGATGGTCCTCCCTCCTCGTGAACAACCTCAGGATTTGGTGGTGGTGCTGCTGTGAAAAGCTCACGAGAGATAAACTCCTCCCATGGGATGCCCTGCTGAGCCAACTGATGTATGACCACAAGCTGAATCAAACCATAATGATAGAGGCTCCTATACTACTGTGCTGGGCTCTTCCTCTGCATCAAGGGCACCATCCTCTCAATGTTCCAGCACAAGAAAACAGGGATGTTCATCATCCGTACCCCGTGTGAAATGCATCAACAGGCAAATATGGTACGAATATACCTGTGAAAATCTGCCCTCACAGGTGAAATAGAGCATGATAAGCCTTATCATGGGGGCATACTCACTCCTCAGAAATCTGAAGGGAAATAACCTGTCAAGTGTCTCATGAATGCAGGTCTAATGAAAGGCTCATACTGAACACTGTCTAACATCTTGCGCTTATTCCACACCTCTCCGACATTAGGTATCCCTGTGGCTTGAGCAATCATCTCGGGTGTCAATGTAAAATCCACCCTGGCAAGGTTCACATGTCCATCATGCAAATGAAAAACAAATAAGCGATCCAACTCCCTGTGATGCTGAATCCGAGAGATCCTCTCGCAAAACTCATAGCAAGACATATAACGGAAGCATGATACTACCATTGGACAAGCCTGCAAATCTGTCAAAGAGGTGGGCGCCTCTCTCCTATGATGACCGCCCTTTCCACCCTTATGAGGCCTCCTCTGTACCTCAAACTCTGAAGCTGACGCATGGTCATCACTTTGCGCATAATTGGTTTCGGTTTCTGACATTGTTTTAGGAGCAAAGTGGCTGAAATATACTGCTGTTTCTGCTTTGTAAACTGCTGATTAGAATGCTGTTTCAAGGGGACAAGGAGCACGAGGGAAATGTTAGGGGAGGGATACTTTAAAGGGAAAACGGGAATAATAATAGCACAGGGAGTTTAGGGGAAGAATTATTGCATATACATCATTATACAATTTGATTTACAAGGATATTATGAGAGGTAGGGTTAGGGTGTAATTTTTTTTGATTTCGTGGGAAGAGGGGTAGGGTTTAGGGCTCTTCACATATTTGGAAGGGAAATTTACATAGAATGATAAGGAATATGAAATGGGAGATAAAAAAAAAAATGAGAACAATGGGATACCTCAAAACAGCATATAAAACCCTAGCAATTTGACAACTTCAAACCAAAAGCACAATGGAGACTTTCACTTGCTAATGGAGACTTTTGCAAATACAATCACGACCTTCTTGAACTGTAGCAAGCAATAATTTTTTATGATGGAGGGCCTACCTTGTAAAATTTGGCAATTTGTGGTTCCTTGGCAAGTTTGTTGGCGGTTTTGGCAGAGAGAGTGCTGATGGGTCGCGCGCCTCACCCAACGGGTCGCGCGCCTTCAGCGGGTCGCGCGCGTTGTAAATTAACACTGGCGGAGGGTTCCTGACGGGTCGCACGCCTTCCCAACTCACAAACTTCACTCAAACTCTCTTGCAATCAGTTGCTCTATCACTTGGATGCATAATGAGGCTTGATAGAGGGAGATTAGGGATTTTATAGCCTTGTTTGAATTAATTTCATATCATAACCCACTTTATAATGTTTTTCCATGACACTTTATAAACTTGACTTTTTGGTTTCCTTTTGTCCTGAAACTGATTGATTTGATGCTTTTCTTTGATAATTTTTGCAGGGATAGGCTCTGAGGGATCTTGGCAAGGGAGCTAGGGTTATATGCTGTCCTTTGAATCATTTTGAATTTTTTACAATTTTCACAAAATTTTTGAGAAATGACTTTGGCTTTAAAAACAGGGTTTTTAAATCCAAGGTGAAAATTAACTGTACAAGATGAAATTTTTCGAAGAAACACTTTGAAAATCATCCCTCTGGCTTGCTAGGCACTTATTGACCTTCAGAGACGTGACCTTGAAAACAAACTGGACCTAAACCCTAGACCTAAGACTTTGACCTCAAGACAAGACAAACAACTTTGAAAAAGTTTAATGACTAAAACAACCTGATCCAGCAGTGCCAAGAGGGGAATAAAATACCAGCTCCTCCATCAGGGTTATGGCATGCCTAATGGAATGCAAGACACTGATGAGACACCTACTTATGCAAATGCAAAGAGCTTTGATCACTGATGGAGGGCTACTAGACCGACTCTAACATTGGCTCCAATGGGGATGGTAGCTCCTTGGAGATACCAAGAACCTTAGACCTCTGGGAGAGCAGACAAGTGCTTTATAATCATTGGGCAATGGAGTCATTATTTACACAAACGACACAAGACTTTGACTCATTTATTGACTGAAACCTGACTCAAGCCGACACAATTATGAAACCTACATGACGGAAATCTGACTCATAAATGACTGATAACTAACTTAACGAAAACAAGAACTTACAAAGCTTATTGAAGGGCAACAGTCCATCAAGATTTGAAATCATGATGACAACCACCTGTGTTTCTTACAAGACAATATACATCAAACTATATCAAAATGCCAATGCAACCAATCAAGCAGATGCCTTCTTGACTGGTTCTCCTGATCAGATCTTCTGGTCAACAATGAATACTGGTAGCATCCAAAAACATAGCTGACCATGATCTCCTTCATCACTGAACACTGAATCAACACTATCACTGATGGTTGTAACAAATCTGCCATTGGATCTTGAAAAGCATGAAGTTTTGCCACTGCCACCTCCTGCTGAAAGAACAAGGTGTCTTTTACTTCAAATTCTGATCTGCCTTCTTCATGTGCTTCAGAAAGAGTATGTTCCTGGTCCTCAAAAAATTTTGAACAAGTAGATGAGCAGATCTCCTCTTGAAATAACATTTCAAAACATGAGACATATGAGGAAGAATTTGAAATGGAATCCTGAATGGTTTGATCTTTTGTAGTTTGAGTATATGGTAAATCATCCTCATATGATATGACAACCAGATTCTCATTACATTCATCAATCATGAGAAAAGAAATTTCAGATGTTTCGTGAAACCCAACACTAAAATTTCTATCAGCTATCATAGATTCATCCAGAGAAACCTTTTCACTTACTTGAACGAAGATCTTGTCTTGTTTTTCACAGAGGCAATTAACTACCTCCTCATGAAAATCTAGTGTTGGTGAGATGAGAGGATTTAGGTCTGCTACTTCATTTTCTTCATTTGAGGCAGCCGCGACAATACAACTCTCTTTTATGAGATCCGGAACAACATGTTTTGCCTCATCACAATTTATCTCCTGATCTGATTTATCATCATCACTTTCTGAGATTGGAACATTACTTTCCTGCGTTACCTGCATGCTGTCTTCTTCTATGGACAGATCTGAAACAACATTTTCTCTTTCCTCATTTTCAACCATATGGAAATCTTCAGCCTGCTGATCTTGATTCTGCTGCAAAATGTCCTGATCATCTTGATGGGTATCCTCTAAGTTTTCTTTATGCTGCTGAAATGGATTCTCATACAGAGCCTCCATAATCTCAACGTCCATAAAATTATCATCTTCATAATATTTCTCAAGGCTTTCAATAAAACTATAAGCATGCTTGCAACAGTCTTGAACTAAATTTAATGATGGATAAGATGCTTGATATCTTTCAATGAACAAGGCATGAAAATCCTTTAAACAGTAAATACAGGCAAGCGGCAAACTTTCATACCAGGATTGAGTTGCACCTTCCAAAGTGGCCAAGAATATCTTCATCAAGCAATCTTTAGGAAAACCCACCTTCAACTTGCGAATATGCATATGAAATCTAACTAGATGTAAAGCAGCATCCTTCTTACCATCATCTTTAAATGTAGGCAAATTCCTTGACCAATCTACCTTCGGAATTTTATTTGGAAAACCAGGGATGTGATCTCGGCTCAAGGGAGCGTATCTTCTTGCAATCTGATCCATCTCGAAAATCTCAAAGCTACTGATCTCTCTGCAGTGAAGTCACCATGAAGCACTGATCGCTGGATTCTTCAGTGAAAGGAGTCTCCAAGTGAATAATTTCAGCCTTGTCAATGTCTGATCGTTGTCCACTATCAACAATCAGATCTGAACTTGATACATGTACTGGGGTAAAATGCAAATGAATTGTTGTATTCACAAGCTCACGGAGATTGACTGAAGCAGCGTTTATCTACTTCCGCTAATGCAAAGCAAAAGCGTTTCGAAGGCTACCTGGCATAACTTCAGGCTCCGTCTAAGACTTATGAAATCACACGTCAATGAGCAAACGATTAGTTTGTTCTCCCTAGTATGGTCGCCAATATGTTAACGCTTGAAATTTCACTTCAGGCTGAGAAAGGTAAACTCCAAGGCAACATCAAACCACTTAGCCTCGTAGCTAGCCCTACGGGGCAGGAGAGGGCTCTCTCCAGTCTATCTCAGTAAAAAGATCTTCAATGGGCGAGATGACCAATAGGAAAACACTGATTTTAGGCTAGTAAACTGATCAAGAGGTTTAAATTTGGGATTTTTAAAGTTTTGGTGGAAAATTGGGGAATGGCAATTTCGGGTGCGGGGATTGGACACCGTTTTCGCAGGGAGTTCTTTGGGGCGAGGTAGGAAACATTATTGATGCCTTTGATAGAGATGGATGGATGAGAATGACTGGTGAGGAGTTAAGGAGAGCAAGCAATAACCTTGAATTCCCTTTAAACAGTCGAAAACATTGATATTAAGCAAACTTAAAAGCAGAGCATGACAGTCATGAGTTCTACTTTAACACTTCATTTGCCTAATGTGCAGAAGGAAAAGTAAGGAAATGATTCACATAACACACTTACAAGTACAAAGAGAAACACACCATCAATACATGTGACCACAAGAATCCCAAAAAGGACTGCAAAACCCTGGTCTTCCTTTGCCAAAAATTGCAGAGATACAGTGAATAATACAATAAGAGCTTCTCCCTCAAGAGTCCAACCATGAAAATGAGCAAGAGAGTACATAATATAGATCATCTAACATCTTTCCCTGCCTCTAGGTGTCGAGCTCACTATCCTAGGAGCTGTTTCAACCAATTCTAAACTAAGCACTGAAAACTAGGCAGTCAAAACAACTTGCCTCTATAAATTAGGAAACCAATTCATTCATTTAATTTTCACCTATCTCATGAATGAATCTTCTAGAAGAGATACATAAGTGTAAAAGTGTCATAAAATTACATCATTTACAACAAGGAGGATAAAAATCAACTCCAAAAAGTCAAACATAGTCAAAACTGCGTTTTGCTGAGCTGTAGGCTGAAATCCTGAGCAATTTGCCTGATGGGTCGCGCGCCATTCCTGAACGGGTCACGCGCCTTTGAGAGCACTTTTGGGGTACTTCTAGGTGTCCCAATGGGGCAAGAGTAAGCTTGTTGGAAAGGTCTGGATGTCTACTTTCCAACCCAAGTGGAATTTCTGAATTGGGTGGTCATTTACCCCTCCAAAATTGCAATCTCCCAAGACTGCTTTCTGTGTGTCAAAATGTGGCAGAAAGTCATTTTTTGCTTGTTTTTTGACTTTCTGGAGGCCCAAAACTTCATAAAATCTCTTGGCAATGGGTGAGCATGTGTAACTTTTCATGACAAATCCAGAAATGCTGAGTTTTCCCAGAACAGAGTAGCCAAATGAAAGGGTCGCGCGGGGGGTGAGACCCGTTGAGGGGACAAAACCTGTTTTTTGCCTGAAAAAACCAAAAATGACCCAAAATGCTCAAAATTTCTTGGAATTTGTGCTGGGGCTGAGCTATTTAGTTCCATGCTCCTTCAAGGAAGCCTCGGCCAAGATGTGGAGGGGGTCCGACCTTTTTCTTCGTTTTTTTGCTTTGGCCAACCACCTCTCCAAATGAGCATTGAGCCGGATAAGCATAGACTCTCGCTCCACGGGTACTAAATCACCGGGTCTTCTTCGATTCAAGTTGTGGTCACTACGAATCCTCCACAACTCATCAAGAGTTTACTCATCCTCCAACTGCTTGTTGCGCTGCTCTAAATAGGTGATCCTCCACTGTGCCATCTCTAACTTCTGCTACAACAAGCGGTTCTCGGCCTCCTTTTGTTGAATGACCTCATGAAGCTCCGTGGTAGGAGAGCGGGTATCAAGATCAATGATATCAATGTCGGGATCACCGGTCATTCCCTCCTCGATCATGGGCTGCTTGCCCCTCTGTGCTGCCTGTGCTGCTGAAGAAGGCGAGGCCCCTTCCACCTGATGTGGAGATAGCACTCGCTGAGCTGATGAAGAAGGCGAGATCCCTTCCACCTGCTGTGGAGAAAATACTCACCGAGCTGCTGCAAATAAAGCCCTTTGGCCTCTCTGATAAGTGACCAATGGAGAAGAGCTGACATATCTAGTCACGGGGATGTCATGCTGCTGTGATGGTCCTCCCTCCTCGTGAACAACCTCAGGATGTGGTGGTGGTGGTGCTGTGAAAAGCTCATGAGAGATAAACTCCTCCCATGGGATGCCCTGCTGAGCCAACTGATGTATGACCACAATCTGAATCAAACCATAATGATAGAGGCTCCTATACTGCTGTGCTGGGCTCTTCCTCTGCATCAAGGGCACCATCCTCTCAATGTTCCGGCACAAGAAAACAGGGATGTTCATCATCCGTACCCGTGTGAAATGCATCAACAAGCGAATATGGTACGAATATACCTGTGAAAATCTGCCCTCACAGGTGAAATAGAGCATGATAAGCCTCATCATGGGGGCATACTCACTCCTCAGAAATCTGAAGGGAAATACACCCGTCAAGTGTCTCATGAATGCAGGTCTAATGAAAGGCTCATACTGAACACTGTCTAACATCTTGCGCTTATTCCACACCTATCCGACATTAGGTATCCCTGTGGCTTGATCAATCATCTCGGGTGTCAATGTAAAATCCACCCCGACAAGGTTCACATGTCCATCATGCAAATGAAAAACAAATAAGCGAGCCAACTCCCTGTGATGCTGAATCCGAGAGATCCTCTCGCAAAACTCATAGCAAGACATATAACGGAAGCATGATACTGCCATTGGACAAGCCTGCAAATTTGTCAAAGAGGTGGGCTCCTCTCTCCTATGATGACCGCCCTTTCCACCCTTGTGAGGCCTCCTCTGTACCTCAAACTCTGAAGCTGACGCATGGTCATCAATTTGCGCATAATTGGTTTCGGTTTCTGACATTGTTTTAGGAGCAAAGTGGCTGAAATATACTGCTGTTTCTGCTTTGTAAACTGCTGATTAGAATGTTGTTTCAAGGGGACAAGGAGCACGAGGGAAATTTTAGGGGAGGGATACTTTAAAGGGAAAACAGGAATAATAATAACACAGGGAGTTTAGGGGAAGAATTATTGCATATACATCATTATACAATTTGATTTACAAGGATATTATGAGAGGTAGGGTTAGGGTGTAATTTTTTTTGATTTCTTGGGAAGAGGGGTAGGGTTTAGGGCTCTTCACATATTTGGAAGGGAAATTTACATAGAATGATAAGGAATATGAAATGGGAGATAAAAAAAAAAATGAGAACAATGGGATACCTCAAAACAGCATATAAAACCCTAGCAATTTGACAACTTCAAACCAAAAGCACAATGGAGACTTTCACTTGCTAATGGAGACTTTTGCAAATACAATCATGACCTTCTTGAACTGTAGCAAGCAATAATTTTTTATGATGGAGGGCCTACCTTGTAAAATTTGGCAATTTGTTGTTCCTTGGCAAGTTTGCTGGCGGTTTTGGCAGAGAGAGTGCTGATGGGTCGCACGCCTCACCCAACGGGTCGCGCGCCTTCAACGGGTCGCGCGCATTGTAAATTAACACTGGCGGAGGGTGCCTGACGGGTCGCGCGCCTCTGACGGGTCGCGTGCCTGGTTCGACGGGTCGCGCGCCTTCCCAACTCACAAACTTCACTCAAACTCTCTTGCAATCAGTTGCTCTATCACTTGGATGCATAATGAGGCTTGATAGAGGGAGATTAGGGCTTTTATAGCCTTGTTTGAATTAATTTCATATCATAACCCACTTTATAATGTTTTTCCATGACACTTTATAAACTTGACTTTTTGGTTTCCTTTTGTCCTGAAACTGATTGATTTGATGCTTTTCTTTGATATTTTTTGCAGGGATAGGCTCTGAGGGATCTTGGCAAGGGAGCCAGGGTTATATGTTGTCCTTTGAATCATTTTGAATTTTTTACAATTTTCACAAAATTTTTGAGAGATGACTTTGGCTTTAAAAACAGGGTTTTTAAATCCAAGGTGAAAATTAACTGTACAAGATGAAATTTTTCGAAGAAACACTTTGAAAATCATCCCTCTGGCTTGTTGGGCACTTATTGACCTTTAGAGACGTGACCTTGAAAACAAACTGGACCTAAACCCTAGACCTAAGACTTTGACCTCAAGACAAGACAAACAACTTTGAAAAAGTTTAATGACTAAAACAACCTGATCCAGCAGTGCCAAGAGGGGAATAAAATACCAGCTCCTCCATCATGGTTATGGCATGCCTAATGGAATGCAAGACACTGATGAGACACCTACTTATGCAAATGCAAAGAGCTTTGATCGCTGATGGAGGGCTACTAGACCGACTCTAACATACTCCTAAGTATTTTGTTGGAAACTGTCCAATTTTGAACCCCATTATTCTTGCTAGGAATGCTTGGCTCACTCTTGGCATGTTAAAAAAGAAGATTTTAGTTTTCTCCTTATTCACCTCTGTTCCTGATGTTTTTGTGAATTCTGTAAGGATCTCCCCTAGTTTTTTTGCTTCCTTGAGATTTGCTTGACTATACATCATTACATCATCCATAAATTGTTGATTTGTAATGGTTAAGTCATCCCCCCATAATCTCAGCCCTTTGAAATCCCCTTTGCTTACTCTTGCGTTGATTAATTTACCTAAACCATCCGTTGCTAAAATGAACAAGAACGGTGAAAGTGGATCTCCCTGTCTTAGGCCGCGGGATGGTTTAAAGGTGTCTGTAGGGGTCCCATTGAGCAGGATTGACATGCTTGGTGTGGATATCATGGACATTATCCATGCTATCCATCTGTCATCAAATCCATAGGCTTGTAGAATTTCTTGAAGATATTGCTAGTTGAGTTTATCATAAGCTTTTGCTAAGTCAATTTTAACCATCATTCCTTTATTTCCCATCTTCTTTAAGGAGTGAATCACCTCTTGTGCAACGACAATCCCATCCACAATCTATCTCCCTTTCAGAAACCCTGTTTGTTCTTTTGATATCAATTCTGGGAGTAGAGGTTGTAATCTTTTTACCATTATGGTAGCTAGAATTTTATAGATTAAATTACAAAGAGCTATTGGTCCAAAGCTACGAGGTTCTTCAACCTAATCTACTTTTGGTATTGATGCCAGAAAGGTGGCATTCCATGTTGGATGCATTCTTTTATTGCTTCTTGATTCTTCTACTACGCTAACAATATCTTTTTTCATAAAACTCCATGTTTCTTGAAAGAATTCTGCTGTAAATCCATCTGGTCCAGAAGCTTTATTTTTAGCCATTTTCTTGACTACTTCCTCTACCTCTTTCTCGATAATTACCCTTAGGAGATCCAGGTTTTGTTCCCTGTTTACCTTTTTTGGGATGTATTGACTTATCTTTGCTATCTCCTCATCTCTATTACTTTGTGGCTCTGTCAGTATGCCCTTGAAATGTTGGATTAGGATATTTTCCATTTCCTCTCTTTGGATTACCCTATTACCTTGTTTGTTTTTTAGGGAGAAAATTCTATTCTGCTGCCTATGTTGCTGCATCGCTCTGTGGAAGAATTTTGTGTTCCGTTATCCCTCTTTTAACCACTATACTCTTGACTTTTGACACCATAGGATTTCCTCCTGTTTTCTTCTTTCCTCCAATCTAATTAGCACCCCTCCTTCTTCCTGCGTGAGCTCCTTTGTTCTCCCTTCTTCTATTATTTTTTTTTGTATCCTTTTCATTGCTATTTGGAGTTGTTCTTTGTATTTATGTATGTTGCCAAATTCTTCTTTGTTCCAAGTCTTAAGTTTGCTTTTCAACTCCTTAAGTCTCAGTTGGAGCGAGTGCATCTTATTCTTGCCTTGTATTTCCTCTTCGCTATTCTACCACTAGTTTTCCACCTTTTCTATGAGTGTTGGGTATCTTAGCCAGAAGGCTTCAAAACTGAAAGGTTTGTGCTGGTTTTGATTGTTCATGGAAATTTCAAGTTTTATTGGCCAGTGGTCTGATCCTTGGCATGGTAAGATCGCTGCTTCATAGAATATATCTTTCCCAAGGAAGTGTCCTGTTGCTAAGAACCTGTCCAGTCTGGAGGCTATCTACCTGCTACCTCCTCTTCTATTATTCCAAGTGTATTTTCCATTGATGGTGTTTATATCAATCAATTGTAGGGCTATCTGGGTTTCCCTAAATCTCTCCATATCTGCATCATCCTGTTTCAGTCCTCCTTTCTTTTCTGTTGTGGTTGTGATCATATTAAAATCTCCTGCTATCACTGACAGTTTTTCTGTGTGCAGGTTTCCCAGTCGAAGCAGCTTTGTTAGGAACGCCTCTCTCTCTATCAGTATGTGAGGTCCATACACTGCTGATACAAGGAACCAGTCTTTATGTCCTACCATTATGAATCTCCCTGAGAGAAGCCTTCTCATTCCTATCCATAAGTCAACCATTACTTCTACTAGATTCCACAAGATTGCAATACCCCCTGCACTCCCTTTTGAATCTAATGTCATACTTTCATAAAAGGGCTTGATTTTTTTAAGAATTTCCTCCATTTTTTCCCCCACTGTTTTTGTTTCTTGAAGCATCATAATCTGAGGTTTTTATTTTTTGATCCTCTCTGCCAGGTACCTTTGCTTACCCTTGCTGTTAAGCCCTCTCATATTCCATGATGTAATAATCATTGGGAAGGTTGGGTTGTTTGTTGGAAGACCACTGAAAGCGGCACTACTCTTCCTGTATTGACTAACATTTCTCCCATTACTTGAATGGATTCTTATAGGTTCTTTCATCCTCATTTTTTCCCTCCTTTCCCTTTGTTTTGATGTTCCTGGCTATTGTCATGTTGTGTTCCTAACTGTTCATTCATCCCTGTAGTTCCGTGCTCCTGTTTTTCTTTGTATTATTGGAATATTTCTTTGTACAATTTTTTATCTTCTTCTGGGATAAACTGCTTGTCCAGGTTTCTCCACTTATCCAGTATGTTTCTCAGAATTTCCTCTTCTGTTGTTGGGTCATCCCCTTTATTTAGGTCTACTTCCATTACTTCATTCTCCTGATGTTCCTCCTTTTCTTTTCTCCCCTTTGCCTCTGTTTCTTCTTGAGCTTTCTGCTTGTTGTTGTTGACGTCTTGATGTGTTCTACATGCCTGATATGGTTCCTTTGGTATTCTATATCTCGAGTTTCTTCCTCCCCTTATTCTGTTTGCAATATTTCAAACCTATTTGTCTCTTTTACTTTGGTTTGCTATTCTTTTCTACCGTCCTTCAGGGTTTCTCTGGTAGGTCGTTTCTTGGTTTTTATTTATTGAAACCCCTCATTGTCTTTAGTGGTTTTCCTCTATCGCTTAGTCTTTCTTTCCTCTTCCTCTGCATTTAAGGGGCATTCCTTGAAAATTTGTCCATATTCATGACATTTTCTACATCTAAAAGGTATGTGTTCATAGTCCAACACCTGCTGCCAGACCTCCTCATGATATTCTAGTTCAACTGCACCTGGTATAGGGTTTTCAATGTTCATATAAACACATATTCTTGCATATGAGGTATATCTTCCTCATTTGGTTGATTCCGCTATCTTTACAAAGCTGCCTATGGTATTCCCTATTCCTTCAAGTATCTCTGGGTCCCAGAAATCCATAGGTAGCCAAATAGTCTAACCCATATAGGTGCTGATAGGAATTTTTGTTTATCCGGATTATAGCATTCCTCCCAATACCTCATAAATACACCTACATTGTTATGGAAATATGGGCCATTTTCAAAAACTTTTTCTTTGTCTTGCAAGTTTGAGAAGATTACCATAAAGAATCCTCATGCGCCTAGCTTTAGCTCAATGTGGCCGCATGGCTTCCATTTCTACTGGATCCATCTTGTCAATTCTTTCTCTGAGGGATAGACTCCGATGAACTTGTAGATCATTGCATGGTCTTTCATATAACTTTTGTACTTTTCCAGGTTGTTCATTGGAATAACAAACCTTGATTTCTTCGCTGCATAGGGCAGACATTTTCCTTTACTTCCTGCTTGCCAATGGGATCCTAGGATTGGTCCCGGTGTCCTTTGTTCAGCGTCCGCTTTGTTGTTGCTTGTTCCTTCTCCCACTGTTGTGTCCCTGTAGGAGGGGATCTCTCCCCTCCTAGTCTCCTATGCCATTTCTGAGCCGCCTGTCCACTTCTTTCCATGCATGTCCACTCGTTTTCGAGGTGTTCTGCGCTACCTACCTCATGGCTGCAAGGTTATTAGGGTTGCAGAGATCCAAGAATCCCTCATCATTTTCCCCTTGGAATGACTTCTTGAATAATGTATTTAATATATTGCATCATTGTGTTTGATAGTTAATTCATTATTATTCTATGCCAATAAATCTCTATCAAATAGTAGAGAAGGATGACCTGGCTATTTTAGAGATATATAATATGAATTAATTAAAAATTCACAGGGTTATTTCGATTCTCATCTTACTATTTCACTTCTTTAGAGAAAACTATATATTCAAATACCAACTCAACTCAAACCAAACTAAAATAGAGAATCCTAGTTATGAAGATGTTTCTCTCTCCATAACTTATAATGACATTATTTTTTTGAATTATACTTGAAGTTCATTGATAATAACCTCGATTTATATATTTATTTTAGCACCAAATTGAAATCATGGTAAAAATACAAATATCCCATTAAATATGACCTAAAGATGATTCAAAGAATATCAACTTTAGTCTAAGCATGTGGCAGAGTAATTTATGAGGTGTGAAGTTTTATTAGAGGCATTGTTTGTTTATTTGTTTTGGTTAGAAAATGTTTTTCTCTTGCCTTTATGTGACTTTCAATTTATCATATCTAGCATGTTGGGAAATGGGAAAGAATAACGTGTGGCATTTATCTTGTAGAAATTGATGTTGAATGAAAGGATAAATAGTTTAACCAAGCTACAATATTCTTTGGTAAAGGTAGAGGGACATCTTAAAACTTTACCTAAGAATACACCATATACATAGTTTGAACATAAGTAATATATGGATTTTTGATTTGCAGATATGTTCTTTTTTCTATCCAAGATATCACAGCAAGACAAATATTGATATTGTAGAAATTGTTAGAGGACCTCATTGAGGTCAATTTTTCTGATGTTCTACTTGATTGATACATTCTCATGACAGGAAGTCCTTAAATACAAATTAATTTGTTACCAAAACAAATTATATTCAAAGTTTATACATATAAAAGATAAAAACAAATGTCAATTCCTTCATTTGATTGTTACTTGACTTTAGTTTGGGCAGGTTACATGAAATGTGATTGGAAAACGGATTGGGAGACAATATAGATATCATGTCTTGGATATGATTCATTTGATGTTGGAGATCCTTTAGGCACTTCAGCCATCGACTTTGGAAATGTTTCTAGTAAGTATTCCTATGGTTTTTAATGTTGTGATTCTTTCACCTCATGGTTATTTTGGGCAAGCAAATGTTTCAAGAATGCGTGATAAGATATCGATGGACATGTAAACAATTTTCTTATAATTGCAATGTCCATTCCATGATATACTCTCTTTATTGTTTGATTGTATTTTTAATGTTTATTTCGACTTTTCTTTGTATTTTAACTATGAAATTGAAAGTACTTGGTATTATGTCTGTTTAAACAACAACCAAAGCTTGAAGATGAAATTAATATTACACGATATTGATTAAATTCCTTTTAACTGTTTTGTATTGAAAGATTTTCATGATTATTAGAAAAGTTTACTTTCATGTTGTTATTTGAGAACAAGTTTTTTATATACTTGACCAAGTTCATGCATTAGACAACAAATTTTTGTTGTGAATAAAATGACAAGGATTAGACATCACACCTCATATTATTTGTTTTAACAAGTTATTTACAACTTGAGATTTTTAGCATGTAACTTATTTGGTATGATTGTGCCTAAGCTTTCCTTGAAGATTGAATACTAGGTTACTAAGGTTTTCTTTTATATGGTGACTTTAATTTGTTTATACAGGTCATCTAGCCACATAGTGGCCACTATCACTCAACTGTAGAAAACTTGTTCGAGTTTCTTGCTCTTATGGGGAAGAATGGATTTAACATTGTTTATGTTGAGGTATATGTAATATAAATCCCTTATAGTCTAATTTCATTTATATTCTACCATTCATCGTCTTTCATGTCTTACACTGCATTCTAGGTTCTTTTGTTTTCAAAAAAGGAACTCATTGTTGATGGTAAGCAGTAGGATTTGAAGAAAGAGGAGAACACTAACACTGGAGCGACAAATGCAAAAAGAGAGAGAAGAGAACTAGTCTAGTGGCACCCTTAAAGCCAATATCCCGCAGAAGACACACACATAGACATTGATGTTTAAGTCTTCATAGTTGGTGAATTCACCTGCAATGATTTGACAACATAATGATAGTATTTTATAGTGATGAAACAACATTTCATGTGTGAATTGTAGTCCAGCCAATGTTAAGTTGGAAACTCATATTGAAATACTCAACATTTCATTTAATATAATTTCTCTGGTTGAAATTATTTGTAGTTGCACTTGATATTGTTTAGTATTTTAACTAACATATGTAATTTTCATATTAGATGAACCAATTCACATTGTATGATGTTTTTTAAATTTAGTTGCAAAGTCATACTAATTAGCTATGTTGATTAATAATGAACACATAAAATCAATCTAAACCTACTAAATTAGTCATTTATAATTATTATTAATGAAAATAAATGAAATGAATATAAACTACTAAATTAGTCATTTATATAATGAATATGAAACTATCAAAAAAAATATAAATGACGATTGAAAATGATTAATTTTTCATTACAAATGACAACTAAATTTTTCATATATATGACTATTAGTAGCTAATCTACAGTATCTTATAACATGACAAAAATTTAGTCATATTTCTTTGGTCATTGATTGGTTTGAAATGACGACTAAAATTTGCATATATATGACTATTAGTAGCTAATTTACAGTATCTTATAACACGAACAACATTTTGGTCATATTTCTTTGGTCATTAATTGGTTTTCTCAGATGATCATATAGTAATATATTTTGTTGTATATTTCGTCATTAATTGTGGCAATTAATGACTAAATCAATAACTAAATTAATGACCAAATTTATGACTAAATATAGTGCTAGATGATAAAATTGAGACAATCAATTAATAATTAAGCTAAAAACGACTAAAAGTTGGTCGCATCATAAGATACTGTAAATTAGCTACTACTAATCACCGACTGAAAAATAGTCATTTATATGCAAATTTTAGTCATTGTTTTAGTAACTAATTAACCATTTTGTATTAGTGGAGAAATGAGGGGTTGGGGTTGTTACAGTCAATGGTGGTGTAGCTTTATCCATCGGTTTTAAACTTTTTCTTTGATTTTTATATTCCTTGACTTCCTTAGTCTCCTAAATCGAGGAGGGGTTAACATCCCATAATCCGTTTATGAATGAAGGGTGTTACCTTGGTTGTTCTACATCTTATTCCTCACCTCCTATGTGATTTATTTCATTATTTTCTTTCCTCAAACTCAAACTAGTATCAAGAGATTTCAAGGTGTCAAATATGTGTTGGAATTGAAATACATTTGGAGGGGATGCATTTTTATTGGTTAGTAGATTGTATTTTTTGAAATAGGGCTTTTTTTTATATCAGGATTGACCCTCCCTGGCTACCCTTTCCAAATTAGTGTATTTGCTTGTTAAATTATTTAATAGCTTGGTATATTTGAAAGGTCAAGGAATGAGGATTCCTTTGGGTCGACATTACCAGAATGATTTCCTATAGCAGAGGTTTAAGGTTTATCAACGTTGGCCATTGTTTTCCCATGAACACTCACTACAATGTCCTTTTTAAACTTAACAACTTCCTGGAAATTTTTCTGCAAAGTGGTCATTTTAGCTCTTTTGTTAAACATGGCCATGGACGGTGGTAAGCTAGAAGTGTAAAATTGATGTCCACTTCATCCATAGGATAGTACGACTGAGGAATCTTGTTCCAAAGGAGTTGAAACCTGTGATTAAAATATTTTACTTTCTCCTTAGGACCCATTTTCATCCGAGATAGCTCTTGAAAGAGATTAGTCAGAGTTTTATCTTCTCCAAACTTTCTAATCAAGAGAGAATTGCCACTCCTTTTTCCACTCTAAAATTTGATCAAGAGTTGTTTTAGCTCTCTCATAGGTATGGAATTCAACATCCATTTCACGGGTTACTTGTTTTGTAAATATGACGAAATCTTGAACCTATTGCAATTTGTCCATGAAATAAATTTGTTCCCTTTAGAAGTTATTGTTGACTCTAATTTCCTAGCTTTTAGTACTTGAAGGCCAGTTTGAGTTTTCTATACTTGTTTGACCCTTGCATTGGCTTCCTATGTGTGGCTTTCATTCAATTTCTTTAGCTCATTAAGGTGACCCTCCTTAAGTTGTATTTCTATTGTTCAAACTAGGATTTGAAGGATTCTAATAATGCTATGCATTGTGTCTCTAACCTTTTTGGCTTCTTGGGCTCCAAAGTTTTCCTCTAATCCTTCAATCTTTTTTGCAACAACTTTACCATTTGTTTAATTGCTCCACATCTAGGGATAAGATTTATATGGTAGCCTTAATGATTGTTTCTAAAAATCGTAGGTGGTAGCCTTAATGGTTGTAAATTTTTGTTTGGAGGCCCATTTTTTACCTCAAAATTTCTCTAATGGACCAACTATACTCCAAATTGCCATATGCTCTGAGCTTTCCAAAACAATTGATTCCTCTTTTATGGTCCCAATATTTCACCTCTTTGGGACGTTGTAGATAATTGTGAAGGTTTTAACCCTATATATAAATTACCTACAAAAGTTTCTTCAAAAATAGAAAATATACAATAGCAAGAATATAAAATATACAGAAAGATATTTTCTCCGGGAACCCAAAATCGGGAAAACCAGATTGATTTTTCATTATATTCCTTTCAAATTTACAATACATTATATACATGTTGAATCATTCATAAACCCCCAATCCATTAACCATGGGTTAGAACATAAACTTAGTTCCTTTGACCATATCTACAAATACCATGGGCAAAACCATCATGTGTAAAATGATGCGCAAAATCATGGGTGGGTTTGCCCCCATTACTAGATCTGTCCAACCATCCTTCGGTCTGCTTCAACATTTTATGTTCAATTTTTTCCATAAAAAACCTTTGTTTGACATGCCATTTTTAGCAAAAGGTCTCTGAATGTTTATTTTTTTATTATATTTATATGCAAATTTGTATTTTTATCAAGTGTTTAAAATTATTGCTTTTTTAGTGATAATTATTTTATGTGTATTGAAGTATTAATTAACAATATATAAATATACAAAAAAATATAACTTGAAATTATTATTATTATTAATTTGTAAAAAAAATAAAATTTTCATTACAAAAAAATATTGCATAGGAAAAAATACAAACTTGAAAAACTCTTAAAAAACAAACATCTTAGAAAGGGAAAGAAGAAGAAGAAGAAGACAACTTGAAAAATGGTTAAATAACCAAAATTTTAAAAAAATGTGCATATTTAAGACATAAGAAAATTTGAAGTGTCAAAAATATGCCCCCCACAAAAAAAGGTTGATGTTTCATTCGATGCTTTTCAAAATCAACATGAAAATCACCAACATCTTAATTTTTTTTAAAACAAAAATGAGTATTGGGTTTCATTAAACCCATGCCCTATCATAGAAAATACTCGGGAGGATTACATGATCAACTTGTTCAAAGACATGTGGAATGTCAAATTGCCTCTAATGTCCCTTACCTAGATTGCAACAAAAAATCTCAATCTTAACTATACTCTTATTTGCAAATTAGAGTATATTCGATAAAAATGATGAAAATTGCATATACATTTGAAACCAAACATGATAGATGAGATTAATCTTCAAGCTCTAGGGGCCTGTTGAGGCCTATGTTGCGGTTGGGCTATAGAGAAGTGTTGGCGGGATGAAACACTTGTAACTAGAGTCCCTTAAGAACGCTTCTCAAAGCATAAACCTCGTCTTCCAAGAGAGAAAGTTTTTTTTTTTTATGAGCCCAAATTATGTCAAGCAAATTGCACTCTAAGGTCTGTTGTTGGCACAACCTTACATTCAAATCATAAATTTCCAAATTGATAGCTTCATGCTCCTTCTTACAGTGTTCACATATAGTGGAAGTTGTAGATTGAGTTTTTGAGGAGTCTAAATCCATGGTAGGACCGAGAGTATATAAGTACTGGGCAAGAGAAGTTATGACATCTAAGTTGAAAAGGGATAGATGCCAAGAATTTCCAAAGGAAACCACTCAACTAAAAAAATTCCCATGCGACAACACACAAAAACTATTGATAGGAGTGTATTTTATAATTTCAGAACATGAGAATATGTGGCAAGCCACGACCAAAATCACAGCCAGGATGAAGACTAATATATAACCAAAGGCAAAGAGCTTAGTTTGATTAGAAATTAGGCTCAATAAACTACTAATTGTGAGGGTTACTTTGGTCCAGAGAGGCTAAAATGCTACAACACCCAGTTGCAGTGGTGTTACACCGCCACCAAATTATCCCAATAGAGGGAAGCCTTAAACCAAGCATGAAGTTCATCACAAAGATTCCAATAGTGCCAACGTCCATACACCACCCTGAAGACGGGGAATACCCACTCCAAAATTTGTTGAGAGGTCTAAGATCTAATCCATTGTCGCATTGAGAATTCAATTAAACTAAGGCTCCTATATCGAGATGTATTCTTCTCACTCCCTCGAAGTTCCAACCAATCCATCCTCTCAAAATAGTTGTTTCTTGTACGCTTGGGAAAAGAAATCATTATGAGAAGATACAAATAGTTGCTACCATAATTGTTTGTAGGATCAAGATTGTTTGAGGGTTTATTCCATGCAAGTGAATTTAAGGCTCACATGGAGCAAGTGGCCAGTTTCAGCCAGGCATAACTAACAAGGAACCACCATGATAGAGATAGGGGAGAGAACCAATATCAATGTATTTTCCATATTCGAGGCAAGAGGGAAGGGAGGGGTAAGGGAGATGGAACAAGTGTGCCAAGGGGAGAAGCATAGGAAAGGGAGACGTAAGGGGGTTATTCATGAATTCCATTAGGGGATTAAAACATACCCAATTAAATCATTAATTTTGGTTTTCCCTTTGAGTAGAAGACAAGATTTGTTGGCTTTAAAATCAGTTTTGGAGTAAAGGTTTCTAAGGATGTGGAAAAATAAGTGTTGGAAAAAGAGAGAAGGATTATTTATATTTGGTTAAAAGACTTAAGGTTTTATCTTTTGGGAGAGATTCAGTTCTCAAGTATTGAATAACTATGAAAGAATCTCCCAAAATAATAATGCCTTTGATGTCTCATTCTAAGCAAGAAATACTACTAGGAGGATCCCATGCATTTAAGCATGATTATTAGAATTTTTCCATGATATTTCCTTTAGGATTTATTAATATCCCTCCCCCTCTTGCCACCCCTAACATTTAAAAAAATTATCCACACTTAATACATTAAAAAATTTAAAGTGTCAAACATAAGACCCCGCAAAAAATGGGTTGATGTTGCATCAACATCTTTTGAAATCAACATGAAAATCACTAACATCTAAAAAAAATTGTTCATACATAAGATAATTTAAAGTGTCAAAAATATGCCCTAAAAAAGGTTGATGCTACATCAACACTTTTCAAAATTGGATGTTTTGTTATGACCTCTAAAATAATGAGAACTCGGTATAGTTCTCATTACGTTGTTAATCTTGTTCACACCTACAAGAGTTACTATGAGTGCTAGTATAGTGCCATTTATTTGGGGACATCTGTGGACTTGTAGCTAGTATGACATTTTTTTTTCACTACTTTCTAAAGTTCTTTCCTATTAAATTAATTAAGCAACATAGTGCTAAGAATGTTATATAGAATGTAGCATTCTATTGAATTTGGTGGCACACTCTACTTAAGATTCATTGATCCAATTTGTGGAGGAAATTTTGTTGTTTTTGGGTTTCTTTTCATTTATGTTCTTCACTTAATTATTCCTAATTTCAACCATTAACTATTTAAATCAACCTACATCTAAGAAAACACAAATCTTGTATGTGTAAGCCAATACCTACTTATGGATCAATGTCTTCACTTGTAAGAAACAACATGTAAATGTGGGAATTACCTTCACTCGCAGTTTTGATGCAAAATACAAGTTATGAAACTTTGATGATATTGACCTTATAGAGTGTTAATTTGTAGAGAATATGTAATATGGCTTGTGACTTTTGTTATGAAAATATAGTTACCAACATGAATTATACACTCTTCAAATCCCCTTGTGGATTAGTTGACAAAAAAACACATGAATTAGGAATTTTAAGTTTATTATGGATATTTTAAGGATTCAAATATCTAGAGATTTGGTTAATTCCACTTTGGTTCCATGACCAACTATTTCAGGAGAAACATAAAACATGAAATGATGATTTTATAATTTGCAGGGTAGTTATTGTTGGGAAAGGCTTTGAGACTTGATAAAAGCATGTAAATTTCCTTTATTTTGACAAGATCAAACAAATTCTCACTAAGCATAATTTATTTATAAAAACAAGTTTTTGACTACTTTAAAGCACTGAATTTGGTTCAATGGAACTCATTTTGAGGTTGGTTAATGTCAAAGTGATGTCACCACCAAAAAATTATTATTCATAACATTTATATAAACACATGTCATAGAATATTTTACTATCCCAAGGATTTTATCATCATTGAGAGGGATCACAATGAAGGTTCAACCAAACCTTCCATAGATTACCTCTTCCTCTATATTAGTATTATTATTGAGGGAGATCTTGGGGAAATTCATTCAACCCTTCCTCCAACATAGTATTCACATTAGTGAGGATTCCATAAAAGGGTCAATCAATCCCTTGATCATAGTTTTCTTGTTAAGGGGAACCCAAAAAGGTCAACTGAAATTTCCTTTATACTAATTTTCCTATTGAGCGGAGCCTAGGGATTGGGGGAAGGGTTATTCAACCATTTCTCTAGAAACATATCACAATTAAGGATGATCCCAAGGAAGAGGCATAATACTCTTCTTATATATTAGTATTCTTGTTGTATGCAGGCATAATGAAGAGTCAATTGACCATTCCTCTATTGTATTATTTCCAAGGAATGATGGTTCAAGGAAAGGCCAATTGGCCCTTCCTCTATCATATATTCTCATTGAAGTGGATCATATGGAAGGGTTGACCAATCCTTCCTCTATAAGATTATTCTCATTGAAGAGGCTTATGGAAGGATCCACATACCATTAATCCAACATATTATTCTCATTTAGGGTGAGTTATAGTGAAGGTTGGTTATCCTTTATCTATCATAAAATTTTCATCAGGGAGGTCAAGTAAAGGTCATTCAACCCTTTCTATAGAATAAAATTTCCATTGTGGGTGAGATAGAGTAAGGGTTATCTAAATCTTTCTCTAGAGTAAAATTCTCATCAAGGAGATGTTGAAGAAAAGGTCAATTAACCCTTACTCAAGGATGTTATTCACTTGAGGGGAAGAAAATGAAAGGGTAATAAACCTTTCCTCCATCATAATATTCAAGTGGGGGAATCCCAAGGAAATTTAAGTCAAACATTCCTTTAGAATAGTATTCCCATAAAGGGTAAGATAATAAAAGGTTTAGTCAACCCTTCATCAAACATAGAAATATTATTTAGGGGGAGACCAAGAAAACATCAATCAACCCTTCCTCAAGAATGGTATTATGATTAAGGGGGGCCTATGGAATAGTTATATGAAACTTCCCTTATATTAATTTTCTCATTGAAGGGAGCTCAAGGTATGAATGGTTGATTGGTCCTTTCTCTAGCACTATAATCCCATTGAGGTGATCATAGGGAAGGCTTGATTAAATCTCTCTCCAAATTAGTATTCTTGTCATGGGGGGATAAGGAGGGCAGGTCAACCATTCCTATAACATAATATTACCATAAAGTGAGAGATAGAGGAATTATCAACTAACCCTTCCTCTAACATATATTTCTCATCAAGGGGAATCTTGTGTAAGGGTTAGTTGACCCTTCTACAAGATTGGGATTCTTATAGAAGTTAGTGTGGGTAGGGGTAAATCAACCCTTACTCTAGCATAATATTCCAACTAAGGGTGAGTAGGGGAAGGGTTGGTCAACTCTTCATACATCATATCCTTTTCATTAAGGGGGTACCTAAGGAAGGATTAAACAACTCTTCCTCCAATTTAAACTTCTTATTGAGGATGAGTGAAAGGAAGAGGCAACTGACCCTTCATCTAGCATATAATTCTCAACAATGGTGTTCCTAGTGAAGAGTCAATCAAGCCTTCCGCATGAAATTTATTCTCATGGAGGGAATCCTAGTGAAGGTTCAACCTACCCTTCTTCCATCATAGTGTTATAGTTGATAAAATTCTAAGGAAGGGCTTGTTCATTCTTCCTCCAACATATATTCTCATTGACGGTCAGTTAAGGAATTAAGGGTGAATCATACCTTTAATCCAAAATAAAATTCTCATCAAGACTGAGTCAAGAAAAGGGTTTACCAACCCTTCCTTGATAATACTATTCTTATATGGGGATCCCAAGAAAGGGTTGGTTGTTTTTACTCCATCATAATATTCTCCTCAAAGGGGTCTTAGGAAGGGTTAAATAACCCTTTATCTAGCATAGTATTATCATTGGGAGGGAGCTTATTGAAGGGCTTACTAATCCTTCCTTAAGCATGATATACTTATTAAGGTTGATCATAGAGAAAGGACAATCAACCCTTCCTTGAGTATAGTATTCTTAGTAATGGGATCCTAAGGAAGGGTAATCATATGAACCCTTCCTTGATCATAATAAAATTATTAATGGGAAGTCTTTGGAATGATAAACTAACACTTTCTCTATAATAATTTTGTCATCAAGGGGATGCTAAGGAATGGTCAACCACTAATTCTTCTTTAATAGTTTTCCCATTGAAGGAACCCCAAGGAATGTTTGGTTGAGTCTTTTTCCAACATAGTATTCCTATTGAGGGTAATTTGGGGAAGGGTTGGCCAACCCTCCTTACAACATAGAGTTTTCTTTAATTGGGAACTTGTAAAAAGGGTTAGTTTGCCCTTATGCAAGCATAATTTTCTAATTGTTACCTCTTAGATTAGTAGCCTTGGAAAGGTTATGGTACAGGTGCTAGGGGGTAAGAACATAAGATATATGCTTATTTTTCACCTCAACATGATCTCTTCTCAGTTTAGGCCAACTCTTAGAAATTCATTAGAGGTCTCTCAATATAAACACACTTCAACAACAATTTAAAATATTAGTGCCTAGAAACATTTATGTATGATGAAGGTTATGAGTTAATTAAACAAGTGCTAAATATTATGTATGTTTAGGTATAACAAAAAATAAAAACTGACACTTGAAGACCTACTCAAATTCCATAATAAATGATTACCTTTATTGTTGAAGAGTGAGGAAAAGGAATATAAATAAAGTAAAATGAGTTTATTTTAATTACCAATTGATTTTGCAGTATGATTTTTGACAAGATTATACTTCTACATTTGTAAAATTACAAGAAACATAGAAAATATTAGATTTTGAATGTTTTACAAGTAACCTAGAAGTATGGAAACACACTAGGAAGAAATATCCTTGGGTAATTTTCCTTGGGAAATGAATTCATAATGAATTATTATTATTATTATTATTATTATTATTATTATTATTATTTTTTTTTTTTATTTTCCACAGAAAAAATCAAACCATATATTAAAAAATAATAGTTAGTTACAAAGCATATGCGAGGCATTGTATAAGGACTCATTCTTTGCCATGAGACAGGGAAAAGAAAGAAGTCTCGGCTGGTTGAGAAAGAAACCAACGCAGACACGCTCACCCGGAAGGCAATGAGCCAGCGCAATAATCCCATATGAGTGACAAGTAAGCATTCAAAATGGGAAAGTCACGCACCAAAAAAACCAGCAGAGGTGAGGCAGAAAACCCGTCTAAGAGAAAAGCACACTTCCCTTGAGCCGAAAGGAAGGCAGACAGTCAAAATAAAAGTTTGTGCAGAGACAGAGATTCCGCACAAAAGAGGAGCATACATCTTCCAAGAGAGAATCCTGCGTAGACACGATCAGGATTCTAGAGAAATAGGAGAGTGAAATAAAGATCAGGTCGAAACGAGCCTCCTTTTACAAGGAAAGCAGCTCGAGAGACCTGAGGAGAAGCAGTGAAACGGAAAAGAAAAATCAAATGTAGCAAGACAAATATTTACAGAGCACAGGAGATAGATTCTGAGAAAAGATAACTAAGCGAAAGTGGGTTGTTCGAGAGGTTGAACCGCCCCATTCTCTTCTTCCAAAATAGTCCACGACCCCATGATTTGATCAACAACTTCTTTGGAGAGATGATCGGCTTCATAATTTCTTTCCCTGTAGATGTGACTAAGGGAGATCTCCGTGAAAAGATTTTTAAGTCGAGTAACTTCTCTAAGCAAGGGAAGCAGGATGAAATTGTTGCATAATTGCGTCCCATTGAACCATCGCACAGTGTTTAAAGAGTCCCCGAAAATCTGAACTTCTTGCACATTCCTCCGAACAAGCCAACAAAGAATAAGGTGGAGGGCTTTTAATTCCGCAAAATTATTGGATCCTTGGCCAAGGCCGACCGAAGCCTTAACATTCTTTTCCTTTGAAAGATGAATTATTGAACCAGCCCCACAACGACCATTTATGTCTGAGGCTCCATCATAATAAGCCCATGGGATTGAAGATCTTATAGTTTCTTGCCGAACCAACCTGGGAGAAGGAGTAATCTGCAGAACTGGGATACTATCGAATATAGCAGCTCCTTCAGTAGCCAATATTTCGATCAGGAAGACGGAGTCCTTGAAGATGACCTGGTTCCTAGCCAGCCACGTCCCCCAAGTGATGAGGAGCGGGATGTATCTCTCTCTGTCATTTGAAGCTTCTTTCCACCACTTCTGCCAAGCTTCCAAAATCCCTTGCCCTTCCCACCTATAAGGGATTTTGATTAACCTTAATGTTTCAGCCCAAAGACTAGAATTGAAAGGGCAGGATAGGAACAGGTGATGAACTGATTCGATACTATCTTTGCAAAGAGGACACCATCCTGGGCCAATCCTACCCCGTCTTTGAAGAAAATCCCAGGTAGGGACTTTCTGATGCAGGACACACCAAAAGAAAAGTCTGGTTTTCGCTGGACCTTTTAACTTCCATAGAGGTTTGGCCCACCAAGCCGGATTTTCCCACCCTTTCTGGGTCATCATCCATTTGTACCCCATCTTTGGAGAGTAGATTCCATTTTGAGCAAAGACCCACCGAAGTTCATATGGAGCGTCTGAGAGCTTGACTGAAGAATTAAGGAGGTCTTTCCTGTACGAATCCCATTCCTCTAGCCTTTCTTCATCCAGTTGTAGATCTATTCCTTGCATCCACCCTTGGCTCCATATGGAAGAAGTCCGGGGATCGGCCACCTAGTTTAATGTGAATCAACCCTTCTCTTTTAACACCGCAACCAACCCCTGGGATAGTGAAAACCGCTCTGAACAGCCAATCCAGGGGTCTCTACCCAGCCTTATTTGAGTGCCATCCCCCACGCTCCAAGCCAATCCCTTTTCAATAATATTGACAGAGGCAACCACTGCTTTCCAAACCACCGAGGAGTGTTTGCAGGACTTTGATGGCAATCTAATCCAATCTATCGTTGATAGTGGGTCAATGTATTTTCTCTTTGTAACAGTAGTCCACAAATTGTCAAAAGAAATAAGCCTCCAAGCGAGTTTGGCTGCAAGTGATTGGGAGAAGCATTGAATATTTTTTATCCCCCAGCCTCCCCACTCTTTAGGATGAGCCACTTTTTCCCAGGCGATCCACGGGGTGACCTTTTCTATCTTGGACCCTGCCCACAGAAACCTACTGCAAGGTTTATCAATTTGGGATAGGACTCCTTTGGGAACCCAAGTCAGGCAAGCCCAATAGACTGGAACAGCCATAAGCATAGATTATATTAACACAAACCTTCCTACCCTGGAAAGCCATCTGAAACTCCAATGTTTCAGCTTGGATTCGATTTTAGCAAGAATCCAGGTCCAATATTTGTTCCTGTAGTTGTCCGATTTGAGGAGAAAGCCCAAATATTTGAAGGTATCCTCCAGCGCTTTTACGTCGAATTTTAAGACCATCTTCACGTTATGCACCATTTCTTTGGAAAAACCTGTACACGTAAGAGATGATTTTTTCTCATTTATACAAAGTCCTGTCGCCTTCAGGAAAAGGTCCATGATCCTTTTGAGCGTCTTACAATCCTCCAGGCTACCATTACTGAACAAAATTATGCCGTCCACGAATAGGAGATGGGTAACCCAGAGATTTTCAGGTGCTTCAATGCCTTTGAGAGTCCCTTGTCTTTTAGCATCATGAATCATAAGGTTGATGCCCTCTGCAGCCAGCAAAAACAAAAGGGGAGAGAGCGAACAGCCTTGACGCAGACCGCGTTCAAGACTGAAAAAATTGGAATCTGCTCCATTAATCAAAACAGCTATGGAGGAGGAAGAAATACAGCTCATAATCCATTTCACAAAATCATACGTGAAACCCAGATGAGTTAGCAGAAGCCTGAGGTACAGCCAGCTGATTCTGTCAAAAGCCTTTGACAAATCGATTTTCACTACTACTCCTTTTTTTTTCTCGATTTTTAGACTATGAAGAGTTTCTTGAGCAACTCCAACCGCTTCATGAATTTTTTTGCCATCGAGGAAGCCAAATTGCTCAGGGGAAATATTTCTGGAGAGAAAAGGTTTTAATCTGGAGGTAATGACTTTAGCTATGATTTTGTAAACACAGGTACACAGGGATATGGGTCTGAAATCTACAAAAGAGCCCGGGAGGTCACATTTGGGGATAAGAGCAAGAAATGTGGAGTTGAAGGGATGGAAAATTGATCCGGTGCGCCTGGACTCTTCTACAACTGCCACAAGCTCGTCACCTATGAATTCAAAGAAGTGTTGGAAGAATTCGACAGTCCAACCGTCTGGGCCGGGGCTTTTGTCCTTTTGCATGGAATTGAGAATATCTTCTACCTCTTCCATAGAAACGGGAGCCATGATGGATTCATTTCCTTCCTCCTCTATGAACCTAGGGAAGTACTGAGCAACTCTTATCACTTCAGCAATAGATGCTTCCTCTAGCTCTTTAAAGAGGTTCTTGAAATAGGAGTTCCCTAGAGAAGCTAACTCTTCAAAAGAACGAGCCCTATCACCATTGGCTTTTTTCAATTCCCATATAGTATTAGAATTTTTCCTTCCTTTTGCATAGTTCTGGAAAAACTTGGTGTTGTCGTCCCCTGCCTGCAACCAGATCGCTCTACTTTTTAAGCGCCAACTCTCTTCCCTGGCCTGAAGAATCCGCTTCCTTTCCAACTCCAGATCTTTGAGTCTGGCCCGAGACTCTTCAGTTCTATAACCAATACCTCCTGGATCTTCAAGAAGGGCTATCTCTGAATTGACATTTTCCAGTGTTTTTTCTTCATTCAGTTTCTTCTGGAGGGCCCAATGCTTGGAGGCGGCCTTCATCCTTGTTAGATTTTCCATGAAAGCCTTGCTACGACTCTCATCTTCGCTGAGATTAGCATTATTCCAAGTGTTGTGGAAAAGGCTAATATAGGATGCGTCCAGTAGCCAGGAAGCATTAAATTTGAACGGAGTGCCCGGTTTAGAGAAGGCGCCCTTCACTTCGAGGAAAACAGGGAGATGGTCCGAGAGACCGCCTTCCCCAACCCAGTGTCTGAAGGCCTGTAGCTTTTCAGACAACGAATCACAAATAAGGAATCTGTCAAGCTTCTTCCCTACCCATTCTTCTCCTATTCTTCGATTCCTCCACGACGGACGCATCTTAAGCAGAGTGACATCCACCAGAGGAGAGGAGGCCAGTTTATTTATAAAGAAGTCAGTGAGAGGGTCTGCTCTTGCTCTGACCCCCCAAGACTCTGTCATCCCCAGAGAAAAGTTAAGGTCTCCGCCGATTACAAGATTTGGGTGCGCCATAAACGACTTAGCAAAGAAGGGGTTCCAAAACCTCTCCCGATCCATAACAAGACCATAAACATTGATAAAGAGAAAGGGGATGCATAGTTCGTTGGAGTATAGTTCCACAACCAGAACGTTTTCCCATCCCCAAGAGGAGATCTCTCTAAGAACCTTCGAATTGAAACCCAATGCCACCCCTCCCGAGTGACCATTGGCGTCTATGACATGAAAGCTCCAACCCGGAAGGAGCTTACCGAGACAGCCTGTAACTTCTTCCCCTTTTCTCAGAGTCTCTTGGAGTAAAACAATATCAGGTTTATTGGACCTGACTAATTCCTTCAAAGCTAGCTTTTTGGGTTGGCTACATAGACCCCTGCAGTTGTAGGATAAGATGATCATCTTAAACTCACAGAGGGTGTCCGCTTTGCTCTAAGCACCCCTGGAAGAGACATCTACTTCTCGTCTGCAATGTCAATGACAGCCTTCGACAGATTAGTTTTCCTTCCTCTTTTGTTCCTCAGTCCTGAAGACTCCATGTCCAGCTCCAATCCACTCATAGTGAGCCCTTTTCCTTTTCTATTGGCCAAAGGTCTGAGGTTATATGGGGGCTCAGGACTCCGAACAGAAGGAGGGCCAGAACAGGAAGCATCGAAGGGAAAAGAGGTCGGCGGTGGGGAGGAGGGAATGGTCATAATAACACTATCAGAGGAGGTTTGCCCGTCCTCAGATCCAGCAATTCATTCGAGGGCTGTCTTAAGGGACCAACCTCATCACAACAAGGCAGAGATAGAACATTAGAAAGGCATAAAGAGGAGGGAGGGGAAAGAAACAAACTCGCCTGAGCCTCACCTACCTTTTCAAAAACTAGTGAGGGTCCCCGGGAAAACATCGGATAAGAGATGTATTCATTTGCTGCAGACCCCAGTTGTTCCTGGAAATTAGCCTTCCCTTACTCCGGGACCAAAACCTGGGAAGATGCTAGAGGATCGCTTTCCTTGGTCAGAGCCTCTGTTTCTTGAAAGGTCGCCTTCTAGCTTGCCTTCTAGGTATTTCTGCTTCTCCTTTGTCCTCGACGTCGACGGTGACCAATAGTACATTCCCGGGCCAGATGACCATATTGATGACATCGATGGCATCTGAAAGGGAGGTTTTCGTAGTCCAAGATTTGAACAAACTCCAGACCTCGATATTTCAGGTTCATAGTGTCAGCTAATCCCGCCCTGGGGTTTAGGCTGACCAGAATACGGGCGACTCCCCATTCATGAGTTCAAAGGTATGTTCTATCAATGTCGAGAAACTTCCCCAGAGTATTACCAATAGAGGTGAAGGCTGAGTCGGTCCAGAATTGCATAGGGAGGCCCGGAAGTTTGACCCAGACTAGGGACTCCACCTCTTTTTCTTTCTGGGCGTCAAACAGGGGCGTCCATCTTCTAAAAAGGATTGGCCTCTTTCCAAAGCTCCATTTTTTTCCCATCACCCAGTCAACATGCTCCTTATGTCCAAATCGAACACAAAACTATCCTCTGTCCAAATTTTTGATTTGTTCTGGTGGTTCTTTCAATTCTAACTGAATCCAGTCCTTGATGTAGCCTACCGAGAACTTTCTTCCTCGGACTCTACCAACTAATAATGTTTCCGAGGCTTCCATAGCCTGATCTATAATAATATCCACTCCAAACACACAGCTAGGTCGCTCCTCCTTTATTCTGATGGGTTTGATCTTTTTCCTCTTTCCTCCCCCGCCATCCTTCCTGGTTTCTCCCATTCCTGTCTTCTTATTAGCAGGATCAACCGCCTTTTTTGCCTCATACAGCTCAGATTTATTAGTGACATAATCTCTGTTTTCTTCTTCCACCTCCATAGCCGACCTTTTTATCCCAGCCCCAGGAATAAGAGACAATCTTCTCACTTGCTCCTCTTTTCCGATACCTATCGGCTCCCTTCCCTCTTCTTTATTAGTTGGAGCTTTAGTCATGATGGTAGTCAGCCCTTCCAATATAGGTTTTATAACAGATGCCTGTTCTTGGGCTCCTGACTCCAAACTCCCTCCTCCCACCGCCTTGTCAGGAGACCGAGGGTACACTGTTTTATTCGGGAAGAAATGATTTAGGTTTTTCTCGGAAACGTCAAGACCCCAGCAGGTGAGAAGGTCTTCTGGCGCTGGGTCTATATCGATGGTCTCAAAATCACGAGTCATCTCGCGATGAGCATCGCTTCCCGGGTCCACCATTATTAGTCGAAACAGATATCTGTCATAGCAGCCTCAAAGACGCGGACCCACATGCTTGCTACAAGCTCAGCGCTCAGCCTCCCTGCGCACACTGCATTCTTCTTTCAATCCGTGTTAGCACAACCGATTAAATCCCTATTTCTCTGCGTTCAAAGTCGCACAGTGTTTGGTCTTCGCGTTGCGGATCTATTGCTGCAGGAAAACCCTGTCCTCGGCCTCCATGGTCGCACCTAGCTTCGCCCGCCGTTAGGGTTTAGTTCACCTCCTCACATGTGTTCGAATTCATAATGAAATTATAGCCCAACAATAAAACAATATGCAATAAGTGAAAAGCTACAAGATTCTAAATGAAAATTACATAAAATAGATGGTTTATCTCGCTAGGGTAAAAATCATAAAATTCCCTAATCAAGATAAAACAATTCTTAATACTTTTTTTAGCTCAAATAACTTCAAAATATTAATGACATGCACTTAAATAATTCAAAAATGAAACTAGGACTTAAGGGGGGTATATACAACCTTACTTCACAAATTCCTAGGCTTAGGTCTTACCAATTCTTACAAGAGTATTCTTTGTTGATAGTGTTGTCATTGATGTCAAGGATTTCAAGGCCAAGAAGGTAGAAGGAAACAAGTTGAAGAATGAAGAAAAACTTGTGCGGAAGTAAAGTTTTTACATAAGCAATGATTATGTAGAAGAAAATTTTGTGCAAAAGCAAAGTCTATGTGAAAGGAAGGCTTCTATGTAAGCAAATTATATGCAGTGGTAAGCATATGCTCCATCAATTTGAAAAAAAAGGGGCCAAACAAGACATGTGTCAGTGACGATGTGGAGTGCAAGGTGGTACCTAGTAATCAACCCATGATGACATGATGCAACAAAATCAAGGGCCTTAAGGTTGATTTTAGGACTAGTTTTATAGGTTAAATAATCTTGGCATGTTTATCTTTGATGAAAAAATATTATGCACAATCCATATTCACAGCACTTGTGAGTCCCACATCGGGTCTTAGGAAATTAGAGCATTAGTTTTTGAAATTAAAAGGCGGTGAATCATCTCAAAGGGAAAATTATTGAAGTAATGGGACAATTACATGTCAATTATTTATCAAACTATAAATTTTAGTATGGATACATTTTTTGGTTAGAAGAGTTCTATTTGCCCTGAGTTCCACAAAAAAATGATGTTGGTCAAAATTTGTTAGTGCATTGGTTTTACGACATTAAATGTTGAAGTGGTCATTGAAAAAGGTCACAACTATAATAGTTTATGGTTCTATCAGGGATTTGGTTACAAGAAATGATTGTGTAGCATTAAAAGAAAAGAAACTTCCCAAGTAGGAAAAGGCGTGAAGTTGAAACTAGAGAGTGGAAAACCTAAACATAGAAACATTTTATTAAAGGATAGATGTGTAGGTGGTGGTGGTGTTTGGAGAAAATGCACCATTGGAAAGTGTGAATGAGGGAACCACACATGTAGGAACTAAACATTGTGCATGTGGAGAGAATAAAATGTGGAGTGAATGTTCAAGTTGTGTGAAGAGATAGGAGATATATAGAGATTTGATCTTCTATAAGATGAAATGAAAGCTCAAAGATATAATGATGGCATATATGAGTTAACATGCATGATCAAAGTATGTGAAGCTAATAAGCATAAGGTCAAAGCTCCCAAGGAGCATTTAGAATAGAGTGTTGTGTTGTGAAACATGAGAGAAGACAATTGTTGAATTATAAATAAAATATTGTTTTTCTAAAATAATTAAAAGGAAGAAGATAAAAATTAAAAAGTTTGTTAGAATTAAAGAAGGTTCCTCCATATATAATTTGAAAATGTGATGAAACAAATATCTTCAGGATAGAATAAATTGGGTCAGCAGATCCGCAAGGGATTGGTGTCTCCAACGAGTTGGTACTTGAAAATCTCAGGGGATCGGTATCTCTAGCAAGTTGGTACTTGCAAATCCAAGGAGGTTGGTGCCTCTAACAAGTTTTTGATTGTAAAACTAAGGGGATTGATGTCTTGTGTAGATTGGTGCATGTTATGATTAGAATAATAGGTTAGTGATTTATTTAAATCATATAAAAAAGAAGTTTTGTGGTTTTCTCCTCAATGGGTTTCCACTTATATCTTATGTTCAACTAATTGATGTGATTGGCATATTGTTTTGTGATTAAATGTTTAAAATAATTTTTAAATTTTACTATATCGATTCACACCCTCTCTTAGTATAATTGATAATACCAACAATTGGTATCACAGTAGGTTCCTTTAAGAATAGAATAACCATTGAAATGTAGATCTTAATGGAATAAATGGTTAGTCAAGATGGGACCCTATCAAGTAGAGTTCCACTCTCTAATGGGACAAATTATACTTTCTAGAAAGTATGAAGGGGTGTTTATCTAATGTATCATAGTGTTGATGTTTTGGTGTTTGTTGAATGTGGATACAAAACTCAGAATAATCCTATAACAAATCTAGATGGAAGAATGGAATTTACAAACAATTAAAGGTAATGAATGCATTATGTGCGGTCTTGATCAATCTGACTTCATGAAAGTGATGCACTATACTTCTTCCAAGGAGATTTTGTATGATATAGAAAGCAACTATGAAGAATACAAGAAGGTAACGAAGGAAAAAAAATCAAACTCATAGAGTGAGGTTTGAAAGGCTAAAAATGAATGAGGATGAAAATATTGAAACATTTTTCTTTAGAGTTGATGAAGTGGCAAATACCATTAAGGGCCTTAATGAAAATTTTGTTGAAGAAATTGGTGTTCAGAAGGTATTAATATCTATTCCTATGAGATTCAATGCCAAGGTCTTGGCCATTGAGGAGATGAAGGAACTAAAAAATTTGACAATGGAGGAATTACACAAAATTCTTACAATCTATGAAATGAGGATTGGAAAATAAAGGCCAGAAATAAAGGAGGTTTCCTTCAAAGTATCAAAGAAAGCAAAGGAAGCTCATCAATTCCAAATTCATGAGTTATATCTACAAGGATCCCAATTTGTGAGAAAGTTGAAATGGGGATCTAGCGAGAATAAAGGTAAGTTACCTCTCAAATGTTTTAACTATTGTAGAATAGGAAACTTTTCTTCAAAATTTCCTAATTCTAAAGTAGAATATCAATAGAAGGAAAGAGCGTGTAATAATATAAGTAAATATCAAAAATACAAGAAAGGAAAATAACATAAGAAGAAAAAATTATATTCTAAAGAAGATAGTTTCTCATAAAAAGATATCGATGAATGGACATCCAAAGAAGAATTAGATGAATGCTTGCTTATGGCCACAAAAACTATAAATATATACAAAGATAAGTTAGACTCTAAAGAATAAGGGAAATGTGGAGTTAACCTTGAAGGAGAACTTATTAGTGTTCTAGATGAACTAAGGAAGATAAAATAAAGAACAGGAGATTGAATTAACAATTTCTAAATATTGAAAGAGAAAATAAATTTTCTAGTAAAGATTAAATCAATATCCAAAAGGTTTAGTTAAAAGAAGAAAAAAGAACTAAAGAAACTATGATAAAACAACTAAAATATAAGTAAGATAAGTAAAATATTTGTGAAATGTTAGAAGATGAAAATGAATTCCTAAAAGGGGAACTATCAAAGAAACTTGAAAAGAGAGATCCAAATTCAATAAGAGAAGCAATCATCCATCTAAAGACCGAACTTGAGGCAAAGAGAAGAGAAGAAATTCATTCAAATCCATTGATAGAATGGGAAAGAAATTATGAGAGGCTTGTAGTAGAGGTAGTCTCTTTAAGAAAAGATATAGAAAAATATAAAGCTCAAATGGATCTGAACTTAAGATTTGTAAATGAATGTGAAGTCTATGATAACGTCTTCAATAATCAAATATCATTAGCAATAAATATAGGTATGGGTTACAAAAATCATCCTAAAATATCGAAAGGAGACTCAAGCACAAAGTCTCTAGAAAAAGGAGATCATATCAATTATGTAAATTCACTCAAAGGGCCATCTAGAAAAATATGGGCACCTACAAAAGGAAAATCAACAAAGAAATTACCCTATCAGTTTCACAAAATATACTTAAAGTAATCCAAGGAATCAATAAGAAAAATAAAAAGAATTCAAAACATCACTCCTCCACAAAGGTTGTACACTTTCAAGTACCCAAATCTCTTTTATGGATTGCTTTTCATGTCATAAATTTGGTCATAAGGCAATAGTTACAGAGCACACACACACACACACACACACGAAAGTATTAGATCCTACCAATCCATAATGTCCAGATCTAGATGTGTAATCATTTTAGGCACAAAGCAAGTGAATGCAGATAAGACTCATGAACTCTTCAAGGAATCGACAACAAGAATACACTAAGAAGTGGAAAAATAAATTAGAAATGTCTTAAGAATGTGTACTTGCTATGTATGCTCATAATCAAGAGGGTTAATGGTCTATTGAAAATGGAGGTTCAAAACACATTATATGGGACACAAGAAAAAATATTTCCTTGAGAGAAGAGAAAGGAGCAAGTGTCATCTTTGGAAATGATGCACCAACCAATATAATAGGTAAAGGTATAGATAGGCTTAATTAAAATATGAAATCTCAAAATTTGTTATATGTTGATGGTTTGAAGTGAAATCTTTTGAGTGTAAGTGAAATGTATGATCAAGGTTACGACCATGCATTTCAATTTTAAGGGATGTGAAATAAGGAAAGTAGCATATGGAAAAGTGATAGTCAAATAAATTAGAAATATTAGCAACGTATATGTCTTTGATGGAGTCAAAGAAAAAAATTTCATAGGAAACATGGATGAAATTTGACTATGACATAGAGGAATGGGGCATATTAGCTTTGACAATCTAGAAAAGAACATCAATATAAAATAAGTAAGGAGTATTCCAAAGATATAAAAGCAAAATAACTCCATATGTAGGCCATGTCAATTTGGGAAATAGACAAGAGTGTACTTCAAGACAAAAGAATATTCATTAAGTAGACCACTGTAATTAGTTCATACAAATATATGTTTCTCTACAAGAACTCAAACCTGAAGGTGAGAAATATACTTCATAATTTTCATTGATGACTATACCATGTCAACATGGATCACTCTACTTAGAGAAAAGTTAGAATCCAAAAGAAAATTCAAGACATTTAAAGCTCAAGTTGAAAAAAAAATGGCTCTAAAGATTAAGTGTTTGAAATTTGAAAGAAGCGAAGAGTTTACCTCAAATGAGTTCAAATAATTCTATCAAGAGCATGGAATTAAAAGACAATACTTTGTAGCTCGAACCGACCAACAAAATGGAGTAGTTCAAAGAAAGAACAAATCAGTAAAGTGACGTCAAGAGCAGTGATAGATGAAGCAAAATTTCCAAACACCTTTTGGGGAGAATCAATACAAGCAATTGTCTACATATCAAATAGAGTTCGACTCAACATAATTAGTGATAAGACTCCCCATGATTAGTTGAAAGATAGACCAACATCTCAAATTGTTTGGAAGAAAATATTAAACCAAGAGGACTAAAGACAATCTAGAAAAATTGACTCTAGAGTTGATGAAGGAACCTTTCTTGGTTACTCATCAAGGAGAAAAGTTTATAAATGTTATAATAAAATAATACAAAAGATAGTGGAATGAATTTATGTAAGGATAGAGGAAATTGTGTCATATATAATAAAGAAATGAAGCATCAGATCAACCAAAAAGCATTGATTTAGAAGAGGAAGAGGAAGAAGAACCAAGTGAAGAGGAAGAAGAGGTAGCACATCAACAACATAAAAATCCATCTAAATATGTGCAAAAACACCATCCTAAACATAAGATACCTGCAAGCAAATATTCAAGAATTCATACTAGAAAGAAATTAATCAGCACCCACAAACATGAAAATCCAGCATTATTGTCCAAAGCAAAGCCCAAAAGTTTTGATGAAGCAAGTAAAGCCAAGCATTGGGTCAAAGCTATGAATGAAGAACTAGATTAGATAGAGAAGAATGACACATGGGAAATTGTAGCTAGACCAAATGAAAAGAATGTTATTGGCACCAAATGTGTCTTTCAAAATAATTTAAATGAAGATGGATAAGTAGTGAAGAACAAATCCAGACTGGTTTACAAAGGGTATGCACAGGTATAAGGCATTGGATTTGAAGAAAATTTTACAAAAATTTCTAGATTAGAAGAAATAAGAGTGTACTTAGCATTTACATTTTTTATAAGATTTAAATTATATCAAATGGATGTTAAATTTTCATTTCTAAATGGTGATTTAGAAGAGGACATGCACATAGAATTGTTAAAAGGATTTCAATTGTTTGAAGATGAAAATCAGGTACATAAACTAAAAAAAATCACTCTATGGATTAAAGCACGCTCCAAGAGCATGGTATTCAAGTCTTGATATATATATATATAGAGAGAGAGAGAGAGAGATATATATATATATATATATATATATATATATATAGAGAGAGAGAGAGAGAGAGAGAGAGAGAGAGAGATTTACACAAATAAGGTTTTCTAAGAGGCACAACAAACACGAGTCTTTATGTTAAAATTGATAATGGGAAATTAAAGATCATTGTTGTGTATGTGGATGATATAATATTTGGAAGTGACGATGATCAAACTGGTCAATATTTTGCAACATACATGCTAAAATAATTTGCGATTTCCATGATGGGAGAATTATCATTCTTCCTTAGGTTACAAGTTGCTCAATTAGATAAATGTATCATTGTGTCTCAAACTAAATACCTAAAAGAGATGCTAAAGAAATTTGGTATGGAAGATAATGCATCTATTAGCACACCTATGGTTATAGGGTGAAAGTTAAGTAAAGATGATGAATTTGTTGATGCAAATATGACCATATATAGGTTAATGATCGAAATAATTATATATCTAAAAACATCAAGACCTAATATAACATAAGTTGTAGGATTAGTTTCCTAATTCCCTTCTAACCCTATTGTGCAGGAAATCCTTTCTTTGTACATAAACAATCCCTCTAGTCCTATGGGAGGATCTAGCAACAAACTAGACAAATATGTGCAAACTTTCCTAGCTTATACCAGAAAATAAAGAGGATAGATGACCTATCTCACTCTGATGCTAAAATCTGTTGGTGTCATCCTTGATTCTTCCATTTCCAAGATCAATCTCCTCTTCGTCGATGTGGATGAATACCTGAATGGAAAATCACGTGGAGACAACAAATGTATACATAGAAAAACCATTCCAATATAAACCATATAACAGATCAAGGATTATTATACTAAATTAGCAACAATAGACACATTTATGGAAAGAAAACGCATAATGTATCATTAATAGATTGTAAAGGGAAGCATTACAACCACTTAAGCCTTGATGTTGGAAGCCTCCTGTAAGTGAGTTTCCAAGTCCTATACTTAACCTTCAAGAACTCCTTTCTCCTTAGCAAAATGGGCAGAATTTGGGCATAGTTTAGCACTAGAAAGGCAACCAAGAAATAGCCAACCAACAACTAACCAAAAGTAGATGGTAGGGTTATGATTTATAGGGAAGGAGAGAGAGTTGAGGATCCACAAAAGGAGGGAGAGGCTCCTCATTTCAAGGGGAAGATATATGAAAATAGGATCAAGAACTAGGAATGGGAGGTCTCTCTCTAATCCTGATTCAACTGCAACTAGTTCATCATTCTTGAAACTTCGAGTAAGAGAATCTTCTCCTCCATTTTAGGAAAAACTACTTGAAGAACACATATTTTCCTATCAAAAGTCACGCTACCAGTGCTAGTCACTAGTTAGACAAAATGTTACTAACATGGGTTTGTCTCCTAAAAGTAACACTAGACTTGCAAAACAAGGTTTTGGACAAGTTGTTCAGATTTTCTTCAAGGCAAGTCTTCTTCTTCCTTCAGGGATGCTTGAGAACATGCTTAATGGTGAATACATTGTTTTTGACAGCTTTTATCACTTTGCAACACTTGTGACATTGATGACACAAAGTGCGACACTTAGGATATGAGACTGGGAGTGCGACAAAATACCGTATGACAGATTTCCCCTAAAGCATGAAATCAGAATGGGAAGTGATGGTTGAAATGATTTACAAATAAAGGCAAGGACTTTGGAGAACCATCGTCAGGATACCTGCAAATCAAACATAATACAATATATCTGACATCTCTGATGTGAGCATGCTCAAAGTATAAGCATCTAACAAGACATAGATCCACAACATGGATGCAGCCATCCGGCTAGAAAGGATCATTTGCACAGATCCATGGAATGGATGAAAACATTTGAATAGAAGGAATCATGTCTATAAATCCATGGCATGGGTGCAACCATCCGAATAGAAGGGATCATGTGTATGAATCCATGGCATGGGTGCAAGCATCCAAATAGAAGGGATCATGTGTACAATCATGAATACTTAATAACTCCACGCAACTTGGATTTATCAAATGAAACCTAGGGTCTTCATCTCTCTCCTGATCCAAATAAAGTACGAATCTAACCATGTGAATAAATGGGTTGAATTTGAACATGGTAGAAATCACCTTATTACCGGTCAATGACGTAAATAGTTAACAGGCACGAGAGAAACCACCAATTATTACAATGGATCTCAAGGTACAATAGAAAAATCTACGAGTGTGAACAATGAAGATAAATTCAAACACTCACAAAATCATTCAATTGAAGGTCAGTGATGTGAACATATCATCGAATGTGAAGAACTTGTCATTGAGGCATGCAAGCCCCAAGGTACTGAAAGGGAATTTCTAAATAATTTTCATGGATAATGAGCTAGAGTTGACAGGAATTGACATGAAGCATAGGATTTTGCAGAGTTATCAAGACTAATTCAGGATTGTTGCAGAAAATTCAAACAGGGTATAAGTGGTTTGAATTTCATATGGGAATTCTCTTGAACATATCGGCGACATGACTCCAGAATTTGGAAACGTTTGACTCAACATAGGATAAGAGGTCATGATGACAATAAGATATAATCAGAGGAGAGGCAAATGGATTCCCAAAATCCGGTAAGGAAAGTGACGAAGTGAGGATAACCCAAACTCGACATGAGATACAGACAAGTGTCATGTTCAAGAGTGACATGATGCCTTTTATACAAAATACAGGATATATGTTTTCTTCCATTTCCCCCCACTATTTATAGCGAGTAACTCTTTATTTTTAATCTCAATCTTGAAGAGGACACCATATGCTTGTCATATAAGTTCATTCTTAGGATGAATCCCTCCTAGAATTTTAAACGAGCCCTAGGAAGAAGTAGTTTGGTCTTGTCATGGTGACAAGTCCTTCGTCGTTTTAGTTTTACAAGTTTGGCGAATGGGTAACTCAACATATTTTTCATGTTTAGAGAGTTTGAAAAAGAGGCAAAAAGGAAACTTCAGAGGTCCCTTTTCATATATAGTCTCTCGAATCTGAAAAGGTAGAAAAAAATATTCAATAGGACCTCTTAGCCATGCTTGACTAGGGAATTCCTTTTTTGTAGCAAGTCTATCTTAGTCCGGGAAAGGGGTAAACTTATACTGAATAGACTTCTTTTCATTTACTTTTACGAGTTCAAAAAGACAAGGGCTCGACAATCTTTTCACATTTTTGGAGTCTGAAAAAAGCTAAAAGAGGACTCCACCTGGAGGAAGGAGTGATATAAAAGGAAATAAATTGATTCTAGTCATGATGGAACTGCTCAAAACATGCAAAGGTCAAGAGATTGGCTGATAAGACCAGTCATCAAAGATGTTCCTCAAGCAAGGGTTAAAAACCCAAGTGAAAGTGTATGATGGGCCAAAAAGATGGTAACGATGGAATGAAAAAACCAAGGCTCATATAAAAAAAGAGGCTGATAAAAATGCCAATCACAAGAGGTAAAGTGGGAATGATTTCATTTTTACACAAGCTTGAAACATGGGAAACTATACTTGCGGATACTTGAAGATTGTTTCATTTTTTTCACAAGATTGAAACATGAGAAAAATGTTAAGAAACCAGGTCACAAAAAGATATAAAAGATAGATCAATGACTTGAGAATCAGCCTCTTTGAGGGGGCAACCTCCTTTACATTACACAAATGAATAATTATTGGATGATACAAATGAAAAAACATCCTTTCTATATATAGGAGTCTAAGGGGTCATAATATAATCAAAGCTTACATAACAATAATAATATAAGGGCACAACAATAACAATAGTGGGATTCTATGGGGCACAATAATAACAATATGGGGATAAGGATAACAATAAGGGCTACAATGACAAGAGTAATGGGGGAATCACTAGTATTATAGGGAACTAACATGACCCTCTCCTTCAAAAAAGTGTTGTCCTCAACGCTTGAGTAGTTCTGGATGCTTCTGTATAAAATTCTCATCCCCGCATGTGGAATCTTCAACAGGTAAGTTCTTACACTTGACAAGATACTCAAAAATTGATCAATTTCATAGCTATCGAGTTCTTGTTTCTATGACTACTTCAGGTTCTAATATGATTTTTCCTTCCTCATCAAGTTCTGGCAATATTGTTTGAACTAGGAGATTGTCACCAATAACCTTCTTTAAGAATGAAACATGGAAAACTAGGTGCACTTGGGAAGCTGCAGGAAGCTCCATTTTGTATGCCATAGTACCAATATTTTGCAACACCTTATATAGACCATAATACTATGGTGATAATTTATCATCCTTCTTAGCTTGCTTGAGGGACATTTGTTTATATGGTTGTAGCCGTAGAAATACCCAGTCACCTACATCAAAACTTCTTTCACTACGATGTTAATCTTCCTATTGTTTCATTCTATTTTGTGCCAAAGTTAGGTTATCCTTTAAGAGTTGGAGAACTTGTTGTTGATGCTCGATGTGATCTTCCACTGCTTGAAGATTAGATTTTTCCCTTAAATATGATGTGATGGACGGTGGGTGATATCCATAAAGTGCCATAAATGGGGTCATTTTTGCTGCAGTATGGAAGGAAGTTTTATACCACCATTCAGCCAGAGGTAACCATTTTACCCATTATGTCTGTTTATCTGATACAAAGCAATGAAGATATCCTTCCAAACATTTGTTTACTATCTCAATTTTCCCATCATATTGAAGATGATAAGATGAGCTATGAGCTAACTGAGTACCAAGATAAGAAAATAATTATGTCCAAAAAATTCCAGTGAAAAGGAGATCTATGTTGCTTTCAATAATCTTTGGGTTTCCATGTAGCTTTTGAATTGTTTCCATAAATGCAGTAGAAATTGTATTGGCTTTAAATGGATGAGATAATGCACAAAAGTGTGCATACTTGGTAAGTTTATCAACTACCACCATGATGACACTCTTTCCTTCGGAATTTGGTAAACCTGTGATAAAATCCATTGAAACCTCCTCCCAACGTTGAATTGGAATGAATAAAGGTTGTAATAGACTTGGGGTCTTAATTGTTTCAAATTTATTTTGTTGGAAAACCAAACATTCCACCACAAACTTTTGAATATCAGATTTAAGGCCATCCCAAAAAAAATTCTTCTTAAACCTGTGGTAAATTTTTAAAAATCCGGAGTGCCCTCCTAAGGGAGAGGCATGCAGTTCCATAAGAATCTTTTGTTTGAGTTGGGAATTCTGATATAGGTATAAGCGATCTTTGTACCATAACGAATCATTTTTCCAACTAAATGTATCAGATGCACTAGGATCTTGTTGTATCTTTTGAATGAGTGCCCACACTTCTTTGTCATCCTTCAATTCATCCCTTGCTTCGTTTATTCAATCTGGTTGGATAATATAAATGGCACAAAGCAATGCTTCCACATCCTTATCCTTTCTTGAGAGTGCATCTGCCACAACATTTTGCTTCCCTTTTTTGTAGATGATTTCAAATTCATAACACAACATCTTTGTGACCCATTTTTGCTACTCTTTTGAAGATAATATTTGTTCTAAAAAGTATTCAAGACTATCATGATTCGTTTTTACCTTGAAGTGTCTTCCCATCAGGTAGGGTCGCCATTTCTTAAGTGCATGTAATATTTCCAACATTTCCTTCTCATAAATAGCTTTGTGTAAATACTTTCCTTTGATTGAATAACTTTCGAAAGCAATGGGTCTTTCTTCTTGCATTAAAACAACACCAATTCCATTTCCTGAGGCATCACATTCCACAATAAAGGTTTTTGTGAAGTCTGGCGTAGCTAAGACCGGTGCTTGGCACATTACCTCTTTAAGATGTTCAAAGCCTTCATTTCTTTTGGAGTCCATAAAAATGCATCTTTCTTCAATAATGTTGTTAGAGGTGCTACTATTGCCCCATAATTCTTAACAAACTTGCGATAATACCATATAAACTCGAGAAATCCTGCATATGCTTTATTGATGTGGGGATTTTCCATTCCTTAACGGATTTAATTCTGCTAGGGTCTACCTTAACACCTTCATGAGATACAATATGACCCAGATATTCCACCTCATGTACTCCAAAGAAACATTTGGAGCTTTTTTGCATATAATTGTTTCTCCTCCAATAGTTTGAGCACCCTGTCAACATGTTGAACATGATCCTTCCAAGACTTGCTATAGATTACTATATCATCGAAAAATACTAACAAAAATTTTCTAAGGGTTTGAAAATGGAATTCATCAAACCTTGAAATGTTGAAGGTGCATTAGTAAGGCCAAAAGGCATGGCCAAAAATTCGTAATGACCCTCATGAGTTCTAAATGTTTTTTTCGTAATGTCTTCAGTCTTCCTTCTGATTTGATGATATCTTGAATGAAGATACAACTTGGTTAAGTAAATTGATCCATGTAATTCATCTAATAGTTCATCAATGACAGGAATGGAAAATTTATCTTTAATAGTGAGCTTTTTGAGCTCCCTATAATCCATACACGTGCGCCATGATCCATCCTTCTTGTGCACCAATACTACTGGAACATAGAAATAACTTTGACTAGGTTTAATTATACTCTAGCATTTCAACAACCATACATTCAATTTCACTTTTTTGGGCATAGGGATATCTCTAAGGCCTAATGTTTGCAGGAACAATTCCTTGAATCAAATAAATAGCATGATCATGATCACGAATAGGTGGGAGGCCTTTGGGAGTCTCAAATACCTCGGAATGATTTTCCAAGACTTTTTGGAGATCTGGAGAAATAGATGATTTCAATGTGGGAACCTCTAGTGAACATAATTGTGTAATTACGCCTCGTTGTTCTTTCTTTAGAAGCTCTTTCATTCTGTTAGAGCTAATTATCTTTCCTGATTTCCCTTTGATACCCCTTAATTCAACATCCTTTCCTTTCGAAGAAAATTTCATGAAAAGTTCTTGAAAATTAAAGGCTATTATACCCAAGGATTGTAGCCATTGGACTCCTAGTACAACATCAACACCACCCATTGGAATGGAAAGCGTTCATCTATTCAATACATATTCTTCCATGGATAGCTTGATATCATGGAACTTTCCAAAGAAATTTATGGTTCCTCCACTTGCCACCATCACTTGACACTCTGGTGTTGGATATAGGAAGCAATTCAATTCCTTGGCTATCTTACAATGAATAAAATTATGGGTACTTCTCGAATCAATCAACACTACTACCCTTTTCTTCTTGATATGTCCTTCTATATTGATATTTTGAAGAGTAGTAATTCCAGCCAATGCATTACAAGATATGGTTAGATTCATTTCTTCTTTCTCTAGGGTTTGTTCCTGGTGTATATCCTCTTCTTTTGACATTTCTTGTTCCTTTTCTTCCTCCTCTTCACAATCTATGTAAAATAATTACTTCTAAGCACACTTATGACCTTTAGTGTATTTTCTATCACAACTGTAACAAAGCCATTTTGCTCTTTTTTCTTCCAATTATTGTGGTGTCAACCTTGTAGGTTGTGGAAGGCTAGGGGTAACAACACTTCCATATTTATAGTTGTGAGTGGTAGGCTTCCATGTTGCCATAATTTTTCTTTCCATTTTTCTTGCCAACCTAAATGCCTTCTCCAATGAATCAGGTTCCCAAAGGCGAACCTCATGTTGGATGTTATCCTTTAAAGTCCCTATGAACACATCAATGATATGCTCCTCTGGAATATCTTTTACCCTTATATTCAATTTTTGGAATTCCTCAATGTGCTCCATCATTGAACCCTTTTGTTTGAGATTTATTAATTAGCTAACAAAAGTGTTACATTTTGTATCCTCATAATGTGTTATCATCTCTTTCGTAAAAATTTCCCAAGTGATAATTTGTTTACGAGAGGAAATCCATCAATACCATACAAACTGATTTGGTTCCAAATATAAAGTTGCAATACATACCTTTTGTGTGTTTGCACACTAGGGAGATCAAAATATTGCTCCCTCTGTAGTATCCATGTTACGGGATCCTTGCCATCAAACTTACTCATATTGAGCTTTGAAACATGGTAGATCTTCAATCCACCGTTAGAGTCTATGAAATCATGACTAACATTTATTTTTTTCTCATCATGATTTTTCTCTATTACCTTTTTGCCATTAGGAAGCCTTTCTTGTAGCAACTTAGTCAAATCTATTTTCAAATCTTCCATGTTGCCTTTCAGTGTTTCTTCTATACCATCCATCTTAGCGTCCATGCCACTCATCTTAGGTTCCATGCCACCAATATTAATTTCCATGCCATTCATCTTAGCTTCCACACCTTTCTTTAATCCATCAATCTTAGCTTATGTTACCTTTTGTGAGAGTGAAATTTTTTGCACTTGGTCTTGTAATTTTGATATATCATGTTGCATTTCTTCCTCTTGTTCATGAGTCATGCTAGAACTTTCTGGTTACTTACTAGGTGTTTCCATTTTCTTTCTTCGAGGCATCAATTAATGATAATTATTCTTCACTATGCCCTTTGAACATAAAACTAATTTTTCAACCCAAACTTATGCAAAATTTTAAAAATACTACACACCCTTTTTCGCTTTGTAGAAGCTCGATATTGAATCTGTTGTATCTCTGTAATTGCAAATCTCCAAGGTCTAAAATTGCTTCCTGCAATAGCCCTATGAGTCCTATTTCCAATCCCACTGATCCAGGTGGATGTTGGTGGCCACCCACCTATCCCATTTGGACCCCCACAACTGTCTCTTTCAGTTTTTCAGTTTCCGTAATTGTAGCACAATTTACTATTTTTAGCAGTTTTTCGGGTCCTGAACTTCCAGAGCCATTTTGAGGCCCTAAACGACATTTTTTGAGGCCCAAAGATGTAGTGCTCAGATAGATCTTTCTAATGAGATATTGTACGCGTCAAATGAAGATCTTATGCCAAAGTTACGACCCCGGGAAATTGATGTACCAATTTACCCAAACGGGGCCCACAATTTGGTGTTTCATCTTCTAGGGTTAGGTTTTGGGATGTTAAGGGTTTTCCATTGTTTCTCAGCAATAAATAGGCCTTCAAGCCTCATTGTAACACAGTTTAAAGGCATGTAGCCACCACATCTCTTCTCATAGATAAGCTACCATCGCCCTAGCTGGTTTATTTCTATTTATGTTTGTAAGCATATTTCAGTATTTTACATTAATGAAATGAAGTATTATTTCCACTACATCTTTGCGTATATGCATTTTTTTGCATTCTTGCTTAAATTTGGATCAGTGGTATCAGAGTGGTCTGCTTTTTCTCTGTTTTTCTTTGCATGTCCCCAACGAGGTTGGGATATAAGGATTTAGGGCTTGAACTGGTTGAACCTTTGCAAAACCAGCCTCGCAAATCCTGACACCCTCCCATGGCGGATGAGAAGAAAGATGAGGGGGTAGGAGATCCTATCAAAATCTTGCTTGAAGAAGGCCTCAAGTGACAAAGGAACGTGATGTTGGACAGCGTTGCACAAATCCTTTAGCAGCTACCCAAAGGCGACGCATCAGCTTCCAACAACTACTCTAGAAATGCCACACCTTTTAAGGTACAAGTTAATTTTGAAATCCCCATCTTCGAGGGTCAAATAGATGCAGATGCCGTAGATAAATGGTTAAATTTGCTAGATGGGTATTTTTCTGTTCATGAATTTTGAGTCGGGAAAAGATTTTTTTCGCTCTTCTCAAAGCATCCCCCCACGTCAAGGACTAGTGGGAAACCTACTGCAAGCAGAAGAATGAAAGTACGGGGTCACTATTTTCAGTCGCACCCACTTGGGATTCATTCCGGGATGTCGTCAAGGAGCATTAATACCCTGTCAAAAGCTATGAGGACAAATACATCAAATGGACCACACTGCGGTGGGGAAGGGACCAAGATGTGCCGGAGTTCACAAACATTTTTCATACCCTTTGCATATAGTTGGGTATCAAGGACTCTGAGCTGCATTTGGTACTCAAATACTGTGACTGCCTACACAGATACATCCAGGAAGAAATGGAGTTCTTGAACATCTCCTCGCTCGGCACAGTGTATCGATATGCTGTCAAAATCGAACAAAAGTTCAAACAGAAGAAGCGAGACTTCGAATCTGCAAATCCAAAGACCAAAGGACAAAGCCAAGGCAGGGTGATCCAAGACAACCCATTGAAGCCACAAGAAAATAACAACACCACGAAGTTGAAGAAGGACACAAGAAAGTGGTGTGAGTTCCATAAGAGTCCCACTCAAAACACAAGTGAGTGTCGGACCAAGCAGTTGCTGGTGGCTGAGTTGAAGGCTTCAAAATCAGATGCATGTTCCGACCTTGTGTCAAAACCCGACAAAGGGAATGGAAAAGGGAAGCAGATCATTGATGCGGAGCCCAGCGTCATTGTTGCCACTGCCAAGATCCAGAAGAATGATCTTGAAGACCCAGAGAAGGGGGAGCGTCTTTTCCACTCACAAATGTGGGTGAAGGGTTTGCCGCCGCAATTCATTGTCGACAGTGGCAACCAAAAGAACCTCATTTCAGCAGAGGTCATGAAGTAGTTGGGCCTACTGACTACACCACACCTGCAGCCGTATAGTATCAGGTGGCTTCATGAAGGACGATATCTCAAAGTTCACCAGCAGTGTCACCTTCCCTACAGCATCATGCCCTTCATAGATGAGGTATTGTGTGATGTTACACCTCTGGATGTTTGTGATGTATTATTAGGCCAACCATACTTGTGGAGGTGACATGCTGTATATGAGTCAAGGCCTCGTGCTGTCATTATTTCTTTGTGTAATTCATTATACAGGATATCGAAGGTAGCCCCACCTACTGCCACCTCTTTGATCGTGGCTAAGAAAGGTAGCAAGCTCATCTCACAGACTAGGAAATTTATTTTCTATCTGGTTCGCTCCCAAAGTAAGGGGAAGATTGTTGCTACATCCATGAACCCCACGAAGGGTTCCTCCACATAGCAGCAGCAACAAAGGGATATGGTCATCACAGAACACAAGAACAACTTCTCCTCACCCACAAGGGTACCACACAAGCTTCATGTGGGCAAAAAAGTCTAGTTGCATCTGCTGAAAGAACACCTTACAAGAGCCCATCAGAAGCTCCAACCATGCCGACATGGTCCTTACACCATTACCAAGACTATGGGAAATAATGCTTTGGAGCACAACATTCCTCCATTCCTTCACTTGCACCGAGTGTTCAATGTGTATCGCCCTCGACCATGCTTCCCACCATTACTGGACACATCAGAGATTGCAGAACAGCTCACCAGGGACCATGTTCAGCAGATGGAGGAACTCAATATAATGGGGACCATTGCTTCCTAAGGGGGAGGAATGATCCAGGTGGATGTTGGTGGCCACCCAACTATCCAATTTGGACCCCCACAAATGTCTCTTTCAGTTTTTCAGTTTCCGTAATTGTAGCACAATTTACTATTTTTAGCAGTTTTTCGGGTCCTGAACTTCCAGAGACGTTTTGAGGCCCTAAACGACGTTTTTTGGGAAATCTGGGATCAACATGGGTTAACCCATGTTGTTCTTCCCAAATATGTATTGCTCAGATAGATCTTTCTAACGAGCTATTGTACGCATCAAACAAAGATCATATGCCAAAGTTACGACCCCGGGAAATTGATGTACCAATTTACCCAAACAGGGTCCACAATTTGGCGTTTCATCTTCTAGGGTTAGGTTTTGGGATGTTAAGGGTTTTCCACTCTTTCTCAACAATAAATAGGCCTTCGAGCCTCATTGTAACATAGTTCAGAGGCATGTAGCCGCCACATCTCTTCTCAGAGATAAGCTACCATCGCCTTAGCTGGTTTATTTCCATTTATGTTTGTAAGCATATTTCAATATTTTACATTAATGTAATGAAGTATTATTTCCGTTGCATCTTTACGTATATGGTTATCTTTTTATTTTTTTGCATTCCTGTTTCAATTCGGATCAGCCACCAGTCTGATCAAAATTGGATTCTCCAAGAAAGAGTTATGCCCAATCTTCCAATAGGACTTGATTATATAATTTTTCTATAGAATGAACTTGTAAGACGTGCCACACGTCACTGTTTCCACCTTTGGATCTGAAAATGCTACATAGAAAAAAAATTTCTGTCCTCTTTCTATAACTTGTTATGAAATTTCAATCTAATGGTCAGAGAGAAAGTTATGACGATTTTCACAAGGTCACCTGTTTGGAACGTAATTCGGGAGTTTACAAAATCCCTAACTTCCTCAGATAATATTGCTGAAAATATAACGAGACAAGATATGAAAATTGGACCTGAGGTTCAGAATGATTTCGGCTCAAATGGGATTTTTTTTAGCTTCTAAAACTTTGTAGAGAAAAAGTTATAGCGAAAATTCCACGATGTCCTGTTTGGAGTAGTAAAACCCTAGAATCCAAAGCTCTGATAGAAAGTGTTAAGAAACCAGCTCACCAAAAGATAAAAAAAGATAGATCAATGACTTCAGAATCAGCCTCTTCAAGGGGGAAATATCTTTTAAATTACACAAATGAACAATTCTTGGATGATACAAATGACAAAACCTCCTTTCCATTTGTAGGAGTCTAAGGGGTCACAATATAATCAAATCCGACATAACAATAATAATATAAGGGAACAAAAATAACAATAGTGGGCTTCTATGGGGCACAATAATAACAATATGGGGACAATAGGGGCACAACAATAAAAATAAGGGTTACAATGACAAGACTAATGGGGGAATCACTAGTATTATAGGTACCTAACAAAAAAATTATGTTTGGATTTGGTTTCATTTTTACACAAGCTTGAAACAGAGACAAAACTATGCATGGATTTGGTTACATTTTAACACAAACTTGAAACAGAGACAAACTATGCTTGAGATTGGTTTCATTTTTACACAATCTTGAAACAAAGAAAAACTATGCTTGAGATAAGTTTACATGCCCCAAACTTAATAACTAAATTCAAGGTACATTCTCCCCAATCTTCATTTCATTCACCTAAGTAGACTACTGGTTACTAACAAGTGGATCAAATGAAGGTTCATTTACGAGATCAAGTGCAAAAATCAACTAGGATTTTATGAGATATAAAGAAAAACTCGAATTGGAGGGGATTTGTTTTATTTTTTAACAAGCTTGACACAGGAAAATAACCATGCTCATGACACCTTTTTAATTTTTTAACGAGCTTGACACAAGTAAAGGAACTCTGCTTCGGGAACCTTGATTCATTTTTCATGGGGCTTGACACAAGACAAAGAACACTGCTCTGAAAACCTTGATCCATTTTTTAAGGAGCTTGACACAAGTCAAGGAATTGTGCTCCAAAAACCTTGATTCATTTTTAAGTAGCTTGAAATAAGAAAAGAAACTGTGCTCTGGGAACCTCAATTCTAAGGAGATTGACACAAGAGAAAGAACTCTGCTCTAAAAACCTTGATTCATGTTTTAAGGAGCTTGACATAAGACAAGGAACTGTGCTCCAAAAACCTTGATTCATTTTTTAAGGAGCTTGACACAAGAAAAGGAACTTTGCTCCAAAAACCTTGATTCATTGTTTAAGGAGCTTGACACAAGAAAAGGAATTGTGCTTCAAAAACCTTGATTCATTTTTTAAGGAGCTTGACACAAGAAAAGGAACTATGTTAAAAAACATTGATTCATTTCTTAAGGAACTTGACACAATAAAAGGAATTGCGCTCCAAGAACCTTGATTCATGGTCCATAAGAGGCCATGGCTTCCAAGAGATTCTCATCACATGGGAGAAAATTTTTATGGAAGGGATACATGTCAAGGGATTTAATGGAAAGATCAGGCTCTAATGCCCCCAGTACATGATGCACTATATCACTAACTAGATCATCAGTAGACGTGGGCATGGAACATATTGCCACATAATTAACCTGTGGCAGGGGTGATACCACTTTCATACAAGGACCATTTAGGGAATATGGTTGATTGGGAGTAAAATTAGGACCAACGAATGAAAGTTGATTACTGACCACGATTCTTCCTTCATACAGGAAACATATCACATGAAAGAGAGAAGAGACAAGAGCTCCCATGACATAAACATAGTCATGGCTAAGGAGTAAATTAAAATCCAAAGGGCCTTGGAAAACAATCACTTCGATATAGACGATCTTTCCTCCCAAAGTAATAGGAAACTTAGGAGGGATCCCTAAAGGTTGACTCGTTCTTCTGTTAAAAGCCAACATTTCTAGGTAATGGCCACAAGCTGTAGAGAACCTAAAGCTTGCCCAGTAGTTGAGGATAGAATACTAGAAGATGTGCCTTCATATATGATTGTTCCAGGTATGGGTACATTATAATACTGTACTATGATCTGAAAGGGAAAGTAAGAAGGAAGATGATATCCTATAAGTTGACTCCAACCAAAGGAAGTGACCATACCACTTGAAGGGAGTCCCATGGGAATGGGACAATTTCCCTCTTGTGTTACGAGAACAAGAGGATCCCCCACCATGTACGATTGGAATTGGAGGATTGCCCCCCTATACCTTGGGAACATGAGGATTGCCCCTTAATTCTTTAGAATCTAAAGAAACCAAAAGAACTTGAGTGGTATGAACTTCACTCTCTACAGAATATATGATCAACTGATACTGGAATTAGGTCAACCATTTATTCGATCAATGGTTGGTCGGAAGGAGACTCATGGGATTCACTTTTAGAGAGATTGGGATTAACCAGAGATGAATTCTAATAAATCACTTGATCAACTAGTGGAGGATCAAGGGAAAGATTTTGATAACCAGTCAAAAGACGAGGTTGAGAAGTAGTAAGGTTATCCAACATGTTAGAGGCTTCATCCATATAAGGAAAATGGTGAATAGGATGATACCCTTCACATAACCTACAATGAAATTTGACATTTCCCTTTTTCCCATGGGTTTTACTTTGACTAGTTGAAGGTTTATCATCAACATGATCTCCAGACGCTGATGAAAAAGGTCAATGTCAACCTGTGGACCACACTTCTAATATATTGGGAATACCAAGACATTCTCGAAGAAGGTGGTCACCCTTACAAAGCTTGGAAGGGAATTTCACTTTACGGGGTTGATTGGAAGATTTTCCAACATCATTTGCATCTGTAGCAATGGTCGTTTGGTTGACCCTTTGATTATTTTTCTTCTTCTTAATCTTCCTTTTCTTCTTTTGCTTATCCACTTGGTTACTATCTTGCACGATTTCACCAGAAGAAGAGGATGAAGACCGAACAAGAAAAGAAGTCAAATAGTCAAGATTAGGCTCAACTAGAGATTGATACTCTTCAAGTGGAGGGGAGCCTGGCTGAGGAGCAGTTTGGAAATTCAAAACCATAGCGGTTGAAAATAAACAAACTAGAAAACCAATGGCAAACCCAGGAAGGGACAACGTTTCCATATAGGAGAACCAAAATTTTCAAAAGAAGGAAAAGGACTAGGTTTCCCATCATAGGGGTTTCCTTGGTTGGTGAACCTGGGAACTGTTGACGTTAGTCTCAACCTAAGATCTACTAAGGAGTACTTCTACAGGAAGGATTTTTTTCCACAATCAAATAATTGATTTTAGAACTTAACATAAATAAATAAAAAAGGGGTAAGTAGGCATAAAGGTTTACCAAGAAACTATGAACTGCAATATACACCTTGGCAAACCAAGGACTTAATGTATGACAAACAATATCCTTGAATGTTGTGTTTGGTGTATCATGATATATAAGGTGGCAGACTTGTCTACCTATCGATGGATAGAAATCTATTGGGGACTCCCAAAATATATGCTACGATACGTGGGAGTGCAATTCATAGTAGTGTTGTCTAATGCTTAACAGTTCGATGAGAGTGTTCTCATATACTTACCATTCATGGAGCACCTCTGATATACTTAAAAGTACGGGAGAACATTCCTATACACTTCCATACGTGGAACGAGATTTCACCCCTGGGATACAATGCTGGTAAATAATGACAACTTCTACGTTTAACAACGCTGGAACACGTCTCTAGCCTAAACCTATAAATGTTTTCATTAATGTTCCAAATTCTCCCTAGGTTAATTGAGGTAAATTTTAACGTTGATATTGGATTAAGATTCATTTTTAAGGCTCAAATATTGATGTCACCTGAACACACCTATGATGAAAATAATATGAGAAAAAATGATTCTTTTTATTTTGATGAAAGTTATCTAGTGTAGGGAAAAATGCAAACATTGATGCAACAATCAAGTATGCAACAAAAAACTTGCCTAGCTATAATTTTCGCTTTCACTTTTCCAATGCACCTACCAAAAGTAAAATGATTTTTTTTTACTTTTCTTCTCAATGGATGAAAATGCACTTTTCAACTTTCAACACTAAGCAATGTAATCAATGCTCAATGATAATCCCAAAAATGACTTTTCAATGCAATGTAATCTAATGCAATTCAAAAAGTAAACTTTGAGATGAAAGCAAAGAAAATGAAAATTCGATTTCTTTTATGGTTCTCAAAAGAACTAATAATGCTTTAATCAACAACAAATATGTATTCCTTCCACACATACAAGCAACAAACAATAAATTCAATTGACCCAATAACTAAAGACTCAACCAAAATTCACATTCACTACTTCAAACAATGGGATGGGATTTTGAAAACCAATAAGAAATCAACAAAAATAATGGAAAATTATATGCACACAGAGTAGGAGAACACTTTAGAGATCAAGACACACTAGACCTTTCTGATAAAAACCCTTAAAAAATCTCATTTTCTAGATTAAAGCTACCTTTATGGTCAAAATTCGTACTAATAAGGTGGATCAATGCTACTTTTATGGTCAAAACCCATGCTGATAGGGTGACATTGCGATTGTTTCTGAAAAAGGTGCGTTGAGCAAGAAAGGCTTAGGAAAATGAGAAGAAATCCAAAGAAAGACCTAGACTTGAAATTCTAAAGAATGTACTACTCAAAATGTAGACCCAAAATGACCCTAAATCACAGATCACAAGGAGGTTGGTCAAACTAATAAAAAATACCAAACATAAAAAGGAGATTTGAAGGGTTATAAGCTCCCCAGCGGAGTCACCATTTTTTTGTGTAGGAAATCCTTTATGCAGACAAAAATGATCCCTCTAGTCCTATGGGAGGATCTAGCAACAAATTAGACAAATATGTGCAAACTTTCCTAGCTTATACTAGAAAAAACAAAGGAGGATAGATGACCTACCTCATTATGATGCTAAAATCCGTTGGTTTTGTCCTTGATTCTTCCGCTTCCAAGCTCAATATCCTCTTCGCTGATGTGGATGAATACCTAAAAGGAAAATCATGCGGAGACAACAATCATATACATAGTAAAACCATTCCAATATAAACCATATAACAGATCAAGGAGTATTATACTAAATGAGAAATGATAGACACATTCATGGAAAGAAAATAGATAATGTATTATTAATAGATGGTAAAGGGAAGAATTACAACCACTTAAGCCTTGATGTTGGAAGCCTCCTTTAGGTGAGTTTCCAAGTCTTATCCGTAACCTTTAAGCACTCCTTTCTCCTTAGCAAAATGGGAAGCATTCGGGCATAGTTTAGAACTCGGAATGCAACCAAGCAATAACCAACTAGAAACTAACCAAAATTAGATGGTAGAGTTTGATTTATAGGAAAGGAGAGGGAGTTGAGGATCCATGAAAGGAGGGAGAGGTTCCACATTTCAAGGTGAATATACATGAATGTAGGATCAAGAATCAGGAATGGGAGGTCTCGCTCTAATCCTCCTTCAACTGCAACTAGATCTCGTTCTCGAGACTTATAGTAGGAGAAGCTTCTCCTGCATTTTAGGAAAAACTGCTTGAAGAGGGCCAACACAGATTTTCCTATTAAAAGGTGCACTACTAGCACTAGTCACTAGTTAGAAAAAAGGTTACCAACGTAGGTTTTTCTGCTAAAAGTAGTGTTGGACTTGCAAAACAAGGTTTTGGATAAGTTCTATGGTATTTCTTCAAGGAAAGTCTTCTTCTTCCTCTAGGGATGCTTCTGAACATGTTTCATGGTGAATACATTATTTTTACAGCTTTTTTCACTTTGCGACATTGACAACACAAAGTGCGACACTTAGGATATGGGACTGGGAGTGCAAAAAAATATTGTATAACAGATGGATGGATGTTTCCATGCCATGTATCCATGCACATGATTCTTTCTAGTCAGATGGTTGCATCCATGTCGTGGATCTATGTATTGTTAGATGCTTACACATGAACATACTTACATCAGAAATGCCAGATATATTGTATTATGTTTTATTTACAGGTCTCCTAACGGTGGTTCTCCAAAGTCCTTGTCTTGATTTGTAAATAATTCCATCCATCACTTCCCATTTTGACTTCATTCTTTAGGGGGTATATTTTATACAGTATTTTTTCGCACTCCCAATCTCATATCCTAACTAGGTGGATGAGAAGAAGAAGAAAAGGAAGATTAAGAAGAAGAAAAATAAGCAAAGGGCCAACCAAATGACCATTTCTATAGATGCAACTGATGTTGGAAAATATTCCAATCAACCCCGTAAAGTGAAATTCCCTTGCAAGCTTTGTAAGGGTGACCACCTTCTTCGAGAATATCCTGGTATTCCTAAGATATTAGAAGTGTGGTCCACAAGTTCACATCGACCTCTGTGATCATCCTCTGTAGATCATGATGGTGATAAACCTTCAACTAATGACAATAAATCCCATGGGAAAAAGGGAAAATTCAAATTTCCCTGTATTTTATGTGAAGAGCATCATCCTATTCACCTTTTTCGTTATATGGATGAATCCTCTAATGTGTTGGATAACCTTACCACTTATTAACCTCATCTTCCGACTAGTTATCAAAATATTCCCCTTGATCCTCCACTATTTGATCAAGTGATTGATCAGAACTCATCTCTGGTTAATTCCACTCTCTCTTAAAGTGAATCCCATGAGTTTGTTTCTAACCAACCATTGTTTGAAAAAATGGTTGACCTGATTCTGCTTTGAGCAGTCCGCAGAGGGATATTTTGAGTCAAATTTTGCCAAATTCCATAGTCATGTCGCCAATATGTTCAAGAGAAGTCCCATCTAAAATTCAAACCACTTATACCTTGTTTGACTTTTTTGCAACAATCCTGAATCACTCTTTCCAACTCTACAAAATCCTATGTTTTATGTCGATGATGTGGGAAACATTATGGCCCTCCTTCGATGGATCACTTCCTATTGACTCGAGCTCATTATCCAAGAAAATGATTTAGAAACTCCCTTTCAGTACCTTGAAGCTTGCATGCCTCAATGGTAGGTTCTTCGCATTCGATGATAGGTTCACATCACTAGCCTTCGATTAAATGATTCTATGAGTATTCACTTTTATCTTCATTGTTCGCACTCGTAGATTGTGTCATTGTACCTTGAGATCCATTTTCATCACTGGTGGTTTATCTCATGCTTGTTAATGATTTACATCATTGACTTGTAATCAGGTGATTTTTACCATGGTCTACTTCAACCCATTTATTCACATGGTTAGATTTGTACTTTAGTTGGATCGAGACAAAGATGAAGACCCTGGGTTTCATCTGATAAATCCAGGTTGTGTGGATTTATTAATTATTCATGATTGTACACATGATCCCTTCTATTTGGATGGTTGTGCCCATTCCATGGATTCATACACATGATCCCTTCTATTCGGATGGTTGCATACATACCATGGATCCATGCACATGATCCTATCTAGGCGGATGGTTGTGTCCATGCCGTGGATCTATGTATTGTTAGATGCTTACACTTTGATCATACTTACATCATAGATTTCATATATATTGTATTATGTTTAATATGTGTTTCTCTTGACTATGGTTCTCCAAAGTCCTTGCCTTGATTGGCAAACAATTTCAACCATCACTTCCCATTCTGACTTCATGCTTTAGGGGGCATCTATTATACAATATTTTGTTGCACTCCCTGTCTCATATCATAACCAGGTGGATAAGAAGAAGAAAAAATGGAATATTAAGAAGAAGAAAAACAAGCAAAGGGCCAACCAAGTGACCATTGGTGCATATGCAACTGATGTTGGAAAATCTTTCATCACATAAAGTGAAATTCCCTTACAAGCTTTGCAAGGGTGACCACCTTCTTCGAGAATGTCTCGGTATTCCCAAGATATTAGAAGTGTGGTCCACAGGTTCACATCGAACTTTTTCATCATTTTTTTCCCCTGCAGAGATTCCATTTTGTTGTGCAGGAGATCCTTTCTGCGAACAGAAATGATCCCTCTAGTCCTATGGGAGGATCTAGCAACAAACTAGACAAATATGTGCTAACTTTCCTAGTTTATATCAGAAAATACAAAGGAAGATAGATTACCTACCTCACTCTGATGCTAACACCCATTGATGTCATTCTTGATCTTCTCGCTTCCAAGTTCAATCCTCTCTATGCTATTGTGGATGAATACATGCAAGGAAGATCAAACATAGATGAAAAAGGCATACATAATGTAATCCATTCTAACATAAACTATGTGACAGATCAAGGAGTATCATACTAAATGAATAATGATTTACACACTTATGGAAAGAAAACACATAATGTATTATTAATAGAAAGTAAGGGAAGCATACAACCACTTAAGCCTTGATTTTGGAAGCCTTGTTTGGATGAGTTTCCCAAGTCCTAGCCAAGAACTTCAAGCACTCCTTTCTCCTTAGAAAAATGAGCATATTTTAGGCATAGTTTCAGAATAGGAAGGCAACCAAGTAATAGCCAACCAATAGCTAATCAAAAGTAGATGGTAGGGGTTTGATTTATAGGGAAGGAGAGGGAGTTGAAGATCCATAAAAGGAGGGAGAGGTTCCATATTTCAAGGGTAATATCCATAAAAGTAGGATCAAGAACCAGGAATGGGAGAGCTCGCTTTAATCCTCATTCAACTGCAACCAACTCGCCATTCTTAGAGACTTCTAGTAGGATAATCTTCTCCTCCATTTTAGGAAAAACTACTTGAAGAGGGCCGACTCAGATTTTCCTATGAAAAGGCATGCTACCAGCGCTAGTCACTAGTTAGACAAAAGGTTACCAGCATGGGTTTGTCTGCTAAAAGTAGGGTTGGACTTGAAAAGCAAGATTTTGGACAAGTTCTTCAGAATTTATTCGAGGCAAGTCTTCTTCTTCCTTCGGGGATGCTTTTGAACATGTTTCATGTAAATACATTGTTTTTTACAAAGTGTGACAAAATATTGTATAACAAACCACAAGGAGAGTCATGTGAGTGCAATAAAAAGAATCTTAAAATATTTGAAGGAACTATTGATTACGACCCATGGTATTCAAGGAGCATGGATTTCACCTTAACAACATATAGAGATGAATATTGGGCAAGTAGTGTTCATGATAGAAAAAGCACAATTAGTGCATCTTTCTTCTTGGGTAGTTTCCTAGTGTCCTAGCTAAGTAAAACACATAACTATGTCTCATTGTCTACAGCTAAAGCTAAGAACATAGTAGTTCTCAAATGTTGCAATAAGATTCTATGGATGATCCAAAGCTTGAAATATATCAACATTGGATATGCTCACCCGATTCCAATTATGTGTGATAATACTAGTTTTATTAACATTTCTAAGATTCCCATAATGCATTCCAAGATAACGCACATTCCTATTAAGTATCTTTTCTTGAGGGATCGGGGAGCTGAAAAAATTATTAGACTCAAGTATATTTCCACTAAAGAACAAACTGCAGATATTTACCAAACCTCTTCCTAGGGAGCCATTTAAGTATTTAAGAAAGAGATTGTGAGTGATATATTTCTCATCTAATTATTCTTGGAAGTATGGAGTATGGAAGGTCATAATTATATGTTAATAAAATGAGTTGCAAGAGAAAGGTGTTGAAAAAAGGAGAATTACCAATTAGGAGAAGCATTAGTTTAGGGGAAGTTTGGATGTGCTTTGTCATTGATGTTAAAGGGGGAGAGATTTAACCTTTCTTGGCAATTGGAGTTGGTCACCTACTTGGTCACTAGAGCTAGGAGAAAAATACCAAGAATTTTATACCATATTATGCTATTGTTATGCATTTAAATATAGAATCTGTGTTGTCTCTATGGATTTTGGTTTAAAAGAAATCATGCTCCAGTGAAAAAAAAATTGGCACAAAGCATTTGAGCATCAAAATAGTTGAATTTCAACACAAGGGGAGAAGAGATCGACTACTTGAATCATGTTCTAGAATTTGATGTAGAATATGGAAATCGGTTATGAAAGGAGTCAGTGCAAAGCTTACTTGGCTTAGAGATGAAATCAATGATATATTGATAGGAAAGAAAAAGGGATTTTTATGCTCCAATATTCGTGGTTGTCATCAATGACAAAGGGGGATATTTTTTATTGTGGTTTCATTATATCAAGGATGTCAAGGCCAAGAAGGTGGAAGGTAAAAAATTGAAGAAGGAAGCAAAGCTTGTATGGAAGGAAAGTTCATGCATAAGCACAGCTTGTGTGAAAGGAAATTTCATCTGGAAACAAAGTCTATACAGAAGAAATGCTTGTGTGAAAGCATAGTCTATGTGGTAGCAAGGGTGTGTTCCAATGCTACACATAAATAGGGGCTAAAGAAGCCATGTGGAAGTGATGATGTAGAGTTCAAGGGGGCACTTATTAAGTGGTACATGATGACACAACATAGCAAAATCAAGGGTCGCAAGATTGATTTGAGGGACATGTTTGGTAAAGTTTTATGTACTAAATAATTTTGACACTTCTATCATTGATGAATGAAGATCATGCAACAACCAAAATCAAAACACTTGTGGGTCCCACATCGAGTCTCAGAAAATTGGAGAATTAGATGTTGAAATGAAAAGGAAATGAATCGTCTCAATGAAAAAAGACTCAAAGTAAGGGGATAGTTAGATGTCATTTTTTTACCAGTTTCTAAATTTTTGTCTTGATATAATTTTTGTTTAGTAGAGTTCCAGTTGCTTTTGGTTTCGTGGGAATGTAGTGTTGGTTAGAAATTATTAGTGCACTAGTTTTATGGCATTAAACATTGACGTGGACCATTGAGAAAGTTCATGACTCTAATAGTTTACGGTTCTATCAGGGATTCAATTATAAGAAATGATTGTGTAGCATTAAAAGAAAAGAAACAAAGGAATGAATATTAAACCAAATGGAGAATGGAAAAGCTATAAATATAAATAGGTTGTTAAAGGATAGATGTGTGGGTGGTGGTGGTGATCAAAGAAAACACGCCATCAAAAAGTGTGAGCAAAGGAAGTTCACAAGCAAGAATTGAATGTGCATGTAGAGATAAAAAGGGTGAACTGATTCTTCAAGTTGTGTGAAGAGATAGGAGATATGGAAAGATATGATCCTATACAAGAAAAAAATAAAGCCGAAAGATAGCATGGTGGTAGGTCTTAGTTAACATGCATGATCAAAGTGTGTGAAGATGAGAAGTGTGAGATCAGAGCTTGTAAGGAGGATGTACAAAAGAGTGATGTGTCATGCAACATAGAGAAGAATGTTGTTTAATTGTAAATAAAAAATTGATGTTGTGAAATAATTGAAAATAAGAATATCAAAATTAAAGAGTTTTCAAAATCAAAGAAAGTTCCTCCAAATGTAGTTTGAAAATGTGATGAAATAGAGACCTAGAGGATAGAAGAAATTGGGTCAGCAATCTGAAGGGTATGGTGTCTCCTTCAATTTGGTACTTGTAAATCGCAAGGGATAGGTGTATCCAACAAGTTGGTACTTGAAAATCTAAGAGGGTTGGTTCCTCTAGCAAGTTGGTTCTAATAAAGATGAGTACATTGGTGCCTGTGAAGATTATAATAGTAGGTTGGTTCCTTCTTTAAATCATACAAAGAAAAGTAGTTTTGTGGCTTTCCCCCAAATGGGGTTTGGCATATATCTTATGTTAAACTCTTTGATGTGATTGGTGTATTGTTTTGTGATTAAATGTTTTCAATAATTTTTAAATTTTACTACATTGATTCATCGCCCACCACCCCCACCCCCTAGTATAATTGATAAATCCAACATTGTTTTCATAAAGTTACAGAAATAAGTGGATGCCTTAAAACCCTAAAAAAACCTTAGATAAACCTTGAAAGCATAAATAGTAACACCAAATTACACTTGGGTCATTATATCAAGAATTTAGGAACAAATACCAAGAATAAATGTGGAACTTTGCTATTTTTTCTACCTTTTTATATTTGTGAATTTATAGAAAATAAAATAAAATAATCTAAGTTTTGATAAAAGTGGTTTTTGTTGGGACTAGAGATTAAGTTTTTTATATCCACTAGGGTAATTGGCGTCATCATGAATCCCAAGTTGGTAATCTAATGCTTGTGTATTAGGGAAAGAGGCTATAAGCATTGAAGTTAAATTTGATTATTGTCTAATCAAGAAAAGTTATGCCAAACCAAATATCTCTGAGAAGGGATCACTCCAAAGGGAAAGTCCTTCAACCACATGAGAAATTATGGAATGAAATAAAATAAAAAATAGGGTATGCCTTAACAAGGAGATTCAATGCTTTCCTAAAACCAACAAAAGAGAGAGTGAGATAGCAAACCCATGATGTTTTCTTCCAAGTGACAAAGTTTGCCTTCAATGGATCAATCTAGTAATATTGTAGGAGTCTTGAATTATCAAAATAATGCCTTTGAAAACAAATAAGAAAAGCCAAGAAAAATAGTCTCTAATAGTTAACAACAAATATTTATGGAGCAATTATCCTCAACAATTCACAACAATTTGGGAGGAGAGTGAGCTCTCAATTTATAGGAGAGGCATAAAACATCTCTCCTCCTTTTTATCCCTATAAAATGGCAACAAATTTCAAGAAATACTTGAATTGTCATCCATAATAGACTTGGAGACTAATTCATTACAAAATTTATCTTCATTTCTTGAAACCCTAAATATTGAGGTCAATGTCCCCTTGAGGAGGCTTGAGTGCTTTAGAGAGAAATTTGTTTCCTTTGAAAGAGGCTTCCTTTGACTTATTATTCATTTGATTTGACCATTTTAATCCTCAATGTTCACCTTGGAGGTGAATGACTCCTTTACTTAGGCTTGATGTTGCTTTTCTTAAGGATTTGAGGCTTGTGTTATGCAATTTAATGCTTGAGTATGACGCTGAGACTTTTTGCATCATATTTTGACATAATTCAAACCTTAAATCACTTATTTTACTTGCCACGTCCTCACTAAACCCTCATAACTATCATAGAGAGAAATTAGTCCTCTTTTGGAGAATAAATCATGCTTAAAGAGGTATTTTAAATAAAAAATTTTGGATACTTTGATTTATATATGACTTGGCTTTCCTAGGATAGTGCAAACAAAATATTTCCTTGACTTGGATAATTTCATATGTTCCTGGGGGAGCGCAGACCCTTGCATATTTCAATTATTGTTACATGGATATATTCATAAGAGAGTAACTATGGGCTCCCCTAAATCATGTGTCCAAGCATATCCACCTCGACCTCTAAAGCTTCCCTACGAAATCAAATTCCCATCAATGTAAGGAGTTACAACCTAATAGGGAGTATTCAATACATAAGTACCATAGACCCAAAATAACTAAAGATGGGGACTAAAATGACTAGGGATGATCGATCCACACAGGCATCTATGATACCTTATAGTCAAAATTTATACATGTCATCCCAAATGAACCCTAAAGGGATGATTTGGATTGGATCATTATATTTTTTTTATCCATTTTGTTTATTTCAAAGTGGAAAAGTGGAGGAATCAATGCACAAGACCATTGTTACTAGCGATTCCCAGTTTGGAAAATTGAGGTCTAAAACCTTATGGGATCAGTTTAAGGAATTAAATGATGTTTTTGGGGGTAAAATTTTTCCACTTAAATGCACATATTTTTTATATTCTACACAAATATACCTTTCCAATAACACAAGAATCACCTTAATCTGAGTCTATATACAAAATTTATGCCACTTGGAAGTTGACCTTCCTATTTTTACCACCATGATTCGAGGGGATGCCATGTTAGCCCACATTACTCATTGTAAATGGGATAGACACATGATCACAATGAATAATACTTCAGAATATTCCATTTTTTAACTCTAATTAATTTTTAAGAAGTCAAACTTAACCACTAGTAGGCTATTGGGTTGTGTTATAACTGGGCTACTACAATGGAAAGGGGTTCCATTCTGCTCAAGTGCATTTTATTCCATAGATGATTCAAGTAGATGAGAAGGATATGGAGAGAGGGAAAATAGAGAGGATTTCTAAACTATAGCATCCCATAGGCCACAAGCCTCACTTCTTTGTCTTTTCTTCTATTTTCCATCTAGAGAAAGAGAGCAAAGTGGCCTCACCTTCCATCTAGGTTTTCTCGTGAAAGGGTTTCCAAGGTTATATCTTGTGTTAATTTGTGGTTTTTGAGCTTTATTTATCTACTCTCTTTTTTATGCATAATTATAATTTTTATGCATATGCAATGAAATAGTAATTGACATATCTAGAAAAATATAAGGATAAATTTACCCTCGTAGTGTAGATTTCAAATTTTAAGCATATTTTTATTAGATCTATTGTGACAAACTATCCAATGGAATATTCACAGAAGTTTAAAGATCAAAGGAAAAATAATTTCACACACTTTGTCTTATAATGGTGTTGAGTCTAGCGAAAAAGTGTAAGGCACATTATAAAGGATTTGGGGCACAACATTCATTCAGGAAAGCTTGGGGAAGGGTCCTCCCAACCTTCCTTATGCATAGTACTCTTTTTAAGGGAAGCCTAGGAAAGCATTATTTGTTACTTTATCTATCATAGTATTCTAATAGAGGGTGAACCCATAAAAGGGTTAGTTTCCATTTCCTTGATCATGGTACTCTTATCAAGGGTTATCCTAAGGAATGGTCAATCAACCTTCTTTAAGCATAGTATTCATGCCATATAGGGATGTTAAGGAAGGGTCAACTAAACCTTATTAAAGCATGGTATGACACTTAATCTAGGCTATATTTATCATTATATGGATTGTAATTAAGATTTTCCTTGCACTTCTTCCATCTTAGTAGGGGATTTTTAAGGAGGGTCAATTGATCCTTCCTCTATATTAGTCTTCTCATCAGGAGGATCCTATAGAAGGGTTGGTCGACCCTCCCATAAGTATAATATTCACATGGGGGAAACCATGGTGAAGTTTCAACTAAAAATTCCTTGATTATAGTATTCATGTTGGTGGGAACACATGGAAGGGTTGGACAACCATTCTTCAAGTATAGTATTCTTGTTAATGAGGATCTAAAGAAAGGAACAACTAACGCTTCCTCTAGATTAGATTTTCCATTGATGGAATCATAATGAAGTGTTCATAGACCCATCCTATAACTTATTATTCTATTCAAGGGTGATTATGGGGAATAGTTAGATGATCCTTTCTCTATATTAGTTTTCCTATCAAGTTCGCCTAACTGAAGGATAGATTGATCCTTCAACCAACATAGATTTCTCATTAAAGGGGATCCTAAGAAGGTTTTATTGATTCTTTATGATCATAGTATTTTTTTTGAGAGGGATCCAATTTAATTCTTAAATAAATCTTTCTTAAGAATACTATTGACATCAATAGGGAGCAGGGGAAGTGAAATTGACTCTTCCTCTAGCTTAACAGTCTCATTGAGGTTAATCCTGGGGAAGAATTAATTAATATTTCTCTAGCTTAGTATTCTCATCAAAGAAAAGATTATAGAAGTATAAATTGACCCTTCCTTGATTAAATTATTCACATAAATAGGAATCACATGCAAGGGTTGGACAATGCTTTCTAGTATTCATGTTCAAGGGAGGGGCTAGGGAATTATTAGTCTACCGTTCCTCCAACTTATTATTGTTTTTATAGTGAATCCTTGTTAGAAATTAAATAATAGAGCAATGAAATGAAAATTTTGGAAACACAGAAAATCATAAAGCAAGAGAGACACATATATACATGGTTCACCCAATTTGGGCTACATCCAAGAGAAACAACCAGTCTTTCCTTTTATGTTATCCAACAAACTGAAGGGAAACAACCTACAACACATATGTTATAAATTCATCTTCACTCTCACACATTATCCTCTCTTTTTCACACAAAATAAAACATAGCCACAATACAATTCCCTCATATAAACCAAAGGTTTCCTTCTAGGAAAAAAAAACTCCAAAATTAAGATGACTTCTATTGTTATATCTTGCGCTAAATGAATGGTCCAGATTGACTATGAAATTAAAATATTTTACAAGGAAATTTTCTCAAAAAAAAAATTCTTTTGGGGGGCCTCAAAAGCATGTTTTCACTCCCTCGGACCCCCTTGTAGTACTATTGGGGGTTGGGGAAAGCCTCCCCATCAAGGACTAAGATCCAAACACGAGTGAAACAAGAACTCTAAATCAAGAAGATAATCAGGCTCCACACCCAACAGTCCTATGAATGGTTAGTGAATCCTTCTTCTAGCCTAGTATTTTTATTAAGGGTGATCCTAGGGAAGGGTCAACTATCCTTTCTTCAAGCATAGTCTCATTTAGAGGACCCTAGTTAAGGGTCTAATGATCTAGTTTGAAACAAAGTATTAGTTTCAATAGTGAGCTTAGGGAGGTGATAGTTGATCATTTCAAGAGGGTAGTATTTTATTAGAGAGTGAATGCATGGAATGGAGGGGTTATATTTCCTTGACCATATATTTTTAGTGTCTCATCTTAGGGATGACTAAGGAACTACTTGTTAACCATTCCTTGAGATTATCATTCGCATAGATGGGTATCCAAGACAATTCTCAACCAAATATTCCTATAGAATTGTATTATTGTTGAGGGGGATCCCAATAAAGGGTCAATTGAAACTTCCTTGATCAAAGGTTTATTATTAAGGGGGAAGGTCATGAAATGGTTTATATATTTTTTGGTTTGGAGCCTAGGGATGGGTTAATCAACTCTTCCTGTAGCTTATTATTGTCATCAAAGGGGATCCGATGGAATTAATGGTAAATTATTTCTCTAATTTAGTATACTCATCAAGGGGGAGCCTGAAGAAAGGTCAAATAATTCTTACTTGAGTATATTACTCTCATCACAAGGTATCCTAGTGAAGAGTAGGATGATATTTACTCCAACATAGTATTTACATCATCATGGGGATTGAAGAATTATTTATTAATCATTCCTAAAGCATAGTATTCATGTCATGGGGTATCCCAGAGAATGGTTGGTCAACCGTTTATTAATATTTGTAATTTTGTAGAGGGGGTGTTGAATAATCCTTCCCTCACCTTAGTATGTGCATTTGTTGTTACCTAAGGGAGGATTGGTTTATCATGTGATCCTATGATCTATCATTCCTTGATTGCTCATAGTCACTTCACGGTCAGTCAATGTTTCCTAAGGTTTTAACTGTCAAATTCACTCGCTTACACATGCTCAACCTTTGAGGCATTTGCAATTTATCTTCTTTCAAGCAAGCCTAGCAGTAAATATGTATCTTAGAAAGCCAAGGTTCGTGCAATCCTTACTAACAGTGACTACACAATTGTTGAGGACAATGACTGCACAGTTCTCTATTGATGATGGTTGTGCAGTCTAAAGAGACAATACTTGCATGGTCTTTGGGGACAATAAGTGTGTAGTTCCTAGAGATAAATACTATGCAGTCCCTTTAGACAGTCAGTGCATAACCTTAAGGTGAAATTTCTCTCACCATTAATAACAATTGTATCATCTCATTAGTAAGCTTTCACAACTATCGCTTTTGTGCGCTTTCTATTTATTTGTGTCGATTTCACTTTTGCAACTATTGTTTTTTTTTGTTTTCACTTACACAAGTGGTGTTTTTTGTTCGCTTCATTGTATTATGCGTCACTTTCACTTTCTTTAGCTTTTTGAAGTGTTCGTTTCATTTTTTCTTTCTATCGCAGTTGTCGCTTTTGATTGTTTTCACTCTTGCATGTGTCACATTGGATTGCACCACTAGAGGCCACCCTAGCACATTCTTCTATAGTATATGATCCTATATATCATAAGAATATGCACTAGACACTTTCCCACAACATAGCACAATATATTGTTGCAGTTGACACTCTTGTCATTACTTGTATTCGAAGTGTCACAAAGTGACATTTCAACTATCACATTTAGAAATAATTGTTTCTTTGTTTTCGTTTCAAGGTATGCATGTCTATTTTGATTTTTGTGGCATTTGTGATGTTATCCTAGTGTGAGATCACCATTTTAGGTTTTGATTGTATATATTCTTCTCTCTTATCTCATTGATGCCACACTTAGCCATTTTGGATCTTTCACTGTCTTTGCAACTTGCTCAACCTTTGATCGATATTTCTCCCTCCTAGAATTATGCATTATGAAATCCTAGGCCACAATGAAGCAACTCTTGTCTCTTGAAATAGTGTGTTGCACATTATAGAGAATGGTCTTCATCAAAAGCCATAATCAGAATGAAGTCTTAGGAAACCATCACTCTGACAACAATGAATCCACTGACATGCATGGTGATGAGTTCCCAAGCACATTGGATGATATTTTGTTTTCACAAGAGAATTTGTATTTGTGAAGCTTTGATATGGAATCTAATATAATCATAGAAGAGTTACTCACAAAAAAAATTTCCTCAAATCCAAACCCCTTATGTGGATATGTGTGTAGTAAATCAATTGATATATCATGTTCTTCTAATTCTCTTTCTGATGAATTAAATTTGAAATCTACACCAGGTGATAATGTGGCCAATCATGAAGAAGATGATATGGTAATTGTTGAACATATCCCTTACCATTTGGGTAATATATTTAGTGATGTTGAGACATCTAATGAGACTGATTCCAACAGCTTTCACCTGATTCATAATGTTCCAGCTGAAATAATTAATGATAGTTGTTTTTACACAAAATTTGATCTGACCAAGTTTTCAAAATTCAATAATTTAACATTAAAAAGTTCAAGGATTTGTTAGGAAGTCAAGGAACTTCATATTATGTAGATGGTTATGTTAGGATCTCACAATCCTAATGAGCTCTTTATGACTGGGCTAGATTAGAATTCTCTCACATAACTCTTTTCTCAGCATTGTTTCATTGGATGTAAGCTATTCCTTGAAGTATTTTCAATGTTCTCCAAATATGATCCATCCACATGGAAATCAATAAGCATAAACATGATTTCCGAAAATATTTTAGGATCCTCATTCCTTGACTTGGTCTAGTAATTGAATGGTGTTTTCTCACTGGTCTAATGGAGTAGAGGAGGAAAAATGGAAAAATAATGGTGAGAATATCAATTTCAGAGCTATATATAACTATCTTTAAAGGAACAATATCTCCTAGTCTCAATAACTCATAATTTCTCTTCCACATTGGTGATATAAATATCGATAAAATTCCATTGAACACATTGATATAAAAGAAACAAAGAGTGAAAGAAGAGAAAGGCTTCCTGTGTAAGAGGTGAAGTAGGTAACTTCGTTAGGGTATTGAACATGCTCACTGGCAATGAAGTAATTCCTGTGTTCATGCAGTGATTCCATCGGGGTACTAAAGAGGCATGCTAGCAGTGGAGCAACATCAGAGATGAAACTAAAAATCTAATAATTTCAAATTTGTGATTACATATTACCCTTCTCCTAGATCAAAAAAATTGAGATATGGCCATACTTGTAAATGTGTTTAGCCGAGAAAAGGGATAGAGGAGACTACACCTATAACTAGATAAATGGGGAATCCAAGGTAATCCACACAATGAATCAATACTTTTTGAAAGACTAGACCATGTGCATAAAGCTCAACTGAAATAGAGAAGTTGGAGTTGTCAGAAATTAATTAACGGAGCAATGAAATACACAAAATATTTTGGAAACAAAAATACAGAAATGCATAGAATAAGAAAGACACATATATATGTGGTTCACCCATTTTGGGGTACGTCCATAGAGAACAAACAATTTCTTCATTTTAGATTATCAAGCAAAATGAAGAGATACAACCTACAACAGATCCTTTGTAATTTCCTCTTTGCTCTCACACAGTCTACTCTCTCTTTCTCGCTCAGAATAATAATACACATCCACAATACAATTCCCTCATATAAACTAAGGGCTTCCTTCTAGGTAAAAAACCCTTAATTAACATAACTTCTAATGCCAGATCATCTACCTAATGAATGACCCAAATTGACTACGAAATTACAATATTTTACAAGGTAAATTTTCATCTATTTCTATCTCTAAAGGTACTGCCCCCGAACTCCTGTCGGGGGGGTAGACATGCAGTCGCCCCCCATGGAACCCCCTTCCCCAGAAGCAATAGTGGGGGGGAACGCCCCCCCACACCCCCTCGTCGGGGATTGGGATCCAAACGCATCTGAAACAAGGCCTATGAATCAAGAAGATAATCAGTCTCCACACCCAACAATCTCCCACTTGGAGACTGGTTATATAAAACCCATCGTTTCTTCACTTATTGGACAATGACTCCACTTGGAAATGTTTGTTTCTCATATTCACCATAAAACTAGAAGACCAATTAAAACTGAGCAGAATCTCAGTTTCTCCTTGGTTACATCTTTTGTTAACATATTTGGAGGATTATGGCTAGTGTGTATATTTTCCAATTTCAACTATCCATATTCCAATGTTGACCATATGAAATGGTACTTGAGTTTTATATTTTTATTATTAGAATGAAAGATTGAATTATTTGCAAGATAAATGGAACTATGGTTGTCACTTTATAACTTGATGACCTCCTACTTCTTGCCCAACTCATCCATAAACCTTTGTAACCAAATAATTTATTTACTAGCCTTTGTAGCAGCAACATACTTTGCTTCCGTTGTTGAAAGTGAAATAATGTTTTTCAATTCCGAAACCCAACTGATAGATCTTCCACCTACAATAAGCACATACCATATGGTTATCTTCTTTTTATCGATGTCACCCGCCATATCTGGATCAATATATCCCTGTAGAGCAATGTTTTAACCTCCACAACATAATGCTTGGTTTGTGGCACCTCTCAAATACTTGAGAATCCACTTCACTTCCATCCAATGCTCTTTTCCCAGATTGTTCATATACTTGCTTACAACTCCCACTACATGTGCAATATCAGGTCTTTTAATCTTCCAACAATTGATTTGTATAGAACTTTACACGTATAATCCATATCTTCCTGGATATTGGTACACATCTCCTTACTTAGTTTGAAATGGCTAGACAAAGGTATACTAATTTTTTTCATTCTACATATTAAATATTTCCAACACCTTTTCTATGTACGCACTCTAAGACAATATTAATATGTGATTTTTCTTGTCTCTGGTTATTCTCATACCAAGGATTTTTTTTGCAGCACCCAAATCCTTCATTGCAAATGAATTTTCCAATTTTCCTTTGAGAACATTTATTTATTGCATGTTAGACCCTACAACAAGCATATCATCTACATACAATAGAAATATAATATAGCATCCATCATTTTTCCTTTTAAAATAAACACAATGGTCAGAGTTACATCTAGTATAACCTTGTTCAAACATAAACCTGTCAAAGTTTAGATACCACTGCCTTGGAGCATGTTTTAAGCCATACAATATCTTCTTCAAATTTCCAACTAATTTCTCCTTACCTTTGACATCATACCCTTGTGGTTGTTGTATATATATTTATTCCACTAAATTCCCATGGAGAAAGGTTTTCTTTACATCTAACTGCTCAAAATGAAAATCTTTTGTTGCCAATAGACTTAAAATAGTTTTGATTGAATTCATTTTAACAATAGGGGAAAAAATTGCATCAAAGTCTATACCTTTCTTTTGTGCAAATCCCTTCACAAAAATTCTATGATTATACCTCTGTTTACCTCCATCTTCTTCCTTCAACCCATAAACCCATTTATTCTACAATGTTTTTTAACTAGCAGGCTACTTGACCAAGTCCCAAGTCTAGTTCTACATCAAGGAGTCTATCTCTTCTTCCATGGCTTGCTCCCACTTCTTCCTAGTTTCTACCTAAATTGCTTCTTCATATCTTTCTGGTTCACTAGAATCAGTCAACAATACATAATATAATGAAGGAGAGTATCATTGAGGGGGTATACTTATCTTGGTAGATCTTCTGAAACTAGTTTAAGGTGTTTGACGTGCCTGTTGTTGTTGTTGTTGTTGTAGCTGATAATCATTCTAATTTTCAGGCACCTTTACTTTTTATGTGATCTCTTCAGTCATTTTATATTCTTTGTTTTCCTTTTCCCATTCCTTTCCCTGTATTTGATCCTTATACAAGACCTTTTCATTGAATATGACATCTCTGCTCCGAATGATTTTGTGATTTTCATAAACATATAAGAGATAAACAAAATCATTTACACCATATCCAATAAAATTACATTTCTTTGATTTTACCTCAAGTTTTGTTCTATTTTATTTATTGATGTGGAAAAAGGTTTCACAACTGAAAGTCTTTGAAATGATTAGGTTACCTTTTTACATGTCCATGCCTCTTATGGAATACCACCATTCAAGGAACTTGAAGGCCCTCTGTTTATTAGATAAATAATAGTATCTACAACATCTGCATAGAATTCTAAGGGTAATCCTACATGTAATCTCGTACACCTTACCCTCTCCATGATTTTCATGTTCATCCTTTTTGACACACCATTTTCTTGTGGTGTTCCCAAAACTCTCTTCTCTTAGCAAATTCCATGCTTTGAACAATAGTTATCAAATTCTTTGTTGAAGTATTCACCTCCATTATTTGATTTGAGGCACTTCAACATCTTTCTTATCTCATTCTCAACCAAATCTTTCCATTTCTTGAAAATATCAAATAAATTAGATTTATTCTGAATACAATAAATCTAGGTTTTCCTAGTTACATCATCCATAAAAGTAACGTAATAGGGGAGAGCCACCAAGAGATGATACCTGAGCAGGTCCCCATACATTTGTATGCACAAGCTCTAATTTTTCGCTCTTATTTTCCTTCCCAACTCTGATAAATTTGACTCTCTTATGTTTTCCATAAACACAATTTTCACATAAATCCAAATCAACATGCTTCAGACCTCACAAAAATTCTCTTAAGTGAAGAATCTGCATCCCCTTCTCACTCATGTGCCCAAGCCTATGATGCCAAAGTGTTGTATCTTCTCATGTGGAGGTTAAAGCATTAAAATAATTAGAAATACTATTGCATAAATATAATGTACCAACATTTTATCCTTTTGTTATTACTAGGGCTTCTTTAGTGACCTTCCAGGTTTTGTTTGTAAAAGTAGTTACACGGCCTTCACCTCCCAACTTCCCTAATGAAATTAAATTTTTATTTAGATTTATAACATCCCTTACCTCCTTCAATAGCCATTGGTTTTCATTCTGTTGCTTTATAAAAACCTTACCCATTTCAATGATTTTACAGGGTTTATCATCGCCCAAACGAACCTTCGCAAAATCTCCTTGAACGTAGTCTTGAAAAATTTTCCTATTAGGTGTGGCATGGAATGAGGCCTATGAATCTACCACCCAGGAATCAATAATATTCTTTAATGAAAGAATCAAGGCATATTGCAACACATCACCTTTCACATTCGCTTCATGATTTTTCTCTTTTTTTCCATTTCCTTCTATTCCCTTATGAGATTTGGAGTTTTTCTTTAGGTGTCCTATATTCCCACATTTCTAGCACACTATCCCTGATCTAGATTTGGATCTACTTTTTCTTAACTTACTGCGATTTCTTGGGCTCCTTCATCTTTCTATTTTTCTTCCCCTACTCTCTATAGTCAAAGCATTACCTAATGTCTCACTCGAGATTTTCCGTTGCATTTCCTTGCTAAGGATGACAAAAACAATATCATTAAACTTTAAAGTAATAGACATAGATATAGAGTTACTAATGACCATGCCTAAATCATTCCAACTTTCTAGTAATGAGCACAAAAACAATAGAGCCCTAACTTAATTCATCATCAAAATTTACCCCTACAAAACTTAATTGACTAGTAACCGTATTAAACTCATTTAAATGATCAACAACATATCCACATTCTAACATATTCATATTAAACAAATGCTTCATGAGAAATGCCTTATTCGAGGCTAAGGGCTTTTCATATATTTTCGCCAAGGCCCTCATTGGACCTTCCATTTTTGTTTCCTTCGAAATATTGAAGGCTACTAATGCCGCCAGGTACAAATGTATTGTTCCTAATGCTTTTTTGTCAAGAATCCCCCATTCTTCATCTGACATACTCGCCGACTTTTTTGTCTTTCTGCTCAATGGTAGGTAAAAATATTTTTGATACAGATAATCTTCCACCTACATCTTCCGCAACTGGTAGTTTTTGGCTATTAAAATTCTCAACCCTAAATCTACCAACTTCTGCCATTACTCCCACTTGAGCCAAGAACCCTTCTCTCATGCGAGTTTATCAGCCGAATAAACCTTCAACTTTGATACCAGTTGTTAGAAATTAACTAACAGAGCAATGAAATAAACAAAATATTGTGGAAACACAAATACATAAATGCATAGAACTAGAGAGACACATATATATGTGGTTCACCCAATTTTGGCTATTCCACAGAGAAGCAACCAGTCCTTCCTTTTATATTATCCAGCAAAATGAAGAGATATAACCTACAACATATCCGTTGTAATTTACTCTTCACTCTCACATATTCTCTTCTCTCTTTCTCACTCACAGTAACAATACACATCCACAATACAATTCCCTCATATAAATTGAGGGTTTCCTTTTAGGAAAAAAACCCTAAATTAACATAACTTCTACCATCAGATCATCCACCTAATGAACTTCCCAAATTGACTACAAAATTAAAATATTTTACAAGGTAATTTTTCATCTATTTTTATCTTTGGGGGAGTTTTTCCCAAACCCCCATCACGGGGGCTCTAAACATTCAACCGCTACCCCCCTAGACTCCCTAGGAAACAATAGTGAGGGGGAAGACCCCTCGTCGGGGATTGGGATCTAAACGCAGTTGAAACAAGACCCCTGAATTAGGAAGATAATTAGGCTCCACACCCAACTTGAGTTCTTTTACTGTGTCATGAAGTGTTGTCACTATGATAAACACCCTCCAAAATTCTACCGACATTTGAATTTTACAGCCTACTTGTGATCCTATGATCTGTCATTCCTTCATTTTCACATAGCCTATTCATGGTCGGTTGATGTTTCCTAGGGTTATAATTGTCAAAGTCACTTGTTTACATGTGTTCAACCTTTGAGGCATTTTCAAGCGCTCTTCTTTCAAGCAAGCCTAGCATTCAAGATGCACCTTTGAAATTTAAGCACTACATAATCCTTGTTAACAATGACTGTACAGTTGTGTTCTTTTCTCTAACAACCCCCCTTTTATTTTTGAGAAAAATTTAGGGTCCAAATAAATTTTTGAAGTATCGCCTTGCTTTGCATTTGTATTCCTATTTTATAGATTTTTCATTTTCTTATTTTTTTTCATTTGTTAGATTTTCATCATTTTCCTCTCATTAAGACATTTCTAACGATATAAATTTTGTCGAATTCTGAGTTCCGAATCAGAAAATACACTTGTTTGAAGTTTGTGTTTTTAACTACTTTTTATTAATTTTTATATTATTTTAATAATTAATTTATTTATTTTTATTAATTTTTATATTATTTTAATAATTAATTAATTTGTTTTTATTAATTATTTTTAAGGTTATAAGTTTTCTTGATAATTCAATTCAGATGAATTTAAACTCACCCAACCTCTTGACTTGTTTATGTTATTTATTTGATTTTATTTATTACATTAATTTTAGGTAAGGGAGAGGGATATAGTTAGCTTCATTATTCATAACCCTGAGCCTCGAATTGTACATTAGTTATGACCTCCTCTCGACTTCATACATCGGGGTTTATTTTAGTTTATTTTAAGTATATATTAAATAATAAAAATTATTTAATGCCACTCCATTCTATCCTATCTCACATATGTACATTAATGCTTCCCCATACGACTCCATACCTCTCATTCAATTAAATTAACAATGCAAACCACTAAACAATATAAACACCAACAATTCAATTTTTCTAGATTTTTACTACTGATTGATTTTCGTTCTACAATTTGCACACACATTGTCACAAAACTCCAACTTTTGGAGCAAATATCTCAAGCTACATCGCATCCAATCAGGCTCAGGATAGCTCGTTGGAAAGAGGAAATCGAGGAAAAAAAGCTAGAACCATATATTTCAACAAATATGCATTCTAAACTGCCCAAAAATTTAGCAGAAAAAAGTTACATTTTTTAATTAAATCTAAAGTTCTGGGTTCTTTTTTGTGAATAAATTAGATGCTGAATTTTTTTGTTGATATAATCTCATAAATTTATTATCTATCTATTAGAATTGCAGCAACACAATATGATTTGGTTTATATTTGAGTATTTGTTACTAATTTACAAGAATCGAGTTTTCTTTTAATAATTAATTTTCATTGTTTTAATTTGAGATTTTCGCTTTAAGTTTTAATATATTTTTAATGATAACTTTTGAAAAAGTTTTACAAAGAATTTGTAGAAGATTGTTGCCACTTGGAGATCAAGGATTTATAAATTGGAATTGCAGATGATAAAAGAAGATTATTCAAATCCCAAGAAATCAGAAAATAAATTTTTCTGAAGTTGTCAAGAAACAAATTTTTACTTTGTTTTGTTTTGTTTTTAAATTGAACTATCTGATTATAAATAGAGGGGTCATGGAAGAGAGAAGGGAGGTTGAACTAAAGCATGAGGAACTTACATTATTGTGGGATCTTTCTTTTCAATTCACAATCCCAAGAGAGTTGGAAATTATTGCACTTTAAGGCTCTGGTTTTATAATCAATATTTTAAGTCATTTTTTGAAGACCAACCAAGTATTGATGTTTATTGAATGATGTGATATGAGTACTCTATCATATTTTAATTATTTAAAAGACATTGATGGTATTTTCCTCTATCATTTTCTTTATATTGATACTTGTTGAATGTTGGAATGTGTTTATGTCATTTCTTTGAAATGATGAAAGTATATGTAGTGTTGCGTTATTTTATTAACACAAATTTATTATTTGTTTAATGTGAGTGAATCACATTCATTTCTGATATTAAAAAACATAATTTATTAATCTTGTTCTCATTATTGAGATAGATTAATTTTCTGTCATTTAGATTAATTTCATTATATGCAAATAAACATTAAAAAGCATTAAAAAATATAATCAGTTTTTCGCAAACTCTTTAAATTAGAGCCAAAAAATCCATTTAAGTGGTTTACTAAATCCATATTCCAATCATGGTTTTCATTAATTGAAACATTTGTTGCATTTTCTTTAAGTGCTACATTTTTGTGATTTCCTCATTCCCTGTTGTTAAGATTATTCAAGCATATCCATTCATACACAACAGATTGTATAGTTGTTTATATTTACTTGTAAGTATCTAGGATGATTAGATTATATTATTTTTCTTTTAACTGGTTTTTATGTATATATTTTTGAAGTTAGATTAATATAGGCAGTTGGGGCTTTGTTATGGAGAGTATATAGCCACATGAAATGAAAAGGGGTCTAATTGGGAACCTGATCGGGCCAATACTCACTCATTGCAAAAGGAATTTTTCTACCTGTCAACAATTTGGTGCTAGAAGGAGGGCATAATGAAAAGTTGATCTCTACAGCTTTGCACATTAAGTTATTTATTATTAATGTCTCTTTATAATATACCTAGGAGGGATAATATGGTGTACAGAGGGAGGTACCCAAGGGAATAATGTGATGTAATAATACAAAGGGCTTATCACATTATTTCCTAAATACTTTATATGGTCCCTTTCATAATGTGGGTTAACCACTTTATTTATTAACTATGGCCCATTATATTATTACATCACATTATTCCCTTGGGTACCTCCCTCTGTACCCCATATTATCCCCCCTAGGTATACTACACTCTTTCCCAAACCCCTATTTGGAGTTTCATCTATGGACGAGTATCTTGCAACACTCCATTAAACATAGTAAATGTCTTGTTGAAAAATAAATTTGATGGTGAGAATAAAATTATTGCATATGAACATATTAATAAATTCATTCAAAATTATGGTTCTCATTACATGCTTCATCAAGGTGTTATGTGCAGAATTTTCACCCTTACTTTTGAAGATCGCACAAAGCTTCGGTATAAAACATTGTTGGTTGCATCTATTCATTCTTCGGACGAGTTTATAAATGAGTTTTTGTTTGTTTTTTGTTATTATTTTTATGATAGATTATGTGAAGAATTAATGATATTAAGGTAGAACTTAATGAACCTTCAGAGGTTTTTTCCACAAGATTAATTCATCTTTTTTATGGATTTCCTTACAGTGACATGCCTTATATTAGTAAATGTTTTGAACACCTAATTTCTCTCCCTGATAATCATGAGTAAATAATTTAGAATAAATTTAAATTATATATTGATTCTCTTCCATGTAATGGGTTAGATTCTAAAAATTTGGAAATTGTAAATGAACAACATTGTTTAGACAACACGGTTTCAAATTATCAAAAGGTTTTGACTAGTTATGAAGAAATTTATCTAATTCCAAAAATTAATACATTTTACTCAGTCATAGAAGAATTTGACTCAGAAATTCATGTTCATAACATAGAACAACCCTTTCATAGTTTAACTAATCATATTCAAGATCAATTTCCGCAAAATTCTATCACCAATTATATGTCACTAGAAAAATATCTTTAATATTCTCATCTTGATATATCTAATGATATGTTTTCCCCTTCATTTTTTGATGAACAACATGATGTTTTAAATAATCCTTCATGCTCAAATTTATTAGAATAGCATATTATAGAAATTGATCAGTGAATTGTTAGAGAAGATAAATTTTAATCAGATTTAAAGGTTAATGATTCACGAGATGTATTTCTTTTTATTTCATATTGCACCCATTATTTGTTATATGCTGATATATTTAATGATTATGATTCCCAAGAAGATGTTTTAAATCTAGAAAATTTGTATTTTGTTGAATCAGAATTTAATCAAGAACAAAAATGCATTAATAGAATATTTTCTTCTTCTCAAATTAAAATTTCTCAACCTTCTAGATGGGAGGAGGGAATTTTAATAACAAATACGCTTTCGAAAGAATTTTCAAATGATTCATTTTATTTTCCAATTAGTGAAGAGTATTGTGATTTAAATAATCAATTTGGTGAAATAGAAATCTTTAACCAATTAAATAATGTTAATAGTTGTCATTCAATTGATAACAATTTATTTGATATATTGAAGGACGACATTTCGTATCCAATACTTGATTTTACCAATCCACCATTACATGATTGTTTAACATTTCAATTTTTAGGGACTTGTCATGAAGATGAGACACGTCAGTCAAAACCTATCATTATGGTGTATTCTAATGATCTTGCCAAGATCTTTGGAGTTAATCACAACAATAATTTTCTACTAAGTTTAAATCATGATAATTTTGCACATAATCTAGACTCATCTATAAAAAAATCTTGTCTTTTCAAACCAACCATTGTACATATAAGCAAAGAATAAAATATTATTTAGAAGAATATTTCCATGAAAATAGCCCTTTAAATAGTCACATTCTTTTCATGCACATGTTTATTCAGTTTTATATTTATTATTGTTTTGATTTCTATTTTTATTTCCTAGTATATATTTAATTGTGTTTTTCATTTTCCTAACAACTCTGTTATTATGTCAACACCAACAATTTAGTGGGAAGGGATGCATTTTTTTATTCAACCAATTCCCTTGAAAATGACAAAGAAACACTACAATTTCTAATTATGGTTATGCTTCATCGTCTTGCTATTTATTTCAGAATCCATTCCACACAGACTTTGTTCCAATGCTTAATCCGTGGCAACCAAGAGAATGCGTAGTAGGGGGAATAATAAAGAAAATGGTTTTCAGATTTAAAAATCTAAAATCAATGATATAATTAAATTTCTTTTCCAGAAAAAAATTAAATACCAAATCAACAAATTGCATACCAAATATTAACTGACCAAATTAATGGAGTTTTCCATGTTCCTATAGAGCTGGAATCTCCTCCTCACATCAGCTGCAGCATTACTGGAGCTCTAATACCACAATAATGCAGAAGTGTCATCAGTCACATAATTTTATTAATAAGAAAATCAATTACATCTGGAAATTCGCAAGAGTTTCCACCCGAACAACAAAACACTCTTGCAATGAGTTATTTATAAGCTCAATGTCGTAACTACCTCTAATTATGGATCACTTATAAAATAACAAGTGTCCATTTACAATAAAATCTATTTAAACAACTTACTAACAATTCTCCTAAATTAGAGCCTAAAATACGACACATTTGTAGAGTCATATCTTTTTACAACAATATTCTAATTCTAAATGTCTACATTTCATAATTAAGTATTCTAGATTAATAATTATTAATTTAAAATATTAAATTAATAATTATTTTATTCTAACTTTATAACCTGTGATAATATTTTATTTTTGGATGATCCAATAACTTTGGTATTTGAAAATAGTCCAAGTTATTCCTACCAGCAAAATTCTTCATCCATAAGCTTTTCTCAATTTTTAATATATCTTCAGCTTGCTTTTTGCAACTCAACTAAATTTTGGTTGGAAGAAATATTTATGAAGAAACACCGTTACATAATGATTTTCATGATGGAATTGAATTATGGTTGGAGGAATCCTTTCAAGCAAAGTTTTTTGTAAATAACAATGGAATTTTATTGTACATAATGCATGAAATTGAAAATAGCCCAATTCATTATTTTCCTCTTATTATTTTAGATTTTCATATAATACTAATTTTTGATGTACATATGTTTGCAGGCTTAAATCTACTTGAATAGCTACATTGGCATTACAATTTCACCTAATTCATTTTCAGCTAGTGTAGAATAGGTTTAGAGATAAATTATTTTTTCTTGTTTTTTAAATAGTTTCATCATGCTTATGCTAATATGCATGTTTGAATTATCTTGTTAAATCTCCATAATATGTTCATCATTTTTGAAAGGGAGAAGAGGAATTGACTAAGGCTTTCTATAAGATTTCTCTTATTCAATTTATTTTACATTTTTATTATCTTTCTTTTGAGAAACATTAGTTATAAATTGTTGTTAATATCATTTCTAGATGTGATTCACAACAAAATTCATATACTAATTCTCCATCCACATTTCCCTTTGATGAGCAAGAAATCTCTCACGCATAAATTTTGAGTTATTTGATTGTTCAAATCCCTCTAGCAGAATTAGTTCTGAAATTTTATGCATGTTGATGATGGGATATTTCATTTCCAAGAAATCATTATGTTAGACTCTCATCATTCATTTATAAACTAGAGTGAAAATAGGAGGGGAAAAACCAAGAATATATGTCGCCCCTTTGCAAATTTAACACTTACTTGGGAAAAACCAAGAATATATGTCGCCCCTTTGCAAATTCAACACTTACTTGGTAAGATTTTTGAGGGAAGATCAGGCTCTTGTAATCGACATTTTGATTTATAATAATCTTCTTTTGTTCTAATTTTATTAAGTGAGGATGAAGTTTTTTGAAGTTATATTCATGGACATCTACAATGATTTTCTGTTCAAGATGTTTCTTGAGCCTTATTATTTTAAAAATTTAGAATGATATGCACCTATGTTCTTCAACTACTTGTGAATAAAATCTTGACATAGATAATATTTTGAATTCCAATGTATTGAAAGAACATGGGGAAAATATTATTTTGTTAGAAAAAGAAGTTATTTTAGATATACATGGTATTATTTTTATTTTTTGTATCTTGTCTAAGAGAAAGTAGAGTTTATTTCAGAAAGATTGATGATGCTAAAATATCTCCTGGATCAAAGTGTTTCAAGAATACAACTATAATGATTTAAGAAAATATATTTCTTTTGATGAGGTATTTGGTAGAAGAAAATCATCTTACCTTGATTTCCAAAAGCCCTTAATGTTTATGACCTAATATATTTTGCTTCTCATGTGTAGATAATTATACCGAATATTCTAATGAGGAGTTAAATATCAGTGATTTACAAATGGGTAATATTAAGTGAAAAAATGACATTCTTGAGAAATACATATCAAGTTAAAGATGAAACACAATCAAGATTATTTCAGAGAAGTTTACTTTAGCTTTTCATCTCCCTTAGATTTTATCATCTTGCTCATGATTACATTCATCAAATGTTTATATTTAATTCCTTATCCATTAAGTAATATAAAGACTTAGTTATGAAATGTTTAGTTAGCTCAAGTTTTATGATTATGAAGCAAGAGTCATTTTAAGAGAATAAAACTTATGAAGCAAGAGTCATTTTAAGAGAATGTTGATTAAACTAGATTAATGAAGATTTTAACATTGATATCATAAGTCTTCATCTACTTTCGAATTTATTTTAGGATAGATTTTATTTTTATTTTAGATGCATTTGTATTTTTTTATTTCAATAAAATCCATGAATATCTCAACATCCAATCTATTAGTGAATGAAATTTTATCTATCTCAATCTTAAGTTAAAGGAGACAAGGTAGTTAAAGGATTTAATAGGGAAAATGGTCCAAACTTTCAATTCAATTTATCCCCTATAATCCAATCTCCCCTTTCTATTTTGAATCGTGATAGGTTTTGATATTTGTCTTCACATTTTCTTTATTGGGATATTTTTGTTTTCATGGATTATATTTTAGATTGTTTTTCATTAAATAAATTTTGTAGTTTTGTTTTCCTTTCACTTCCAAGTTTTATTTCAGTTTACCTACTCATTTAGATTAATAAATTGCCTTATATATTCTTTTTTAATAGGTTATTGATTGGATTAAGTTTCTTAATTCTCATTTGTAAATATTTTACACTTCCTTTTTATTTGTTTTGTATTTTTCTTTGGTTTTGGTGTGATTTCCTCTTCATTTGGTTAACATATTGGAAAGCATGTCTTGCATTTAAAAAGGGGATTTCTTGTTTAATTTACCACAAAAATAAGTAGCTTTTTAGTTATGGAGTAAATTCTTTCTTATCCAATATTAATATAGTGTTCATTCAAAAAGAAAATGTTTATCTAACATCGTTATAAAGAGCACCATCCATTTCATAACATTAAAACTGACATAAGTAATAATCGAAAATGGGAAAGATTAGTAGGCTCAGTTTTTATTCCCCATACACCTCCATACCACAATATGCGTGGGATTTTTACTAATGATTGGACAATTTGCACAAATTGTTCTACAATTTTCCCATGCACTGTTATAGAACTCCAACTTTTGGAGCGAATATATCAAGCTACAAGGCACGAAATCAAGCGTAGAATAGCTCGTTGGAAAGAGGAAATCAAGGAAAACAATTTGGAATCATTTATTTCAACAAATACACATTCAAAACTACTCATACATTCAGAAGATTAAAAAAAAAAGGCTACATTTTTTAATTAAATCTAAATTATGGGATTATTTTTTTATTTTTTTTAATAAAATTGGATGTTGAAACCTTATGTTTCTATAATATCATAAATTCATTATCTATCTATCATAATTGCAGCAACACAATATGATTTGGCTTAGATTTGGGGATTTGTTGCTAATTTACATAAATAAAGTTTTCTTTTAATAATTAGTTTTGATTGTTTTAGATTGAGATTTTTGCTCTAAGTTCTAATATATTTTTAATGACAAATTTTGTAAATGTTTTATGCATAGTTTGTAGAATATTTTTACCACTTAGAGCTCAAGGATTTATGGATTGGAATTGCAGATGGGAAAAGAGGATTATTCAAATGCCAAGAAATCATAAAACAAATTTTCCTGAAGCTGCCAAGAAACAAACTTTTATTTTGTTTTTAAATTGAAATCAGTGATTATAAAAAGAGGGGCTACTGAAGAGAGCAAGGAGGTTGAACCAAAACAAGAGGAACTTATAATATTGTGGGATCTTTCTTCTCAAATCACAGTCTCAAGAGAGTTGGAAATTGTTGCACTTTAAGTCTCTAGTTTTATAATCAGTGTTTTACAGTCAGCTTTTGAAGACCAATCAAGTATTGATATTTATTTAATGATGTGATATGAGTACTATATGATATTTTAATTAATCAAAAGAAATTGATGGTATTTTTCTCTATTGTTTTTCTTTATATTGATACCTGTTGAATGTTGGAATGTGTTTCTATCCTTTCTTTTGAAATGATGAAAGTATATGCAATGTTGAGTTATTTTATTAACACAATTTTTTTTTGTTTAATATGAGTGAATCAACATTCATTTCTGATATTCAAAAAGATAGTTTATTAATGTTTCTCTCGTTATCGAGATATATTAATTTTTCGTCATTTAGATTAATTTCATTATATGCATATAAACATTAAAAAACATAAAAAAAAATATAACCAGTTTTCACAAGCTCTTTAAAGCGAAGCTTGAAAAAATTGTTTAAGTGGTTTACTGGACCCATATTCCAATCAAGGTTTTCACTAATTGAAACATCTGTAGAATTTTCTTTTTCTTTTTTACATAATCGGTTGTTGTTTGTATTCAAAAAAGATTGGGGAGACTAAGCTCCATTGTTACAAGGCGATATGCACGAGAAGCAGAGTAGGGAAATATAACAGGAGGAACAAAATCCCTTTTGCTTCTATCATTCTTAACTTTTTGAACTACCGAACTAGTGTAGATTCTAACAAACTGAAACAGTAGAAGGAAAAATTTGCAAGTCATGGTTAATCAATGTTTATAAATGTTTGTATGACTGATTTGGTGAGCAGTGGATTCTTCAGGATTTCCTTCAACATCTACATTCCTTAAATTTGTTGAGCTGGTGCTAGGAGCGTTATTTTTTCCATGATGTACTTCAGGATGTCAATGGACTCTTTGACATGATTGCATCTGTTTGAGAGGTCATTGAACTTCTCCTGAAGGGATGAAACTCTATGAAGAAAGAGATTGAGATCGGCCTCATGTTTCTCATTGGTGATCTGAGCATGGGTATCGATTTTGGTGTCCAAAATCTTTTGGTGTGCTCAGATTTGCTCCAGTTCTGCCTACAAATCAGCACAGAGCAAGCAATCTTCGCTTCTCGTCATTGAGTATAACTAGATTGATTTACCAGTGTGCAACGAAACAAAGGGCTGCTAATGCGATGTTCCAAAGGGCAGGGGTCTAGACTGAAAGGGGAAAAGGGAGCTTGGTGAAGATTAACAGAAGTTAACCTGAAGAATGATGGCCGAGAGCACAATGCAGCATGGGATCGGTCAAGAGAAAACAGGGGATAGATCGAACGCAACAAAGGGGAGATAGAGGTGAGATTCAGGACGTAGGAAAACGCAAATAAGTAAGGAGGCTTAGGCAGGGGGATAAGGTGGAGCGAAGAGGGAGTCACGGGGAATTTGAGGGATAAATCACGGGTAAGATATGAAAGAGTCAGAATTTCTTGGGGGAAGGGACCAAAGTAAGATTTTCGGATTGGATTCAGAGATATTGTGACAGTGTTATCATCATCATAAGATTCGAAGGAGATTTCTACTGAAACAAGGACCAAATTTAGCATAAAGACATTGCGAATGACAGTGAGGAGGTACCCGATGTTGTTAGATACCTCTGCGGGTGATCTGAATATTGATTCACTTATGTTCATGGCAAGTAGCATTGATATTTGATGGTGTTACATTGGAGATTGCCTATGGATTTGGAGCAGGCTCTGCTTGCACGAGAATTGGCCTCCTTGTTGAGGGAGCGAAGTACATGGAAAAAACGGACTTCTTTCATTTGTTGGGTAAGTGCTTGACATCGACTTATTGTTTGTTGCAGGATCACATTGGAGGCGTTCCGATTATATACCATCAGACTAATGATGATGGCCGAGTCTCCAAGGATTGTTGCAGTGCTTATGCCAAGTTTTTGAAGTTGAATGAACCCTTGGTATAGTGCGAGAGCTTCAACCCTGTTATTGGAGAGGGGGGCTAATTCCCATTCATAAGCAGATATATCTCAATTGGTATTGCAAATGATTCCGCTAGCCCTGGAGATTCCTGGGTTAAATTTGGAGGCCCCATCAAAGAAAAGATAATGTGTGTTACAGTTTCTGAGCCAGATAGAAAACTCCTTGTCTTTAATTCTTATTTTTCAACTGTAATTAGAGTTGTTGCGTTGACTACTAATGTCACTCCTACTTTGGCTACTGTTACTTTTATCCAACAAATACCCTATGAAATTTCTTTCTTCGACACAGAGATCGACAATGTCAATTTTCCCTTGTCTTTTGACAGATATTGCTTCCAATGTAAGGCTCCATGCCTTGCTGCATAATTTCCTGATGTTGGTTTCTTTGTCTTTGAAGACCATACGGTTTTGTGCCAGCCATATGTTCCACAAAAGAGAGCAGGGGAGAGCATTCCAAATTATTCTAACAATATTGTTCTTCTTTCATTGCCAAGGATAGTTCCTCTTCCAAAGATGCAAAACTTCAACAATGGAGTTGTGGGAAGCCCAGGGGAGATGGATGTTTAGAAAAAATTCTTTCCAACAGGCAGTAGCAAAGGTGCAATTAATGAATAGGTTTTGGATGGTTTCTTTGGTTGCTTGGCAGTTTGGGCAGTGGGATGGGCCAATTATACCACGTTTTTGCAGATTGTCTAAGGTGAGGACTTTCCCTTTTAGGAGGACCCAATTGAAGAATTTTATTTTTGGAAGGGTCTCTGATTTCCAAGCAATTTTCCAATGTGCCCAAATGGGCATGGGATATTCATTGTTACAGATATGTTGGTGAGCAGCTTTGAATGTGTAATTAGAGCCTGAAGGGTCCCAACAGAAGCCATCATCATTGTTTTTTTTGGTAGGGGCAATGCCATGGAGATGGGTTTGGAGATTAGCAAGACTTGCTTCAAGATCAGTGGGTATTTCTGGGAAGATCTATTCTATCCAAAGCTCTAAGTGAATGTCCCACTAAGATATCTGGTCCAAATAATGGAGCCCCATGTTGTCGAGAAAGGATAGAATTTGATGAGTTCCAGGTCTGCTGCTAATGGGCTATTGGCCCATTATTCTATCTACCCCAATTATAATATTTTTGCCACCCTTGGGAACCTTGGAAATGTTTTGAGCAAGAAAGGGAATTTCTTTCTTACACAGCCCCCAGATGTTATAGCAAGCTTTGATAGGGATATCATGATCCAAGAGGTTCTGCCTGTTAGAGTCGGTCTAGTAGCCCTCCATCAGCGATCAAAACTCTTTGCATTTGCATAAGTAGGTGTCTCATCAGTGTCATTTCATTGCATTCCATTAGGCATGCCATAACCTTGATGGAGGAGCTGGTGTCTTTATTCCCCTCTTGGCACTGCTGGATCAAGTTGTTTCAGTCTATAAATTCTTTCAAGGCTCCTTGTCTTGTCAAAGTCCTAGGTCTAGGGTTTAGGTCCAATTTGTCTTTGAGGTCATGTCTTTAAAGGTCAATAAATGCCCAGCAGGCCAGAGGGATGACTATCAAAGTTTTTCTTCAAAGATTTCTTCAAAGATTTCATCTTGTACAGCTAATTTTAACCTTGGATTTAAAAACCCTGTTTTTAAAGACAAGGTCTTTTTTCTCGTTTTTGTAAAAAATTGTAAAAATTCAAAAGTTTTCAAAGAGAGCATGCAGCCCTCGTCCCCTTTGCCAAGATTCCTCAGAAGCTTTCCCTACAAAAATTTTCAAGACAAAGCATCAGTTCAAACAATTTCAGGACAAAAGGAAACCATAAAGTCAGCAGCATTTAAATTTTGAAAAAGTGTCAAGTTAAAAACATTAGAAAGAGGGTTTGAGGAGAAATTAATTTAAATCAAGCCTATAAAGCCCCTCTCTCCTTCTATTTGATCATCATTTGCCTCAAAGCAATAGTGAAGAGCGATTTGGGCGATTTGGAGAGAAATTGAGCAAAATTTGCAAGCAGAGCCCGCGCGCGACCTGTCAACACTTGCGCGCGACCTGTTGGGCCGGCGCGACCTATCAGGGGGGTTCATCCAGTTGAAAAAATACACTGCCGCGACCTATCGAGCGCACGCGACCTATCAGCACCTGCGCGCGACCTGTTGGGAATTCATCTACAAAAATCGCCAGTAAACTCCCAAATGACCCCAAAATTCTTCAAGATTGCAGGTAGGCCTCTGATCATCAAAGTATTTTACTTGATAAAGAAAAATGAGCATGGGAAAGGTGTTTTAATGTCGTCAAATTGAAATGAGAGGTTCATGTATATTTGCCTTAAAAATGTCAAAATGCTTGTAGAACTATGGTTTGTTTTGTTGTTTCAAGGTCATCCTTGTCACCCCACTTTTTCCCCACTTCTCTTTACCACCTCCTATATCATTTCTACCTAATCTCCCTACCAAAATATCAAAAGCCCCTAAAACCCTACCCCTATTCCTAAAAATCAAGAATCAAACCCTAAACCCTACTTCCTATAACATCCTTGCAAATGGAATTGTATGATGATATGTATGTCATGATTCTTCCCCTTAACTCCCTATTTCCCTATTTCATATATTTTTCCCAATTTCCCTTGAAAGTCTCCCTTCCCTAACATTTCCCTTGTGCTATTTGTCCCCTTGAAACAACATTACAAACAGGGAAAAACAGCAGGTCATTTGAGCAAAAGCAACAGTACATTTCAGCCACTTTGCTCCTGAAACCATGTCAGAAACCGAAACCAACTATGAGCAAAGTGATGACCATGAGTCAACACCAGAAATTGAGATACAAAGGAGGCCTCACAGGGGTGGTAAGAGTGGACACCATAAGAGGGAGGAGCCCACCTCTTTGACCGATTTGCAGGCTTGTCCACTTGCGGTCACATGTTTCCGCTACCTCTCATGTTATGAATTTTGCGAGAGGATTTCTCAAATTCAGCATCATAGGGAATTGGCTTGCTTGTTTGTTTTGCATTTGAATAATGGGCATGTAAATCTTGCAGGGGTGGATTTTATATTGTCATCTGAAAGTATTGCTCAAGCAACAGGAATACCAAATGTGGGAGAAGAGTGGAACAAACGCAAAGTGTTGGACAGATTTCATTATGAGCCCTTCGTTAAACCTGCCTACATGAGGTCCATAACTGGTATGTTTCCTTTCAGATTTTTGAGGGATGAGTATGCTCCCATGATGAGGCTCATCATGCTCTATTTCACCTGTGAGGGCAGGTTTGCATATGTGTATTCGTACCATATTCGCTTGTTGATGCATTTCACACGGGTACGAATGATGAACATACCATGGTTCATGTGCCGGGATATTGAGAGGATGGTGCCCTTGGTGTAGAGAAGGAGCCCAGCACAACAACATAGGAGCATTTATCATGATGGTTTGATCCAGCTTGTGGTCATGCATCAGTTTGCTCAGCAGGGTATCCCATGGGAGAATTTTATCTCTCGGGATTTTTTCACAGCATCAGCATCATCTCCCCCTGAGGTTGTTCATGAGGAGGGAGGGCCTTCACAGCAGCATGATAGTCCTGAGACCAGACATGTCAGCTTTCCTCCATTGGTCACTTATCAGAGAGGCCACAGAGCCTTATTTGCATCAGCTAGGCGAGTATTATCTCCACACCAGGTGGAAGGGGTCTCGCCTTCTTCATCAGCACCACGAGTGTTATCTCCACACCAGGTGGAAAGGGCCTCGTCGCCGACAGCAGCACAGGTATCAAAGAGGGGCAAACAGCCCAGGATTGATGAGGGGCCATCAGGTGTTCCAGACATAGAGATTGTTGACCTTGATATCAGTTCTCCTAGTCTAGAGTCAAAGGAGATCATTCAGCACCTAAGAGCTAAAAATGATTCATTGCAGCGAAGATTGGAAGGAGCACAATGGACGATCACATATTTAGAGCAGCGCAACAAGCAGTTGGAGGATGAGCACACTCTTGATGAGTTGCGGAGGATTCATGAGGACCGCAACTTGGCTCGAAAGAGACCCGGCGATTTGGTACCCGTTGAGCGAGAGGCTATGCTTCTCCGGGTCAATGCTCATTTGGAGAGGTTGCTGGCCAAGGCCAACCAAGATAAGGACTTGCTCAGGAACATGAAAAACCACTATTGGGCCCGAATGCACGTATGCAAGGCAAAAATGAAGGTGATTCAAGGGCGGTTGGCCAAGGCACTAAACGACGAAAAAGGATCGATCCCCTCCACATCTTGGCTGAGGCTTCCTTGAAGGAGCATGATATTAAATGACCTCACTACAGCACAAATTTCAAAAAAATTTGAGCATTTTTGGTCACTTATGAATTTTTGGGCAAAAAACAGGTTTTTCTCCTTGATAGGTCGCGCGCCGCACGCGACCTATTCGATGGGCAACTTCATTTTGGGAAAACTCAGCATTTCTGGATTTTTCATGCAAAGATACACCTGCTCAGCAATTACCAAGAGATTTCATCAAGTTTTGAGCCTCCAGAAGGTCAAAAAACATGCAAAAATTGACTTTCTGCCACCTTTTTGACAAACAGGGAGCAGTCTTGGGAGATTGCAATTTTGGAGGGGCAAATGGCCACCAAATTCAGAAATTCCAGTTGGGTTGGAAAGTAGACATCCAGACCTTTCCCACAAGCCCACTTGTGCCTCATTTGGACACCTGGAAGTGCCTCAAACGGAGCTCCAAAGAAGCGTGACCTATCAGACAATTTTCATAATTTTTCACCTACAGCTTAGGAATTCGCCCAGCTTTGGCCAGTTTTGACTTGGGATGGGATTTTTCACCCCCTTTGATGTAATTAATGTATTTTCATGTTGATATGACACTTATTTACTTATTCTAGAAGATTCATTCATGAAATAGCAAACATTTAATGAATGAATTGGTTTCCTAGCTTATAGAGACAAGTTGTCTTGACTGCCTAGATTTTAGTGCTCAGTTTAGAATTGGTTGAAACAGCTCCTAGAAGGATGAGCTCGACCCCTAGAGGCAATGAAAGATGTTAGATTGCCTATATTATGTACTTTCTTGGTCATTTTCATGGTTGGACTCTTGAGGGAGAAAGCTCTATTGTATTATTCATTGTATCTCTGCAATTTTGGCAAAGGAAGAAAGACCAGGGTTTTGTAGTCCTTTTTGGGATTCCTGTGGTTACATGTATTGATGGTGTGCTTCTCTTTGTACTTGTAAGTGTGTTATGTGAAATCATCCTCTTTCTTTTTCTTCTGAAATTAGGCAAATGAAGTGTTAAAGTAGAATTCATGATTTCCATGCTCTGCTTTTAAATTTGCTTAAGATCAATGTTTTCATCTGTTTAAGGAGAACTCAAGGTGATTGCTTGCTCTCCTCAGCTCCTCACTGGTCATTCCTACCCATTCACTTAATTTAAAGGCATCAATACAGTCTCCTACCTTGCCCCAAAGAACCCCCTGCAAAAACTGTGTCCAATCCCCGCACCCAAAATTGCTTTTCCCCGATTTTCCACCAAAATCCAAAAATCCCAAAACAAACTCTTTTTATCAGTTTACTAGCCTAAAATCAGTGTTTCCTTATTGGTTATCTTTCCCATTGAAGATCCCTATCGAGATAGACCGGAGAGAGCCCTCTCCTGCCCCGTAGGGCTAGCTACGAGGCTAAGTGGTTTGATGTTGCCTTGAAGTTTGCCTTTCTCAGCCTGAGGTGAAATTTCAAGCGCTAACATATTGGCGACCATACTGGGGAGAACATTCGACTTGTTGATTGTCTTGTCCCAGTACATGAAATCAAATTGCAGATCTGATGCTGATGGTGGACAGCAGTCAGATACATATGCAGGCTGAACCATTCACCTGGCGACTTCAATTCGATCCAGACATTCCAGTGCTTGCTGATCCCTTCATGCAATGGTAGGGTATGTGGCAAACCTTACCCTGTGTGAAGCTGTAGAAGGAATAAGAAAGGAGTTAGCAGATACTGAATTTGATGAAGATGTTTTCAGTGCCTTGCTTCATTTGTTGAAATCTCCAAAGTTCCCTTGGTTCAAAACTAGATTTTGTGAGTTAATTGTTGAAAGAATCGAAAAGGAGATTCAATGTTTAGATGAGCAGATCCAGTCATATGATTTCCAAGACCCTAAAAAGTTCTTGGAAATCCTTCCTCCTTCGCAACAAAAAATAACAGACTTGCCTACAGATGTTTACATTGACAGTGTGCAACTGGAAGTATGTATTGCAGAGTTGGGGCAGCCAACAGAGTCCGGCTTCCGCGATCCAATGGCAACATACATGGACACATTTTTTAGTTTTATTGATAGATCAGGTTGTCTTGTCCGTGACCAGGTTCATTACGTGCATGAAGGGCTGCCAGCAATTACATCTGTGTCCTGGCGGAAGCATTCTCAAGCGGCGGCATCATTTTCAGGTTTACTTGAATGGTTAATATGGCATTTCAGTATTACCTGATCTATTTTTTGTACAGCAAAGTAGGGTAGATTTTGTAAATAGATAAGTAGCCAAAAGGCAGCATTTTGTTCCAGTTTCACTACAGTTTAGTTTGAAGTTTGCCGAATTAGTCTTCAGTCAATTCAGTCAGTTTCCAGTTAATAAGTTGAGTCTTCAGTTGTGTTGATTTGTTGTGTCGACGATGACTCCATTGCCCAATGATCGAAAGGCACTGGTCTACTCTCCCAGAGGTCTAAGGTTCTTGGTACCTCCAAGGAGCTACCATCCCCATTGGAGCCAATGTTAGAGTCGGTCTAGTAACCCTCCATTAGCGATCAAAACTCTTTGCATTTGCATAAGTAGGTGTTTCATCAGTGTCATTTCATTGCATTCCTTTAGGCATGCCATAACCCTGATGGAGGAGCTGGTGTCTTTATTCCCCTCTTGGCACTGCTGGATCAAGTTGTTTCAGTCTATAAATTCTTTCAAGGTTCCTTGTCTTGTCAAAGTCCTAGGTCTAGGGTTTAGGTCCAATTTGTCTTTGAGGTCATGTCTTTAAAGGTCAATAAATGCCCAGCAGGCCAGAGGGATGACTATCAAAGTTTTTCTTCAAAGATTTCATCTTGTACAGCTAATTTTAACCTTGGATTTAAAAACCCTGTTTTTAAAGACAAGGTCTTTTTTCTCATTTTTGTAAAAAATTGTAAAAATTCAAAAGTTTTCAAAGAGAGCATGCAGCCCTGGTCCCCTTTGCCAAGATTCCTCAGAAGCTTTCCCTACAAAAATTTTCAAGACAAAGCATCAGTTCAAACAATTTCAGGACAAAAGGAAACCATAAAGTCAGCAGCATTTAAATTTTGAAAAAGTGTCAAGTTAAAAACATTAGAAAGAGGGTTTGAGGAGAAATTAATTTAAATCAAGCCTATAAAGCCCATCTCTCCTTCTATTTGATCATCATTTGCCTCAAAGCAATAGTGAAGAGCGATTTGGGCGATTTGGAGAGAAATTGAGCAAAATTAGCAAGTTGAGCTCGCGCGCGACCTGTCAACACTTGCGCGCGACCTGTTGAGCCGGCGCGACCTATCAGGGGGGTTAATCCAGTTGAAAAAATACACTGGCGTGACCTATCGAGCACGCGCGACCTATCAGCACCTGCGCGCGACCTGTTGGGAATTCATCTACAAAAACCGCCAGTAAACTCCCAAACGACCCCAAAATTCTTCAAGATTGCAGGTAGGCCTCTGATCATCAAAGTATTTTACTTGATAAAGAAAAATGAGCATGGGAAAGGTGTTTCAAGGTCATCCTTGTCACCCCACTTTTTCCCCACTTCTCTTTACCACCTCCTATATCATTTCTACCTAATCTCCCTACCAAAATATCAAAAGCCCCTAAAACCCTACCCCTATTCCTAAAAATCAAGAATCAAACCCTAAACCCTACTTCCTATAACATCCTTGCAAATGGAATTGTATGATGATATGTATGTCATGATTCTTCCCCTTAACTCCCTATTTCCCTATTTCATATATTTTTCCCAATTTCCCTTCAAAGTCTCCCTTCCCTAACATTTCCCTTGTGCTATTTGTCCCCTTGAAACAGCATTACAAACAGAGAAAAACAACAGGTCATTTGAGCAAAAGCAGCAGTAGATTTCAGCCACTTTGCTCCTGAAACCATGTCAGAAACCGAAACCGACTATGAGCAAAGTGATGACCATGAGTCAACACCAGAAATTGAGATACAAAGGAGGCCTCACAGGGGTGGTAAGAGTGGACACCATAAGAGGGAGGAGCCCACCTCATTGACCGATTTGCAGGCTTGTCCACTTTCGGTCACATGTTTCCGCTACCTCTCATGTTATGAATTTTGCGAGAGGATTTCTCAAATTCAGCATCATAGGGAATTGGCTCGCTTGTTTGTTTTGCATTTTCATAATGGGCATGTAAATCTTGCAGGGGTGGATTTTATATTGTCATCTGAAAGTATTGCTCAAGCAACAGGAATACCAAATGTGGGAGAAGAGTGGAACAAACGCAAAGTGTTGGACAGATTTCATTATGAGCCCTTCGTTAAACCTGCCTACATGAGGTCCATAACTGGTATGTTTCCTTTCATATTTTTGAGGGATGAGTATGCTCCCATGATGAGGCTCATCATGCTCTATTTCACCTGTGAGGGCAGGTTTGCATATGTGTATTCGTACCATATTCGCTTGTTGACGCATTTCACACGGGTACGAATGATGAACATACCATGGTTCATGTGCCGGGATATTGAGAGGATGGTGCCCTTGGTGTAGAGAAGGAGCCCAGCACAGCAACATAGGAGCATTTATCATTATGGTTTGATCCAGCTTGTGGTCATGCATCAGTTGGCTCAGCAGGGTATCCCATGGGAGAATTTTATCTCTCGGGATTTTTTCACAGCATCAACATCATCTCCCCCTGAGGTTGTTCATGAGGAGGGAGGGCCTTCACAGCAGCATGATAGTCCTGAGACCAGACATGTCAGCTCTCCTCCATTGGCCACTTATCAGAGAGGCCACAGAGCCTTATTTGCATCAGCTAGGCGATTATTATCTCCACACTAGGTGGAAGGGTCTCGCCTTCTTCATCAGCACCACAAGTGTTATCTCCACACCAGGTGGAAAGGGCCTCGTCGCCGACAGCAGCACAGGTATCAGAGAGGGGCAAACAGCCCAGGATTGATGAGGGGCCATCAGGTGTTCCAGACATAGAGATTGTTGACCTTGATATCAGTTCTCCTAGTCTAGAGTCAAAGGAGATCATTCAGCACCTAAGAGCTGAAAATGATTCATTGCAGCGAAGATTGGAAGGAGCACAATGGACGATCACATATTTAGAGCAGCGCAACAAGAAGTTGGAGGATGAGCACACTCTTGATGAGTTGCGGAGGATTCATGAGGACCACAACTTGGCTCGAAAGAGACCCGGCGATTTGGTACCCGTTGAGCGAGAGGCTATACTTCTCCGGGTTAATGCTCATTTGGAGAGGTTGTTGGCCAAGGCCAACCAAGATAAGGACTTGCTCAGGAACATGAAAAACCACTATTGGGCCTGAATGCACGTATGCAAGGCAAAAATGAAGGTGATTCAAGGGCGGTTGGCCAAGGCACTAAACGACGAAAAAGGCCCGATCCCCTCCACATCTTGGCTGAGGCTTCCTTGAAGGAGCTTGATATTAAATGACCTCACTACAGCACAAATTTCAAAAAAGTTTGAGCATTTTTGGTCACTTATGAATTTTTGGGCAAAAAAAACAGGTTTTTCTCCTTGATAGGCGCGACCTATTCGATGGGCAACTTCATTTTGGGAAAACTCAGCATTTCTGGATTTTTCATGCAAAGATACACCTGCTCCGCAATTACCAAGATATTTCATCAAGTTTTGAGCCTCCAGAAGGTCAAAAAACATGCAAAAATTGACTTTATGCCACCTTTTTGACAAACAGGGAGAAGTCTTGGGAGATTGCAATTTTGGAGGGGAAAATGGCCACCAAATTTATAAATTCTAGTTGGGTTGGAAAGTAGACATCCAAACCTTTCCAACAAGCCCACTTTTTCCTCATTTGGACACCTGGAAGTGCCTCAAACGGAGCTCCAAAGAAGCGCAACCTATCAGGCAATTTTCATACTTTTTCACCTACAGCTCAGGAATTCGCCCAGCTTTGGCCAGTTTTGACTTGGGATGGGATTTTTCACCCTCTTTTATGTAATTAATGTATTTTCATGTTGATATCACACTTATTTACTTATTCTAGAAGATTCATTCATGAAATAGCAAACATTTAATGAATGAATTGGTTTCCTAGCTTATAGAGGCAAGTTGTTTTGACTGCCTAGATTTTAGTGCTCAGTTTAGAATTGGTTGAAACAGCTCCTAGAAGGATGAGCTCGACCCCTAGAGGCAAGGAAAGATGTTAGATTGCCTATATTATGTACTTTCTTGGTCATTTTCATGGTTGGACTCTTGAGGGAGAAAGCTCTATTGTATTATTCATTGTATCTCTGCAATTTTGGCAAAGGAAGAAAGACCAGGGTTTTGCAGTCCTTTTTGGGATTCCTGTGGTTACATGTATTGATGGTGTGCTTCTATTTGTACTTGTAAGTGTGTTATGTGAAATCATCCTCTTTCTTTTTCTTCTGAAATTAGGCAAATGAAGTGTTAAAGTAGAATTCATGATTTCCATGCTCTGCTTTTAAATTTGCTTAAGATCAATGTTTTCATCTGTTTAAGGAGAACTCAAGGTGATTGCTTGCTCTCCTTAGCTCCTCACCTGTCATTCCTACCCATTCACTTAATTTAAAGGCATCAATACAGTCTCCTACCTTGCCCCAAAGAACCCCCTGCAAAAACTATGTCCAATCCCTGCACCCAAAATTGCTTTTCCCCGATTTTCCACCAAAATCCAAAAATCCCAAAAAAACTCTTTTTATCAATTTACTAGCCTAAAATCAGTGTTTCCTTATTGGTTATCTTGCCCGTTGAAGATCCCTATCGAGATAGACTGGAGAGAGCCCTCTCCTGCCCCGTAGGGCTAGCTACGAGGCTAAGTGGTTTGATGTTGCCTTGAAGTTTGCCTTTCTCAACCTGAGGTGAAATTTCAAGCGCTAACATTGCCTTGGAAAATTAAGGTGTTTGGCTTCCGACGGATTTTTCCACCAACCGAATTGGCCACTAATGAGTCTCCACACAATCTTGCCACCAAAAGCCAGATTTAAGAGCTTTGGTGATCTAATTCCTAAACCTCCATGCTCCTGGGGTTGAATAACCTGTTTCCAATTTATAAGGTTGTATTTCTTTCTTTCATTTTTCCCCCCTTACCAAAGAAAGTGGTGGAGGATGGCTTCCACTTTGTGATGAAAACTGTGAGGAGCTTACAGAAGCGTAAATTGATATAAGGGCAAAGAAGAAAGACCTGATTTAATAAGAATTAGGCGTCTTGCTGGATTAAGCCAAGAGGAGCCCCATTGCTGCACTTTCCTTTTCATTTTATCTATGATAGTGTCCCATACTTCAGCTTGTAGAGGACCAACACTCACTGGCATGCCCAGATAAGAGAAATGCCCCCAGTCTAACTTGCAAGGGACACCAAATGTGCTGGCAATGTTATGAAGAGTTTGAGCATATGTGTTCCAACCATAGATGAATCTCTTGAGATAATTGACCATACCTTTAGAGTAGCTCATATATTTGTCTAAGAGGGTTTTGAATCGATGAGCTATGATATTGGAGCCTCCTCCCATTAACAGTGTGTCGTCAGTAAATTGAGAATGATTTATGTTTTTGACTCCATTCCCAAATTTAATACTAGTGATAAGACCAATACACCGATTAGAGTCCAAAGCCTTAATGAAAGAATCATCCATCAAGATGAACAGGTAAGGAGAAAGGGGATAGCCTTGTCTTAATCCTCGAGAAGGTTGAAAGGAATGCCCTGGTCTACCATTGATGAGAGGAGAGATCCAAGGACCTGAAATGCATGCTTTGACAAGGTCGAGGAAGGGTGCAACAAATCCCATTTTCTCTAGAATAGCAAAGAGGAATGAGTGCCTAACTCAGTCGAAGGCATTGGCTAAGTCTAGTTTTAAAATGAAACCTTTTTATTTCCTAGTTTGGCTGGAGTGTATAACCTCTTGGACAAGAAGAATGGAGTTATAGATTTGTCTACTGGCCAAGAAGCCTCCTTGATTCTCAGAGATGAGCGAGGGGAGAAGAGGTTTAAGACGAGAAGCGAGGAATTTGGTTAGAATTTTATATGAGGAATTGCAAATTGAAATGGGCTGAAATCGGGAGAAATATGAAGGTCGATTCTCCTTAGGGAGGAGGGAAATATGGGTGGCATTGGTGAAACCTCCGATTTTGCACTTGCGTTGGGCCCATTTTATCATCTTAACAAGGTATTTTTTTATTATTCCCCAGTAAGTTCTGTAGAAGCAGATGGGGAAACCATCTGGGCCAGGAGCCTTGTCTGGCTGAAGCGTCCAGATAGCTCTTTGTATTTCTTCTTCTTCAATTTCCTTGGTTAGATTTTCATTGATTTCCTCACTGATCTCCATGGGAAGGTGTTGTAGAAGATCTGAGTAATCTTCAGCTTCTTTTGTCTCAGTTAAGAGGACGTTGTAATGTTCTGAGGTAGCCTTTTTAATAGCATCTTGTGTGGTTTGGATATTTCCTTCAACATCGGTGATGGAGGTAGCATTGTTTCTGATTTTCCTAACAGTGACCTGCTTATGGAAGAAGGTAGAGTTTTTGTCACCTCCTTGCAGCCATAGCTGTCTTGATTTTATTCTCCATTTTTGCTGCACTCTATTGGCACGATATAGCTGGAAGTAGAGATCGCCTTCGAGTTCTTTGTATTTCGTTGGAGAGCCCTCGTTCCTCTATCATGCTATGAACTTTCTCCAATTTGCTTTTTATTTCAGTTTTAACCTTCTCAGGTTCCTTGTAATAATTTTTTGTCCATTCCTTCAAGGCGCTTTTGGTCCTTTTCAACTTGTTTTCCCATATGTATCCCAACGACCCTTCTTTGTGTTGACTCCATGTGAATTTGACAATCTAATCGAAAATAGGAATGCTGATCCACAGTGGACTACATTTAAATGGAATGGGCCCTAAGGGACAGTGGGATTTGAGAACAAGAGTTTTGGGATAATGATCAGACATTGAATAGGGGAGTACAACAGCGTATGTAGTGGAGAAAGATGAGAGGAGAGAAACATTCACCAAAAGCCTGTCTAGCCACTCCATGATATTGCCTTTCAGTCTGTGATTATTCCAAGTAAATCTGCAATTTTTTGGTGCAACATCAACTAGATCGTGGTCTTGCATGATGGTTTCCAACTGTGTTCTGCAAGGGTCATGTGAAAAACAACCTCCTCTTTTCTCGTTGGAGTGGAGTATGAGATTGAGATCTCCACCAAGGATAATATTGTTGTTTTCTTCTTCATCTATGTCTGCTTTGAGGGAAGTCCAACATTGTTCTTTGTCTCTGTAGTGACTTGGCGCATAGATATTGTAGATAACAATTATTTTGCTATCTATTAGGCTCTCTAGAGTGACTTTAATCCAATACTAGCTAATTGTATCTATTGTGTGTTTCCAAACGTTGTGGTTCCAAAGGGTTGCAATTCCCCCAGAGGTGCCCCTTGACTTGCATATGCGACCTTCATACTGCTTGAGCTGATCAATGATTCCTTTCATTTCTTGGTGTCCTTGTTTTGTTTCTTGTAGCATTAAGATTTCTGGTTTCTCATGAATTATTAGATCATTTAGAGCAACAATTTTGGAGGGGTACCCTAGTCACCTGCTATTCCAGGATAGGGCTTTCATCATTGAATGTGAGGGATACAGAGAGTTGCTCGCCCTCCTTGTTCCTTATGTGCTGCATCTTTACTATTTTGCCCCAAAATGTAAGTTTCTATGGGGTTCTGTGTACCCATGGCAATGTCTTTTTGAGCATTTTCATCTCTCTGCTGCTTTGTAGACTTCCTTCCTAGCCCTTGTTTTTTTTGTGTGTCTAGATTTACACTGTGCTCTTTAGAAGAACTCTTGGTTGATCTAGTGGGGGGAGGATCTTGGGAAAAAGAAGAAGAATTTAGCAGAGGGGGAATGGGAGCATTGGTATCAGCTTGGGATGGAGGCATGGAGAGGGGGAGGTTTATCTTCAGGGGGGAAATGGCAGAAAAGGGGTTGGATGATTCTAAGGAAGTCTTTTGGGGGGGAGGTGGAGGGGCGAGGGTGGAAGAGTTGAGGAGAGGAGGATCCAATGAGGAGGTGGAGGGGGAGGTTGTGTGATTGGGAGGAGCAGCTTCGGGGTTTGCCTTAGGGATGGATGCAGTCTTCTTTTTTTTAACAGTTTCCCATTGCTCATCTTGTGAAACGTTTTCAACAACAACTAATTTAGAGCAGCGATTGGAAAAATGGCCATATTCATGACATACCTTGCATTTAAACAGGATATGTTCATAGTCCAACTGTTGGATGTGAGTCCAGTCATCCACTTTGAGCTTGATGGCCTCCGGGAGGCCTTTGCCAAGATCAACTTCAACACATATGCAAGCAAAAGCTTGCATGTTGTCCTTTGGCTCACTACGATCAATAAACTTTCCAACATCATTTTCAATGGCTCGAACCGATTCATCTCCCCAACAATGGAGAGGGAGATGAGGGAGCTGAACCTAGACTGGGACCACGCTAGGAACATCCAATTTAGGATCAAAATCCAGGGTCCATTTGTTGAGGTACAAGCCTCCAGAGTCCATGAAATATGGTCCATTCCTAAAGATTAGATCCTTGTCTTCTCTTGATTCAAAGTGGAAGGTGAAGTACCCTTTCCCACAGAAGCGGATGGAAATTTTGTCGTTTATTTTATCGAACCAGTTTCACTCGACCCACATTTGCACTGTCTTCAGAGAGGGCCAGAGACCAGTGAATTGCCCAATGAGACCTTGTTCTGCCAGAGAAAGTGCTGCCATGCGAGGGAGAGTAGGGGGATGAATCACTTCTTTCAAAACATCTAGCTTCTTAACAAACTTTGAGATTGTTGGGCAAGGGCGCTGAGGCAACAAAGATTTGACTAGGGTGGAGAAGGCTAGCTGGGCAGTGGCCACCTCCGAGGTTGCATCCAGAGGTACCATGGCAAACGAAGGGCTGAAGGCCATAAGCACTGGAGAGTGCAAGCTTAGCAATAGCACGGCACATGACCTAGCAACAACACCACTTATAAATTGTAAAATTTTCTTGAAGTGGTATATTTGGGTGATTTCCCCATCCCTTGTTGTTAAGATTATTCAAGAAGATCCATTCATACAAAACATATTTTTTAGTTGTTTATATTTACTTGCAAGTATCTAGGGTGATTAGATTAGATTATTTTCATTTTTATTGGTTTTAATGTATATATTTTTGAAGTTATATTAATATAGGAAACTGAACCTTTGTTCCAGAGAGTATATAGTCACACCAAATGAAAATGGGTCTAAATGGGACCCTAATCAAGCCAATATTCACTCGTTGTAGGAATAATTCTTCTGTCTGTCAACAAGTTGTTGAGGACAATGACTACGTAGTTCTCTATGGATGATGATTGTGCAGCCCCAATAGATAGTGCTTGCACAATCTATGGGGACAATGATTACACAATTAATGGGGATAGAGATTGCGTAGTCATTATATATAGTCAGTGCAAAACCCTAAGTTGACATTTCTCTCACCATTAGTAACAATTTTATCATCACCCTAGTAAACTTTCTCAACTATCACTTTTATGCACTTTGGTTTTCATTTGTGTTGCTTTCACTTTTGCGACTACCATTTTTTCTTGCTTTCACTTTCGCAAGTGGTGTTTTTGTGTTCTCTTCAATATAGCATGTGTCACTTTCACTTTTTATCTTTTTCTAGTGTTGTTTTCATGTTTTCTTATTATCGCAGTTGTCGCATTTGATTCTTTTCACTCTTGCATGCATTGAATTTTAGTGCATCACTAGAGGCCACCCTAGCACACTCTTCTGTAGTAGATGATCTTATATATCATAAGATTATGTGCTAGACACTTTCCCATAGCTTATCACTCTATTTGGTTGCATTTTATACTCTTGTCGTTACTTATATTCTAAGTGTCACAAAGTGACATTTTAAATATTGCACTTAGAAATCAGTCTAAATTTGTTGTCGTTTCAAGGTATGCATGCCTATTTTGTGTTTTTTGGCATGTGTGATGTTATTTGAGTTTGAGATCACAATTTCAAGGTTTGATTGCATGTCTTCTTCTCTCTTGCCTCATTGATCCCACACTTAGCCATTTTGGAGATTTCACTGTCTTTGCAACCTTCTCAACCTTTGAATGATATTTCTCCCTCCTAGAAATTTTAACTACACATTCCCAACCCACATTGAAGCATCTCATGTCTCTTGAAACTGCTAACTATGCATTCCTAGAGAACACTCTCCCTCCATCAACACATTGAGCAACCTTGAAACCTAAGTAATCAATTTAGCTATCTGACCTTGTCAACTGCGCAATTCATGTTCTCTCTTGCCCTAGATTGTACATTGTGTAGTTGTAGTGGGTAGGCATACCTCTCTATGTCACTAAATTTCCAAATTATGTAGTTTCATAATCCTTCTCTTCAATTACTGCACATTCCACAATTCTTGTGAGAAACCTTGCCTTCTTGTCTCTCTGAGTTGCTTAACTACACAATTCTCTTAATTAGGTGAGCCTCCTACAGCGCATTACATACTTGTAGTCATAAAGGGATCATATTTTTGTCACTAAACTCCTCGACTGTGCAATTCACCTAACATGTCTCTCAGTCATTGTGCATTGTGCAGTTAGAGTGACTAGTCATGCTCCTCCAACTAACTGAGATCCATCACTGTACAATCCTTTGTCTGGGCTTTCTCCCTACTATGTATTGTGCATTTCTAGTGTATATTTGAGCCTTCCTTCAGTCCTTGTGATGTCGAACTATGAAATCCATGTCTCTTCCTTCTTGGGCACTCCTCACTGCAAATCATGAGTTAGCAATCTCAGTACCTTGCCTTCTAGACTCCCTCATTACACAAGAATACGTTTCATTCCCTCATGTATTATTCATTTCATAGTTCTATTCAGTAGTGAGGCTTCCCATATTCCCCACAGTCCTCAATTGCGTAACTCCCAGCCTCCTCCTAAAACCCTTTCATGTTGTATCATCTCAATTATAGTCTTCCATGGGTAAGGAGAGGTATAATAGGTCGTTTATGGGATGGTGATGGATTTTCATGAGTGGTATCCATATGTAGGTATAACCATCACAACATGAGAAGGTAATTATTAAGAGAGACCATCAAGGAGATGTTATCGGAGAACACTGGTGAAGAAGGAGTAGAAGAAGAACCAACATGAAGAACATAAAGAAACCTTGGATCAAGACAAAGAAGTTGACTTGGAAGGTTTCAACATTCACGTAAACCCTTTGGAGTGTGAAAATGAAGAACAAACAAAGATATATCATGAGTAAGTCAAAGTCAAATCAGTAAGAAGAGAAACTTGGCAACGCCACCTCATCATAAAGTTCCATGTCATATTTCCAAGTTATGGCTTGTACAAGTTTCCTTGCAATGTCTTGTGTGTCAATGGGTCTTGCCACATGATGTGGAGTGTAATTATGTATTTTCAAAAAATGAAAAATGTAAATGTGTGGAAGTCCAAACGCCACATGTGGAATTTTAAAAGTCACATATGGACTAAAGAGTCACTATGAAATATCCAAGAGTCTTGTAGAAGTTCAAAAATAACTTGGAAGTCCAATAGTCATGAGGGAAGTTCAAGAGTCATAAGGATATGAAAGTTAATTCCTCTTGTTATAAATACACCATCATAACTCAATCAAAGGGATTTTGTAGGCTTAATATTTGGAGATCTAGCTCTGGCTTCTGTAGCTTGGCATAGGAGAGAAGATCATTCTTTAGATAAGAAATAAGTGGCTTAATGTTCCACTATTGGATCTAGTGTCTTACCATTGTAATTGTGTACTTGGATCTTTCACCTAATAATCAAAAGCTCCTTGAGCCAACACATTTTCATGCATGTATCATGAATATTGTAATATTATTCTCTGGATGTTTGCAGTATATGTTATGTTCATATGTATTAAAGAAATTGAACTACTTCATTGATGTTGGCATTAATCTTGTTTAATGTTTGTTGTATTTGCTTTATTGATCAATGTATCTATGTGAACTACTTAGCTATATATTAAATGAAACTTTCCTTACTCTCATGTGCCTCTCTTATGATAGTACTATTAACTTCCTTCTAGAGACTCACTCGTTACTTCCCTCTCATGAAAATATCCTATTACACATTGCAATTGGTGATTCATAGTGTCAACTTACTTGTTGATTTCAAAGGTTATGTGCATATCTCTTATGGTATTCATTGTAGTTAAGGAAAACCTTAGACTTACGGTGTCCAGACCGATACTCCGGATGGGGCTCGTAATCCAAACGTTGTGAGTTCTAATTGGGACTTCACATTGCATAGACCACTTTGGTTGATGGATTTCTAGCACCATCAACAATTGGCACTAGAAGGAGGGCCAGATGATAAGTTGTGTCCATTGAGCCTATTTTGAATCTCTTAGCTTTAATGGCTCATTCCCAAATCATAATCCCAGGATGTTTTTCTAATAAGCTCAATTGTAAACTTTTAATCCCCAGAGAACCTTTTCATATCTTGTCTCAATTGAAGTTTGATGGCGAGTGTGGTACATCCATAACCGAGCACATACCTTTTTCTTAGGTTTTGTGAATCTTATTAAATTTATTGTGAATATGTTTCTTGTGTAATTTTATTCCTCACACTTCAAGGTCAAGTTAACCAATGGTGTCATACTTTACTATCCACTTCCATTCATTCATCTGAACAACTTTTCAAGGATCTTCATCAAGATTTTGATAGGTACGATTACCGAGATGTTTATGAAATAATTAATCAACTTAGAATAAAGTCTAATGAATTGGTAGAGGAATTTTCCAATATATTTATTCACCTATGTTATGAGTTTCCTAAAGAAGACGTGGACTGGGAGTTTTTAAAATAAGAGTTTCAACATTTGGTCCAAATATCCTTGAAACAATTTGAATCCTTAGGCAATTGTGCTCTCCCAAATTTCTCAAACGAGGAGACACCTCTAATTTCATAGGAGGAACCTACTACTCCATTTTTTCCTTGTCCTCCTCCTTTCTCAGTACCAATCCAAGTGTCTCCTTGTGATGATGTTGAAGTTGGGAAATCTAGGGAATCAAATTTTTGATCTGTCTTTTCAAACTTCAGCCACTTCCCATGATTTAGATCTGATTGAGGAGAAAATGGATTGGTTCATGAAGCCTAAGATGAAGACCAATCCCTTGATATTTCAAGATGACATTAACACCTATAACTTTAAACTTGAATCTGATTTGATTGAAAGTATGATCTCTTTGAGGGATACTTGTCATCCTCTATCATCTCTCTCTCATGATCCCTTGTCCCTTGATCCGCTTGATCAGTATCTTCCAAACTCTCTTTATTTTCAACTTGCTAGTCAAAACAATAATTAGGTGCAAGATAGTCACATTTTATAGGTAGAGGAGCAGAAATATGAAGATACTTTTGACTTCTCTTTCTTATTTAAAACTCATCTATGTCAAAATGATGCTTCTACATTCTTTTCTGATCAACAATTTCAACATTGTGGTAATCATTCAAATGAATTCAAATCCCTTAATCAAAATGAAGTCTTGGGAAACCATCACTCTGACAATAATGACTCCACTAACATGCATGGTGATGAGTTCCCAATTACGTTGGATGATCTCTTGTTTTCCTAAGAGAATTTGGATTTGCAAAGCTTTGATATGGAATTTGATCTAATCATAGAAGAGTTTCTCATAGGAGTTTATTCCTTTACTCACTAGCCCTTATGTGGAGATGTGTGTTGTAAATCAATTGATATATCATGTTCTTATAATTCTCTCTCTAATGAATTAAATTTGAAATCCACACAAGGTGATAATGTGGTCCATGATGAAGAATATGATATGGTAATTGTTGATCATATCTCTTTCCATTTGGGTAATCTATATGGTGATGTTGAGACATCCTATGAGACTGATTCCCACAATAATCATATAATTCATAGTATTCCAGTTTAATAATTAATGATAGTTGTTTTTACACAAATGTTGATCTGACCAAGTTTTCAAAATTCAATAATTTAACATTTAAAAGTTTGGGGATTTGTCATGAAGTCGATGCACTTCAACTTAGGTTGATGGTTATGTTAAGATCTCACAATCATGATGAGCTCTCTAAACTGGGCTAGATTAAAACTCTCTCGTATAACATTTTCTCATCATTTTTCATTGAATGTAGGCTCTTTCTTGAAGGATTTTCAACATTTTAAAGTTAATTTTCTTAATACTAAAGATAGATTTTATGATTGGATAGAAGAATATTGTATGGCTAATTCTTATTTATGCAAATCCCTTGTATCAAATTCAATTGGAGCACATACCTTTCTTAGATGTATATATCTTTGAAATTTGTTATCCTAATAGAGATCACCATTCCTTGAAAGATTCCTTCCTTTCAAACTTCTCCATGGACAATCAACTCCGAATATTTATTGTGAATTTCATGAAGCTAACCATTCTCATTCTCGCCCAATCAATCCTTTTGGAGTAGCATTCATTGCTCAAATAATCTAGTGGATCAAATTCCTCATGCTCATATGAATACTAGATTAGATTTGACATATCCTTCTAACGTTTTGTTAACATGTTGCTTTAATCAATTTCCCTAATTTACAAGGCAAACAATTGGTTTTAACTCCCCAAGCTTTCATATTACTTGTCTAGTATGGAATTGGACACAAAGGGAACCGATCGAGACTCAAGCATCCCGTATGTCAAGCTACTAACCTAATCATAACATTGGGTCTAATAACTTTCATTCCAATAACCATTTTCCCACTAGTATATTAGATGATAGTTGTTTTATATTGATTGATATTATTCAACCCATTGTGTTAGAAATTGTAGCAAGAAAGGCTAAATTTGACTTATGCCTTAGTCAAATTTAGTAATTCGATTTTCCACGTTAGTAGGTTGAATTGGATAGAAGTTATCTAGAGTTACATGGCCTTGTCTACTAGTTAACTCAATAAATTCAAGTTGCAAGCTAGAAGTAGAGTTGTGCATGTAGTGATTGCTAAAATTTAGCAATCTAGTTCAATTATTTTTGGTTGAACTCAATTAACCGAGCTCAAGTAATTAGTTGAGTCAATTGAATAATAGTTGAGTAGTAGAACTATTGTTAACTCATTGATCTCTCCGTTAAAATAGTCAATCAGCTAAAAATATCCCAAACATGCATGTAATGCGAAATTCCTAGTTGTAGTGGAGGAAAAGGCACAATGTAATTATCAATTGTATACTAGTTGAGTGTACAGGCTTGACAGTTAAGTAGGTGAATCGTTCCTTGGGAATTTCACAAGAAAATAGGAGGAAATTCCTACCTTTTAGGAGCTAATTTCCTCAAGTATTGTGTAAGGAAATAGGAGGAAGTTGGGGCCTTGAATTGGCGTGTTGACTAGAGCAGGATAGTTAGCAGGAGAATAGGTTTACAGTGCAGGGTGTGCTTTAGGATTGAAGCAAGACATTGTGATAGTTTCTCATTCTGATTTAATTAATGAAAAGCAGCGAAGGGGTTTTCCCGAGTTGGATTCCCCTATAAATCATTTTTTCTTGTGGTTTTGATGGTTCCATGCCATTGCATGTGTTTCTAAATTGTGATTTCCATTCCACATAATAGTAGAGGAAATTTAAAATATCTTGATTTTAGGTCAATTTCATCAATAGTGGAAAATATATATTAATTTCTACATGGTATCAAAGCTGAAATCACAATAGAAACCAGTTGATAAAGATTCTCCTTTAGATATTTCGATTTATAGATTAGTGAAATGATTTTTCTTCTGTGTGGGAAAATGTCTTTCAATGTATTGAGATTGGAGTATTCCCTAGAAGTAACCTCAAATTTCATATCTTGGAAGGACATGATAGAATTTATACTCAATGATAATGGATTGACGTTGGAGTACACCAAAACTGACATTCCAAAACCAACAATATCGGATGCACAAAAGTTAGCCTAGTGGAAGAAGGATACCACAAAAGCCAAGAGGATCATCTTGGAGGGTGTGAGAGACCACATTGTCTTGAATTTACATGGAAATAAAACTACATTTTCTATGTGGAATACCCTCACTAAGTTATTCTAAAATGGTAGTGATGCCAAGAAATTGGGATTGAGGGGCAAGCTCAGAAACATCCACATGAAGAAAAATGAAACCATTCCACATTACCCCTCCAGATTTACTCATTGTTGAGATGAGCTTATAGGAGTTGGAGAAAATATACCATCCACATAACTAGTGATCCTAGCTCTCCTAGGCCTTCCAAAATCTGGGCACAACTACTAAGACTCTGTAAATGGACAAATTACCAAATTGGGAGATACTATGGTATAATTTGGTGCATGAAGAAATCCAAAGGAACACCAGATATGGAGTAACATCCAAAGTTGACTAGGAAGAGAATTTTTCCTTGGTTGGGAAGGGAAATAAATCTAAGGGAAAGAAGGCCCAAAGCAAGCTAGAGTCTAGCTAGAACAATGGCAGCAAGAAGGACCTAAGCAAGATACAATGTTTTCACTGCCATGAATTTGGGCACTATGCAATAAAGTGTCTGCATAAGAAGTCTAACAAGAAGCCTTCAGGAGGATAAGGAGGTGAAGCACTTGAATCAAAATTCGAATTAGAATTCACCCTAATTGCATGCATAGAAAGCACTATAATGGGGAGTGTGTGGTATCTAGATTCAAGTGCCTCATTCCATATGACAGGATGCAAATATTTCTTCAGTATCCTAGAGGAGAAGGATCTCAAGATGCACATAGAACTTGGTGATGATGTGTGGTATAGTACCAAAGGAATTGGAAATATAACCTTTAATAGGGAGTTGGGCTACCATATTCATTTGATATATGTCATGTATGTACCTGAGGAAAAGAAGAAATTGATATTTGTAGTCGTATTGGAGGATAGAGGCTATGATGATGTTTTCAGTAAATGGAAATCCTTCCTGAGACATGTAGCTACCAGGAAAGTGAAACAGATTGGAGTTAGAGTGAAAAATATCTAAAAGCTTGAGGTGGAAACTTGTGTTGCACTGAGTAGAAGGGAAGATAAGATGTAGATTCGATATGTTGGATAACTCTGGCATAGGCACATGGGAAACTTACACCATGAGGCTTTAAAAAGCATGCAAGAGATTACCACCGTCTCCAAAAATGTACCCTTGACTAGTATGATGTCTGCAAGGGATGCACGTTGTGGAAATATGTAAAATCCACCTTCCAAGGCCAAGATAACGTAGTTAGATCAATCTTGGAGCAAGTCCACTCTGATGTATGTGGACCATTTTCTACAGCCTCTACAACAAAACACAAGTATTATGTCATTTTTGTTGATGAATTTTGTAGAAGATGTTGGATCTTCTTCAAGTGGAAGAAGGATGAATTTTCTCAAAATTTGTTGAGTTCAAAGCATTGGTTGAAAAGGATACTGGTCAGAAATTGAAAGCCTTGAGAAGTGATAATGGAGAAGAAACTTTTTCTAGCACCTTAAAGGGGTTTTGTGCCAAAGAGGGTATTAGAAGAGGACTGATAGCACCTTATAACTCATAGAAAAATGGGGTGGCTAAAAGGAAGAACATAAGTAGTGTGGGAGAAACAAGAGCCATGTTGCATGATCAACGACTACCATTGCATTTATGGGCAGAAGCATGAAGCACTGCAATTTATTTGTAGAATAAGAGTCCTCATAGAATACTTGGCATGGGAACACCCAAAGAAGCTTTCTCTAGGAGGAAGCTAGATGTATCTCATTTTTAAATTTTTGGAGCTATTGTGTATTGCCTTGTCTCCAAGGATAGTAGGAAGAAAATTGAGCCTACAACTAAGATGGGAGTCTTTGTAGGATACACAGAGACACCACATAAATATAGGGAGTATTTTCCTTCACTCAGGGTGACGATAGTGAGGAGAGATGAAAAATTTGATGAGGAGAAGGCTATGAGATGCTCTCTTGAGAGAGAGTTAAGTATCCCACATGAGGAAGAGCTTTTAGCTCCAAATAAGGAGCCTCATGCAGAGCTTTAATATGTTATGGAGAACCCAAAAGTGGAGGAGCATACAGGAGGCCAAATGGAGGCACCCACTCAACCATTATATTCTATCAACGGGAGGAATAGAACCAAAGAAGATGACATATTGGTATAGGATGCACAAGAGCATGTGAGAACTCCTACATCGCAATGTAGGTAGAGGAGGTCACCAGATAGGTATATTGGGTATATGGATCTCATGATATAACTCATTGTGACATAGCCTTCTTCATTTGAGGAAGAAGTTTCTCAACTAGTGAGGTTTGATCACATGGTGGAGGAGTATGACTCCATCATGAAGAAAAATGTATCATAGGTGGTGTTGATACCATAGAACAAGACAACGGTTGGTTCCATATGGGTCTACAAATTGAAGCATGTAACTAATGGGAGCATCTAGAAGTACAAGGCCATATTTGTCACCAAATGCTTCTCACAAGTATACGGAGTGGACTATGACGAAACAATTTCCCTAGTGGAAGGATATTCCTCAATCAGAACCATTCTAGCATTGGTTGTGTAGATGGGGTGGAAGATACATCATATGGATGTGAATACCACCTTCCTCAATGGATTTGTTAAGGAAGATATTTACATAGAGCAGCCAGAATGATTTGATACATACGACAGGGAGACACATGTGTGTAGACTTAGGAGAGCCATGTATGGTCTCAAGTAGGCACCCCGAGCATGGTACACTCAGACTGACACATATCTCAATGGATTTGGATTCACCTAAAGTAAAGCAGATGTCAATTTATATCACATTGTGGTAGATGGAAAGTTGATTATCTTGGTATTGTATATTAATGACTTGATACATACAGGGGATGATCATTTGATCCACTCTTTCAAATAGGGCCTTGTAAGATAATTTTAGATGAAATACATGTGCTTGATGCATTAATTCCTTGGGATGGAAGTATGAAAAGGTGATGGTGAGTTGTTTGGGAGTCAGGGGAATATTCCTCTAAAATACTTCAGAGATTTCACATGGAGGAATGAAAGCCTATGGACACACCTTTAGCTACAAATTGGAGGAAGGAGAGTTCTTCATCACGAGAGGCAGTAGATGACACCATTTATAGATATCTTGTGGGATCCTTGAGGTATTTGGTGAAAACGAGGCCTGTCATATGTTATGTAGTTAATAAGCTAAGTCAAGCCATGGTGAAGCCTATCAACTTGTATTGGAAGGTGGAAAAACATGTGTTGAGATACCTCTGACGCACAACTGAGTATGGGTTATGGTACAAGAGGACATAGGGAAAGAAGATTCAAGGCTTCACTGATGCAAATTGGGAAAGGAGTCCATCATATAGTAAAATTACTTCAAGTTCTATCTTCAGTGCTATGTCTGCAACTATTTCCTGGTATAGCAGGAAATAAATGTTTGTGGCACTCAGCTCAGCAGAGGTTGAATACATGGTTGCAACTCAAGCAACATGTGAGGCCATATGGGTGAGGAAAATACTTGTGGGTATTTTTAGTCAGAAGATTGATCTGACTGTGATTTAATGTGATAATTAGAGTTGTATTAAACTCTATGAGAACCTAGTATCTCATGACAGGTCCAAGCACATCGATATCAGGTACCATCACTTGCAGGATTGTGTGCAGAGGAGAATCATGATTCTACAATACATTCCAACAAAGGAGTAGGATGCAGGTATCTTGACAAAGGAATTGTTAAGAGGCAAATTTGAATTTCATAGGTGTGGGATAGGGGTGGTGAAAAATCCCTTTATTGCTAAGAGGGAGAGTTAGAAATTGTAGCAAGAAAGGATAAATTTGACTTATGCCGTCAAATTTTGTAATTCAATTTTCCACGTCAACAAGATGACTTGGATGGGAATTAGCTAGAGTGACTTGGCCTTTTCTAATAGTTAACTCAGTAAATTTAAATTATAGGCTAGAAGTAGAGTTGTGCATGTAGTGATTGCTAAAATTCAGCAATCTAGTTCAGTTATTTTCAGTTGAACTCAGTTAACTGAGCTCAAGTACCTAGTTGAGTCAGTCGAAGGTTAGTTGAGTAGTAAAATTATTGTTAATTCATTGATCTCTTAGTTAAACTAGTCAATCAACTAAAAATATCCCAAACATGCATTGAATTTTAATTACCTATTTAGAGTGGAGGAAAACGAACATTGTAGTTATCAATTGTATACTAGTTGAGTATACAAGCTTGGAAGCTAAGCAGGTGAATCATTCCTTGGGAATCGTGCAATAAAATAGGAGGAAATTCCTATTTTTTAGGAGCTAATTTCTTGAAGGATTGCACAAGGAAATAGGAGTAATTTGGGGCCTTGAATTTGATAAGTGTCGGTTAGAGCAGGACATTTAGCAGGAGAACATGTTTACAGTGTAGGGTGTGCTTCAGGATCGAAACAATAAATTTTAATAACTTCTCATTCTCATCTTATTAATGAAAAGTAGCAAAGGGGTTTTTTCGAGTTGGGTTCCCCTGTAAATCATTGTGTTCTTATGGTTTTTATGGTTTCCTACCATTACATGTGTTTATAAACTATGATTTCCATTCCACATAATAGTAGAGGAAATTTGTCATCTCTTGATTTCAGTTAGACGTCCTCGGTAGTAGAAATTTTCTAATAGTTTCTACACATTGATCTTTGTGATTTACAATTTCACTATTCATATACTTGTCAAACAATTAAGGCACTTTAGCCTTTATTGATGGTTATGTCAGGTTGTCATTATTTTGGACAAGGTTTTTGAATGAGGCCAGACTACCTCCCTCTTGTAATATTCCCCCTATGATTTGGATTTGTTAATTGAAAGTTCATTCTCCCAAGAGTTTTAGGTTTTTCAAAAGGATTGCCTTGGATTTCATGATCAAATCTATGATTGGATAGAGACATCCTACTTAGCAAGCTTTGTCACTAATAATAAGTTTCGATCTTTCATTTTGTTTGCTAAGAATCAAAGAAAAAACAAAGGTACATTCACAACAAGTTTTCAAGGTTGGTATGAATCTTGTTCAAATCTAAAAGGTAAGGATGTAGGTTGGTTAAAGCTAGTTGGTATGGCATGCCTTTCTGCTGACAAGAAACACCTTTTATATTTTGTGCAATTTATTCAAGTTATTATCTTCTCTTTTAAAAATCTCTTTGTATCAATTTTAATTGCTTGTATCTTTGTCTTTTAGATCAGGAACAACTACGATGTATACATTGGAAATTTGGTTACACTTATCCCTGAACTTCTAGTTGGTTAGGTTAGGAGTAGGTCTAGTTGCATTCTTGTTTCCTTTACACTCATCCCACACATGCTCTCCTTTAGTCTTCCTTTTTTTTCTTACTTTATCCCTCATGTTTCCTTTTAGTTTCCCAATTTCTTTGCTCTTTTGGTCTTGATCTCATGTTTTGTCATGTCTTTTCCTTTCTGTCTTGTCCAATAAGACTTTGCATGAAAATTATTTTTCTTGGCGCAAAAGATAACATGGAAAAACTTAAAAAGGGAAATTGTGATGGAAAACAATGATTGGATAATCTATAACCCCTTTTTTTTTCTTGGTTTATATATCTGTTAAAATCAATGGTCTCTAAATGGAAAATATGATCCATAGAAATGGAAAGCCATAAGAAGAACCATGATGCCTGCATCTATTTTAGGATCTTTATTCCTTGACTTAGTATGGTAATGGAATGGTGTTTTCTTGCTAATACAATGGAGTAGAGGAGGGAAAAGGGGAAACTAATGGCGAGCATACAAATTTCAGAGGTATATATAATTGTCTATGAAGGAACAACTTTCCCTGCTCCCAATAAGTCAGGATCCCTCTTCCACCTTGGCAATAGAAACTATGATAAAATGCCAATGAGCACATTGAAATAAAATAAAAAAAGGGTGAAAGAAGAGAAAGGATTCCTACATAGAGAGATGAAGCAGGTAACTTTTCCAGGCTACTAAATAGGCTTTCTAGCAACGAAGCAATGTCTATGTTCTTGTAGTTTGGACTCCACCGGGGTACTGAACAAGCTTTCTAGCAGTGGAGAAACACCAAATATGAAACTAAAACTCTAATAATTTCAAACTCATGATTACATATTACCGATCTCTTAGATTGAAAAAATTGAGATATAGTCATCCTTATAAATGTGTTTATCTGAGAAAAGGGATAAAGGAGGCTACATCTATAACCAAGGTGGAATCCAAGGTTATCCACATGATGAATCAACACTTCCTGAAATACTAGACCTTGCGCATAAAGCTAGAATGGAACAGATAAGTTGGAGCTCTTCTAGTTTATCACTAATTGTTGTCGTTGTGACAAACACCCTCCAAAAATTTTCCTACAGTTGAATTTTGGAGCCTACTTGTGATACTATGATATGTCATTCCTTGATTGTTCATAGTCAATTCATGGTTGGTTGTTATTTCCTAAGGTTATAATTGTCAAAGTCACTTGAATCCACGTGCTCAGCCTTTGAGGCATTTGCAAGTGCTCTACTTTCAAGCAAGCCTATTAGTCAAGATGTACCTTAGAAAGTCAAGCATTGTGAAATCCTTGCTAACAACGATTGTGTAGTTGTTGAGGATAGTGACTGTGTAGTTCTCTGTGGATGATGACTGCGTAGTACTAAGAGACAGTGCTTATGTAGTCTTTGGGTACAATGATTGCATAGTACCTAGAGATAGAGACTGTGTAGCCCCTGTAGACAATCAGTGCACAACCCTAAGTTGATAGTTTTATTACCATTAGTAGAAATTGTATCATCTCCCTAGTAAGCTTTCTCAACTGTCACTTTTTTCACTTTGGTTTTAATTTGTGTCACTTTCACTTTTGTGATTGTTTTTCTTTATTTCTTTCACTTTCATTAGTGGTTTTTTTGGTGTTCTTTTCATTGTAACATGTCGCTTTCACTTTATTTATCTTTTGCAAGTGTCGTTTTCAAGTTTTCTTACTACCGCTTTTGATTTTTTTCACTCTTACATGTGTCGCATTTTAGTGCACCACTAGAGGCCACCCTAGAGAATTCTTTTGATGTAGATGATCCTATATATCATAATAATATGTGCTAGACACTTTCCCATAGCTTGGCACATTAATTGGTTGCAGTCGACACTCCTATTGTTACTTGTATTATAAGTGTTGCAAATTGACATTTCAATTGTCGCACTTATAAATAAGAGTCACTTTGATATACTTTCAAGGTATGAATGTTGATTTTGAGTTATGTGTCATGTGTGATATTATATGAATGTGAGATCACCATTTCAAAATTTGATTTCATGTCTTCTTCTCTCTTGTCTCACTAATCCCACACTTAGCCATTTTGGAGCTTCCACTGTCTTTGCAACTTGCTCAACCTTCTACCAATCTTTCTCCTTCCTGGAACTACGCACTATGCATTCCAAGGCCATAGTGAAGCATCTCCTATCTCTTAAAATTGTGCACTACATAGTCCTAGAGAATAATCTCCCTCCACCATCACAATGAGAAACCTTGAAACCCAAGTCATCAATTGATCTACCTAACCTTGTCAACTACACAATTCTTGTTCTCTCTTTCCCTATATTTCTCATTATGTAGTTGCAGTGGGTATTCAGACCTCTATGTGTCACTGACTTTGCCAACAATGCAATTTCCTAAGCCTTCCCCTCAGTTACCATGCATTTCAAAATTCTAGTGAGCAACCTTGTTTCCTTGTCTCTCTAAGATGTTGAACTGCGTAGTTATCTTCATCATGTGAGCCTCCTAATATGCATTTCATAGGTCTAGTGAGCAAGGGATCATCTCTATGTCACTGAAGTTCTCAACTACGAAATTCACTAAGCCTTTCTCTCAATCATTTCACACTGTGTAGTTATAGTGACTATTCATGCTCCTCCTGCTGATTGAGATCCCTCACTATGTAATCCTTTGTCCTTACTTTCTCCCTACTACACATTATGTAGTTTTAGTGGACAATGGATCCTTCTTTTGTTCCTTGTGATTCCCAACTGCGTAATCCCTGTCTCTTCCTTCTTTGACACTCCTCACTATGGATCATCAGGCAAAAATCTCAGTACCTTCCCTCCTAGACTCCCTCACTATGCAAGAAGTCTTCTCATGCCCTCTTCTATTGTGCATTATGCAGTTCCAGTCAGTAGTGAAGCCTCCCTGAGTCCTCACAATCCTCAACTACGCAACTCCTAGGCTCTTGCTCTCAAAACCCTTGCATGTTTCTCATCTATATCAACATCTTCCATCAGTAAGGAGAGGTATAATAGGTGGCTTTCGGATTGATGTTTGCTTTTCATGAGTGGTCTCCATCTGCAGGTATCATCATCAAAACATGGTATGGTAATTAGTAAGAGAGGCCATCAAGGAGAGGTTATGGGATAACACTTGTGAATAAGGAACGGAGGAAGAACCATCATGAAGAACCAAAATAAACCTTGGATCAAGACAAAGAAGCTAACTTGAAAGGTTTCAACATTCACCTAGACCCTTTAGAGGGTGAAATGAAGAACAAGTAAAGATCTATCATGAGGAATTCAAATTCAAAGCAACAAGAAGAGTATCTTGGAAATTCCACATCATCATAAAGTTCCATGTCATCATTGCCAAGTTGTTTCTTGTACGAGTTTTATCATAATGTCAAGTGTGTAAATGGGTCTTTCCACATGATGTGGATTGTAATTATGTACTTTCAAAAAATGACAAAATATAAATTTGTGGAAGTCCACGAGTCATATGCGGAATATGAAAAGTCACATGTGGACTAAATCGTCACTATGAAAATTCCAAGAGTCTTGTAGAAGTTCAAAAGTCACTTGGAAGTCCAATTGTCATGGGGTAAGATCAAGAGTCATAAGGATATGAAATGGAATTCCTCTTGTTATAAATACACCCTCGTAACTTAAGCAAATGGATTTTTGAGGCTTAAGCTTTGGAGATATAGCCTTGGCTTCTCTAGCTTGGCAAAGGAGAGAAAATCATTATTTAAAGCAAGAAGTGACTTAATGTTCCACTATTGGAGCTAGTGTCTCACCATTGTAATTTTGTACTTGGATCTTACACCTAATAATTAGAATTTTTCCAAGCTAACACATTTTCATGCATGTATCATGAATATTGTAAGACTACTCTTTGGATATTTGAGGTATATGTTATGTCCATATGTACTAAAGAAATTGAAATACTTCATTAGCTTTGGTGCTTATCTTGTTGAATGTTTGTTGTATTTATTTAATGAGCATCGTGCATATGTAAAGTACTTAGCTAGATTTAAACAAACCTTTCCTTTTTCTCGTGTGCCTCTCTTAAGATAATACTATTAATTTCCTTCTAGAGAATCACTTGTTACTTCCCTCTCGCAAAAGTATCCTTATACACATTTCTATTGGTGTTTCACAGTGTTAACTTACTCAATGATTTCAAAGGTTATATGCATACTCACTTATGGTGGCTAGACCAATACTCTGGATTGGGTGCTTACCCTAAATGGTGTGAGGTTTAATTGGGACTTCATTCTGGGGAGACCACCTTGGTTAACGAATTTTCAGCACCATTAATAGTTGGTGCTAGAAGGAGGGCCAGCTGACACGTTGTTCCCGTTGAGTCTATTTTCAATATCTTATCTTCAATGGATCATTCCTAAATCATACTCCCGAGATGTTCTTCTAATAATTCTAATTGCAAACTTTTAATTCCCACAAAACCTTTTCATAACTTGTATCAATTGAAGTTCTATGTCGAGGGTGGTACATCAATAACCGAGCATACATCTCATTTTCTCAAGTTTTGTGAATCTTATGAAATCAATTATGAAGATGTTTCTTGTGTAATTTTCTTCCTCACACTTGAAGGTTGAGTTAGTATATGGTATCATACTTTACTATCCACTTCCATTCATTCATTTGAACAACTTTTCAAGGAGATTCATCCATATTTTGACAAGTATGATTACCAAGAAGTTCATGAAAGAATTAATCAACTAAGAATGAATTCTAATGAATTAGTAGAGGATTTTCCAATATATTTCTTCCCCTGCATTGTGATTTTTTTGAATAATATCTACACTAGGATTTCTTAAAAGAAGAATTTCAACATTTGGTCCAAATATCCTTGAAACATTGTGCATATAAATCCTTGGGTGATCGTGATATCCCAACATTTGAAAACCATGAGACGCCTTTAATTTCATAAGAGGAACCTACTATTCTTTTTTTTCCTTGTCCTCCTCCTTTCTCGGTCCAATCTGGGTGTCTCCTTGTGATGATGCTGAAGTTTGGAAATCTAGGAATCAAATTATTAATCCCTCTTTTCAAACTTCAACAACTTCCCATGATTTAGATCCGATTGAAGAAAAGTTGGACTAGTTCATGAAGCCTATGGTGAAGACCAATCCCTTTATTTTTTAAGATGACATTGGATTGAAACTATGGTCCCTTCAAGGGATACTTATCATCCTCTATCATCTCTCTCTCGTGATCCCTTGTCCCTTGATCCACTTGATCAGTCTCTTCCAAACTCTCTTGATTTTCATCTCACCGGTCCAAACAATGATCAGGTGCAAGGTAGTCACATTTCATAGGGAGAAGAGAAGAAAGGTGGTGATACTTTTGGCCTCTATTCTCTATTTCAAATTCCTCTATGTCAAAATGATGCTTCTGCATTCCTTTTTGATCAATAATTTTAACATCCTGGTAATCATTCAAATTAAACTAAATCCCTTAATCATAATGAAGTCTTGGGAAGCCATCACTCTGACAATAATGACTCCAACAACATGCATGGTGATGAGTGCTCAAGTAAATTGGATGATATTTCAAAAGAGAATTTGCATTTGTGAAGCTTTGATATGGAATCTTATCTAATCATAAAAGAGTTTCTCACTAGAATTTCTTCCTCAACTCACCAACCCTTATGTGGAGATGTGTGTAGTAAATCAATTAATATATCATGTTCTTCTAATTCCCTTTCTAATGAATCAAATTTTAAATCCACACAAGGTGATAATGTGTCCCATGATGAAGAAGATGATACGGTAATTGTTGAACATGTTTCTTACCATTTGGGTAATCTATTTGGTGATGTTAAGACATTTGATGAGACTGATCCCAACAAATGTCATCTGATTCGTAATGTTCCCGCTAAAATAATTAATGATCGTTTCTTTTACACAAATGTTGATCTGATCAAGTTTTTAAAATTCAATAATTTAATATTTAAAAGTTTAGGGATTTGTGAGGTAGTCACAACACTTCAACTTCGATTGATGGTTATTTCAGGATCTCGCAATCTTGATGAGCTCTCTAAATTGGGCTAGAATAGAATTCTCTCACATAACCCTTTTCTCAACATTGTTTCATTGGATGTAAGCTCTTTCTTGAAAGATTTTCAGCATTTTCAAGTTAATTTTCTTAATCCTCAAGATAGATTTTCCATTCAGGTAGAAGATTCTTGTATGGATAATTCTTCTTTATGCAAATCCTTGTATAAAATTCAGGATTGGAGCACATACCTTTCTTGGATGTATATAGCTTTGAAATATGTCATCCTAACAAAGATCATAATTCCTTGAAATATTCATTCTTTTCAAACTTCTCCTTGGACAATCAGCTCCCAAAATTTATTGTGAATTTCATGAAGCTAATCATTCTCGTTTTGGCCCAATCAATCTTTTTGAGTAGCATTCAATGCTCGAATCATTTAGTGGATCAAAAACCTCATGATGATATAAATACTATATTAGATTGGACATATCCTCCTAAACTTTTGTCAACAAGTTGTTTTAATCGGTTTCCCAAATTTACAAGGCCAGCGGTTGCTTTTAATTGCCCAAGCTTTCATATTACTATTCTAGTATGGAATTGGACACAAAGGGAACTGATCAAGAATCAATGATCATGTATGTCAAGCTAACAACTTGATCATAACACTAAGTCTAATAGTTGTCATTCTAATAATCATTTTCTCACTAGTATATCAGATGATAGTTGTTTTCTATTGATTGAACTTGTTGAACCCATTGATATTTATGATTTACCATTTCACTATTTAGATACTTTTCAAACATTCAAGGAACTTTAGCTTTGTTGATGGCTATGTCAGGTTCTCACTATTTTGAAAAGGTTTTTGAATGAGATCAGGCTATCTACCTTTTGCAATATTCCCCCCATGATTCAGATGTGCTAATTGAAAGTTCATTCTCCCATGAGTTTCATGTTTTTCAAAAGGATCATCTTGGATTTCATGGTCAAATCTATTATTGGATGAAAACATCCTAATTATCAAGCTCTGTCACTAATAATAACTTTTTATCTTTCATGTTGTTTGGTAAGAATGAAAACATAAACGAAGGTATATTCATAGGAAGTTTTTGAGGTTGGTATGACTAATTATCAAATCTAAAAGATAAGGATGTAGGTTGGTTAAATCTAGTTGTTATGGCACGTATTTCTACCGATAGGAAAAACCTTCGATCTTTTTTGCAAGCTATTTAAGTTCTTGTCTTCTCTTTTGCAAATAGATTTATATTAGTTTTAATTGCTCGTATCTTTGTGTTTGCAAGTTCAAAACAACTATGGTGGTGTTGAAGCCTCGAAAATCGCTGCAACAACATAGGGGATAACCACCCGGTCCGGACCTTAGTACAGCTCCTTTTCCGTTTGGAATAGTGGCTCCGACTGGGGATAATGGGACCAGTTTCCCAGAAGTGGATAAATGGGATGGATGGGTGATTATAAACTATAAAGCGATTAGCGACGACTAAAAACAACTAAAACTATTATAATAACTATGATCTATGATCCCGGGGACTTATTGAGCTCTAAAGCGTGGCGTTAGGTGGTCTGTGTCTAAAGACAGGCATATAGATGACTCCATCTTTAAGGCATAGATGTTAATTCATTCAAGATTGCTGTGTCTAAATAGTTAAACAAAGCGATTAAAACCAGATTACCACACTTTATCATTTATATCATTGTCACATGCATGATTGAAAGGAAAGGCACATCATAAAACATCCAATACTGGAATGAATAAATATCTGCTGTTACAGCGCATGCATATAATCAACAATAGCAAAAATAATCACATAACAATTCATATAAAAGGAATGAATTCAGACATAGATAGAAATACCATATGAGCTGCGTGACACTCCCAAATATCAATCGCTATTTTTAGTTCTTCCTTCAACGCAAAAAAAACATCTTCAACAACGACAATAGTGCACAATTGCATAAAGAAGCTTCCTTGTTAAATTAAGAACAATTGGCCCAGTTTCATAAAAGAATATTGACTGAAGCACAATAGTGCAAAATTCAGTCTATTAAGTCTGTTACAAAACTTTACGACCCTTTCCAAAACAATGAAAGGGTCTATAAATACTAAACTAATCTAAATATCTAATAAACAGAAATCCTACATAATTGGCATCAATAAATATTGATTGTATTTGCTGGAGGGATCTGGCAATCGGCGACATGATTCATCAGGTAGGCTGCTTGCCTTTAAACCTGAGCTGACTTGTCGCAAGCATTGGCTCTACTTCAGGTGGTTTGTTGAGAAGCGAACTGAGCTGGGCAGCATAGGTGGCATCTTGAATGTCGGGAATTATACACTCGATTGCATCTGTTAAACACTTAAGGGCGGCTCTCTGTGTGTGCGGCTTAATCAGGAAAAGCCAATATGCATCAAAGGTCAAACTGTTAACCCCAGCGATTAATCTCCCCTTTTCCTCCAAGTCAGATAACACATTTGCTCCAGCAGGTTTGTTGTTGTTATCTTTCCAGGCGTACATTGGGAGATCATATTTGCCAAGTAGAGAGTGTTGTTAACCAGATCAACTAGGTTGCTGGAGGTTGATTTACACCTTGAAGCTGCCCTTTCTGCTTTCATTACCTGTGTGTGCCATTCTATAAAAAGTATGTCTTTATATGTTTCTGAAATCTTGGGCAAATTTGCTTCTCTCCCTTGATCAGAATCTTGCCAGTCAAGATATCCACTTATGATCTCATCGGCCTGGTCTAACTCATTCCTGGCCTTCTCTACCTGCTGATTAATGGATGTAGTTAACTCACACAATGGCTCTGCCTCAGTGAGTTGTTGACAAAGGAGCCTAATTTGTGATATCAGTGCATTGTTTATTAGTGATGCTTCCTTTCTGAACTCATCCACCTGTGGAGCGCCTTTGATTATTTCAAGCTGCGATGACAATTGAGCGATTTGCTCATCCTTTGTTTTCATCATTTGCTCATTTGTTGCTCTCAATTGTGCCAATGCTTCCGACAATTCCTTTTGTTTCTGGATTGCATTTTGGTCAATCCTTTGCCTTTCTTCCTGCAATTGCTGGGTTAATTGATCATTCATTTGCTGTTGTACCAACAACTGCTCCTCTGCTTGCGTTGCCTTCTGCTTTGTCTCGGTCAATTCTGCCTGTATTGCAAAAATTTCTTGGTCCTTAGTCTTCAGTAGAAGACTTACCTCTGATGCCTTATCAATAGTCGCTGCAGAATAAGCTCCTGCATACTGTGACAGCTTTGTTAGGTCATCGGAGGGGTCCAATTCCTCCTTCCATACTACATTACCCGTGACTGTTTGCTCAGGAAAGATAGAAGGTTGATCAGTCCTTCGCCTTTTCCTTGATCGCTTTACAACTGCTCTATGCCTTGGGCTGTAGAAAACATCCAAGGGAGGAATATCTTCCACCTGGAGAACGATTTGATCGGAAGGGTCTTTAGGAATTACCTCAACATTCTTAGAAATGGGTGGGCCGCTGGTTCCGCTTAGAACCTGAGGAGAAGTGATGTCCTGTGTGTCATTTGTTTTGGAGGTGTCCGTATCTTTGGAAAATTCCATTCCACTGATAATAGAGTCCAATTGCTTCCACTGTTGGAGCAATTCGGGATCAATGGTGGTTTGTTTCTGCTTCTCGGCTTGGGACTCGCTCCGCTCTTTTTCCTGCTCTTTCCTCTGCTGCTCCTCTTGCTCTCCCCTCTGTTTTTCTTCTTGTTCCCTTTTCTGCCTATCTGCCAGTTCTTTTTTCTGTTTCTCCTCTTGTTCCATTTGTGCTCTCTGCTGTTTTTCTGCTTGTTCTTTCTTTTGCCTTTCCGCTTGTTCTTTTCTCTGCCTTTCTGCCTGTTGCTTCTTTTGCCTTTCCTCCTGTTGCTTCTTCTGATATTTTGTTATAACAGGAGGCTGGCTTGACTGTTGCCGACCAGGCTCGCTTGAAGATGTCGCTGGGGTTGTTGCCAGCAAATCTAGAGGCAAAGTTTGCAACCTCTGCTCTCTAAGTTTATTGAAGTCAGTTAACCCTTCATCATTATATTTCAATCGAGCAAGTTCTTTAGCTTGACCTATTGTTTCGACTGAAACAAATAGGTCGTCAAACCAATCCTCTTGATGGTCAAATTTTGTTAATTTGGCCTGTTCCAATGCAGTATAGGCAGTTTGCTTTGGATCATATAGCCTATTTGGGATAGTGGCCAGGGTTAAGGACTGAATCTTTGTGGCTTCCTTTTCTGCATGTTTGAGATCATGCAGAGTATAGACACCAATTCTCAAGGGAAAAGAGGGCCAGCCCCTCTTCTTTTCTTTCTTGAGAGTCTGTGTAGTACTCTCTGCCATAATTTGATAGGCGATTTCTCTTGCTAGCAGTTTATCTGGAATATACAAAGGGAGAACATGCGGATTGGCTTGGCTACCGAAAACCCTAATGTAGGTAAATCTCTCTTCTCCAAACCAACTCGCTACCGCCGGTAAATCAAAGGAAGCTAGATAGGAGATTTTGGGAATGGGCTTATCAAAAATAGAATAATGAATGGGAACCATAAAGCCATTGCAGATTTGGTACAAATGGTGCTTGTAAGAATATTTCCACAATTTCTGGTGGTATATATGAATGGGTGAGGGGTCTTGGGCAGTCCACCTCCAACCGAGGATGGGAAACTCAGAATTGAAACATAATGTATCTAAAATATATGCACTGTAATAAAACGGGGGAATTTTCCTTTCAGTGACAACAGAATTAGTTCTAAAATCACGAACAGCTACGGCTAGCTTATCAGAGAAAATAGTGGCCCAATCCATAATTATGATGTTTACTGCTGCTTCCATTAGAGGAACCATCTCTATGGTAAAGTTAGCAGAGTCATGTAATCCCCATAGCCTACACATCATTATCCCCGCATAGCAATAGGGGGAAGCCAAAGAATCGACTGAGTACTTACCGGAAAACTCGTGCTTGTGTTTGGCTGGATTCTGCCTCCAATCCCGGATGGGTTCGGATTCCACTTCATTATCACTTGCAAATTTCTCCAGGAACGTCTTTTTATACACTTTCTCTGGCTCAGGCAAATGATACATTTGCCTTAGATGCTCTGGCTTGAACGATCCAAAAATCCTCCCATCTCTGGTGCTAAAAGTTCTGTCGAGGATTGGAATTTCCTCAATTGCCCATCGCACAACGTCTGTGTAGGGGAGAATCTGTTCTCTGGCCGCTATCCTGTGAAGGAAAGAGTCGGCTAAATCTTTGAGAGTGCAATCAGACTTGCGAGTAGGATCCGCAGTAGCTTCCGTCACTGTCTTTTCTGGTTGTTCGGCTTCAATCAAATTGTACGTGCCTTGCCATGTAGCTCTGGTAAGACCCGTGCATGTAGTATCTGATATTAAGCCCTTCTTTTTATCTGCGGCAGCTTGTCCTGTAACTGATGTAGCAGCGGAACCCGTGGTCTTCTTAGATTTCTTTCCCATCTTGCTCAGGCTTCTCTCGAAAGATGAATTCTGCACAAAGGCAAGAAAAACCGTAACATAGAAATATAATAATGAGGACCTATGGTGGGAGAGATATATCAATCGAAGCGTGCTGAGAGATTAACTCTCAAAAATGGCTGCGGATCCAATCAATGAGAAGATATTACAGATATATTAAATTTCCGTTTAAGGGCTGCTACTCCTTAAATGCTTATTACACCGTTATCCGGCTGAATGACTCCCTTAAGCATGCAATGGATGTTTTGGCGGTTGAGCGCAGGTGATCGTTAATCGAAGGGGAAAAACTTTAAATATGAATACATCACCTTATCCCTCCATTTAACGGCTTTTTCGAAATCCGCGCTCTATCGATCGGATATCAATAATACTTTAGATCTTCAAGCTATGCCTTTTTGAAATTCCGATCGCCGATAGCGATATCGCATCGCTTTAGGAGAATAGGTATTATATAATCATAAGCATAGGATCCTCCCGAACGCCGATTGCGACGTCGCATCGGATTAGTGTGAAGAAATATAACAAGGTACATTTAGAGTGCATTGCCGATCCTCCCGAATGTTGATATCGCATCGCATCGGGGGTAAGATCTGGGCGCCTTATTAATGTGCATGGGATGTTGCCGACTGCTGATTGCGTAATTGCATCGGATCGGAGTAAATGACTTAAGATGCTTTGACCGCATACGAAGTATCGCCGATAGCCGATCGCCGATATCGCGTCGCGTCGGAGCTTATGTTATGTGCGTTTTTAAGATGTGTATGGAGTATTGCCGATCGCCGATAGCGAAATCGCATCGGCGGAGACCAATGTGACACTTATATGCGTTTTCCATGTTATTGCGATATGCGATCTTGCGATCGCTTTATCGCAATAATAAAAGATTGTTTTATTTGTTGAAAAATGGTTGTTCGAAAGGCTTAAATAAATGAGCTCATTTGATTATCAGACCCTTTTGAACTATAGAAGTATTGATACCAATTAAACTTTCAAAGGGACCCATTCCATATGTTAAAATAAAAAATGATATGAAATGGGGGGTTGTTGTAGAGCACAACAATTGGCGATTCGCTGGAAGAACCAGTTATCTCTGGAACTGATAAAAACACTTAAGATTTTTCAAATAGAGTCTCAATCAAAAGGGGAAAATTCTAATATAACTAGATTTCTATATATTCTAAGAAAGATGAAACTATTTTGTTAACTTCCTCTTTTTAAGAAAATAAATACATTCTAAGTTTAAAATAGGCCTTTATTGGTTTATAATGATAAAATAGAAAATCTTTCCAAATCAGCTTTTAAAATGAACTCCTCTGTCATAGGTAGAGCCTCTGCTGCCAGCAAACATTTATAGTTTCGACAGGGATACCTTTTAACCATGTGATTGTCCATTGTCCCATCCAATTAAGAGTGTGATTAACAGAATGAATTCAAAATATGTTTTCATATTTTGTACTTCATTTCCTTTTCTGTTGTTGATAAGATAAAAAGCCATTGTCCTGGTTTGGTGGCCAGCTATTGACAATGCCATTCACTGATAGTAGTCTAACTGAACAAGCTGGCTCGTGATGAGACCCCTTGTCTTGTAATTTCAAGCCATTACCCTGTTTTGGTTTGCAGTATTGGTAATGTCAGATAAACTATTTCTCTATGAACATGGTAAGCAGGCTTGTAATAAGACCTCTTATCTTTAATATCTTATATTTTAGAATTACACTCTGAATAATCATAAACTTTAGTGAATGGGGTGAACAAATTTCTCCTTAAGAGTAAATGGATGACAGGGTAAGAGTTGAAGATGCTGAGATTGGATTGATTTCTATCTTGATATTGATAACCTTTTGAGACCAATTTGAAAACAGAAAATGATTTACAATATTTCTATGCTTTGAGAGGAGTTGACAAAACTTGAATTGTGATTTCAGAATATAATGATATCTAATTTCCTAGAAATTATCCTTTTTGGTTAAAAGTTCTATTATTTAAAAGAAAATGTTTATACTAGTTCTGTGGGACAACTTTTCAAACACAGCAAAAGGTCAATGGAAGATATCTCACAACCTTATTTTCTAAAAGTCCTACAAACTATAAAATCCTACTGAAATGAAAGGAGAAGGGGTTACCTCCTCAGTTAAAGAATTTCTTCAAGATAAGGCCATTAACAGGGAGAGAATCTCTCAAACCTGATAAATCTTGCAATATAAAGGTTGAATGGCCTATCTTGTCACAGATCTGAAATGGTCCAAGCCACAACTTCTGGAACTTGGAGTGTTTACCCTTGTCTTCATGGGCTTTGTCCCATTTCAGAACTAAATCACCGACTTGGAATTGTTTTGAACCGGATGAGACTGAATCAAAAGCTGCTTTGATGACTTGCTGATGTCTGGAATGGATAACCTTGGCTTTTTCTCTTTCCTCCTCTAATTTTAGAATCTGGTCATGTCTAAACTGAATAGAAGAGGAAGGAGTTTCCTCAAGAAACTGTACTAGGGCTAAAGAAGGAATAACAAGATTTGTGGGTAGGATTGCTTCTTTTCCATATACAAGATTAAACGGAGAAGTTCCCATAGAAGCTTTCTGTGTTATCCTATCAGCCCATAATGCAAACACTAAGGATTTGTGCCAATTTCTCTGATTTTGTTCGATAGTTCGCTTGATGATTTTAATCAGATTCTTATTAGTAGACTCCGCTAAACCATTACCTTGGGGATAATAATTAGCAGAATATTTTAACTTAAATCCTCTTTTAATGGCAAAATCAAACATAGCATTGCCTGAGAAATAGGAAGCATTATCAAAAACAAGAGCATTTGGGACACCAAAGCTGGTAATGATGAATTGGTCTATGAATTCAATGATTGCTTCAGAATTTGTTGTCTTTAAAGGGATTGCCTCAACCCACTTTGTAAAGTAATCGGTAGCAGTAAGGATATACTTATGCTGTTTGGAAGATGCTGGAGTAATCTCCCCAATGATTTCCAATTCCCATTGCTCAAATGGTTGTTCAATGTTGACTGGTTGCAGAGGGAAGGCTGATTTACGTTGTCTTCCACTAGCAGTTTGACAATTGAGACATTTCCTTACATACTCGTGGGCATCTTTAAACAAAGTAGGCCAATAGTAACCAGCATGAATAATTTTGTGAGCTGTTGTGTCAGCTCCGAAATGTCCTCCTGCTGGTCCATCATGTAACTCCTGCAAAACCTTTTGGGCTTCAGGTTTCTCAAGGCATCTTAACAAGATAGAATCATAATTCTGCCTAAAAAGCACGTCATCAATAATTGTAAAATTTTTCGCTTTTAACCTAATGGCCCTTTTGTTTTTGTAAGACAAATTCGGAGGTGCATAACCATTCTTTAAATAAAAAATTAAATCTGCATATTGAGATCCAGAATCAGTAACACTTATCTGATTAATTTCTTGAGTTTGATCTGTATCGCTTGATTCTGGAATGTTGGATGCTCCTACCAATATCCTGCAAAAACCTTGGCCCCTAACAATCTTTGCTGGCTTAATTTCTAAGTCATACTCTTGAAGCGCTGTGACCCAATTTGCCCTTTTTTCACCCAGCTCTTTTTGGATTAATAGTTGCCTAACTGCCGGGAAAGGAACTATCACTTTTGTGTGGGTTTTCAAAAGGAAGGGCCTATAATGTTTGACTGCTTTAAATACAGCAAAGGCTTGTTTCTCTACATCGGAGTAATTCAATTCGGCACCCTGAAGATTTGAGCTAAAGAATGAAATGGGTGCTTCCAAATTGTGAGCATTTAGCTGCATGAGAACTGCAGCATAAGACACGTCGGATGCAATGGTATACAAGGTAAAATGATTAGAAAAATTTGGAGTATTCAAGGCTAGGGCATTGATTATTGATTGCTTGATTATATCAAAAGCTTGCTTTTCTGCTGATCCCCACTTGAAGACTGAATTCTTCTTGATCATTGTCTGAAGTGGTAATATAATTTGAGAAAAATCTGGAACAAATCGTTTAACAAAATTGATCTGGCCTAAAAATGACTGCATCGACTTTTTATTGTGTGGGAAAGGGGTTTCAGAGATTTCCTTGATCCGATCAAGATCGATATAAATGCCATCTTTGGATACAATAAAACCTAAGAGTTTTCCTTGATCAAGAGAAAAGAAAGACTTTTTAGGGTTCAGAGAAATACCATATCTTTTGCAGCGCTGAAAGATTTGATTTAGATCATGCAAATGATTATACCTCTTCTTAGAGAATACAGTAATATCGTCTAAATAGACGACTATTGTTCGATTAATCAACCCTCTAAAGGCTATATCCATAGCTCTCTGGAATGTCGCTCCTGCATTTATAAGTCCGAAAGGCATTTTCTGATACGCATATGTTCCCCATTTTGTTCTGAATGTGGTTTTAAGTTGGTCATCAGGATGAACCAGAACTTGGTTATATCCTGAGAATCCATCAAGAAAGGACATCAATTCAGAGCCTGCTACTGATTGGAGTATTTGCTCCATAGTAGGTAATGGGAAGTTATCTTTCAAGCTCGCTTTGTTTAAATTTCTGAAATCGATACAAATTCGAATGTCGCCATTTTTCTTTCTGACTGACACCATATTAGAGACCCAGTTTGAGTGTCGGACACGAAAAATAATCTTGGCTTTCAAGATCTTGTTAAGTTCCGACTTTATCTAACCCTCTAAATTTGGATGTATTTTTCTTAATTTCTGCTGAATCGGTTTCTGATCAGGAAGCATAGGAATGGTATGCTGGATAATAGATGTATCATATGTCTTCAAATCATCATACTTCCAAGCAAAGACCTGTTTGTTTTTTCTTAACAGTTTAATAAATGCCTCCTTTTCCTCCAAGGAAAGTCCTAATCCTAAATTAATGTTTTGAGGATGATGATCAGTACCTAGATTTATCAATTCAAACCTAAGGGTAGAACTTTGGAGCTTTGCATTGATTACAGGTTTAAACCTGTCTTTGATATCATAAAGATCTTCGAGCTTTACCACTGGTTTAGGAATTGAATTTTCCTGAGGTGTTTCTTTCATTTGTAGATCATGGTCATTTTCCTCAATAATTTGATCGTCATAGGACTTTTCAGAAGTTAGAAATTGCAAAATATCTTCATCATGGTTAAATACTCTCCAATTAGTGACATTGTCGGGAATTGAAGGCCTAAAAATTAATTCTATGGAAAATATATCAAGGCTGTAGTCTTCAGAAGGTAGGAGCTTGGAAGCTACATTGGCTAGTAGGTCGGCTGCCGAGTTTTGCGACCTAGGAATGGAGGAAATGTTAAATGCTGAAAAGTGTGAGGTAAGATCCTGTACTAGTGATTGATAATGCTTGAGGTGATTTGAAAGACAATGAATTGCATTCCTCACCTGTTTAACAATAATTTCCGAATCGCCGAATACTTTTAGATATTGCACTTTAAGGCTGATTGCTTTATATAATCCCTGGATCAAAGCTTCATATTCGGTTGTGTTGTTAGTGCATTCAAATTCTAACCTACAAGACAGCATTGTCTTTTCTCCTTGTGGACTAACCAAAATGCAACCTGCTCCTGAGCCCTCGCTGGACTTAGAGCCATCAAAATATAAAGACCAAAATAAAGAAGTATTAACAAAAGTATTTACATTTTCCTCAGCATCATTAAAACATCTAGACTTATCAGTTTGTGAAAAATTTTCAATCTGAGATGTAAAATGATTGACTGAAAAAGGAGATGGTTGGGCAACAAAGTTGCCAAAAAATGACTCTGACGAATAATTCCCCAGAATGTTGTTGTTGAATGCTACAGGTTGGTTTTCTTGCTCAAATTCAGTAACTGTGTGGGTCATGTGCTTCTCTCGATCGATCCTTATTTGATTTGGCTTTCCCTTGTAGGGAAGCCACATATGTGACCAATCGGTGGAAATATACCCATGCAATTTCTCGGACCAATCCCTACTCAGAATTAAACCGTAAAATTCAGGTATATCGGCTATTAGGATGTCAATTCTCTGTACAACTCTAGGATCGGCAGACAACCTGATAGTTACGGAATTAATTTCTCCCACAACCTGCACTTTGGTCCTGTCCAACTGTACAATATGAATAGCAGACTTCTGGGGTTCAATGTTCAGTTTAGAGCAAACTGAAGCTGGCATTATGTTAGATGATGCCCCTGAGTCAATTAAACAGTTGTGCAGGTTTCTGTTATAAATCTCATAGGTCAGCAGGAAGGGTGGAGTATGAGAATTCGATCTATCTCCGATTAGAACTGAATCGGTAGCCTCAACCATACCTGGAGGAGGTTGGCCTGAATCATTAGCAGCTTTTGCACTGGGAAGGGGTGTAGAGGGAACAGCATTCAATTCTTTAAGAAGTAATTTTTTCTGATGCTTTAATTTACTAAGCTCAAACATAGTTATGTTTGCTTTAGTTTTCTTCATGTCATCAACAATGTTATATTCCATTGAATCGGATACCACTAATGTTTTGGATGTTGAAAGAGAATTAGAAGTTGAAGGCTGGTTTTGGGGACCTACTACAGATGATTTCTCTGGGGGAACTTTTTCCTTTGTTGTGGTAGCACCTGCACTCCTTTTCTTTGAAGTTGCCTGGGCAGGTTCAGAAGTACTTTTACTTCTTGTAGTAACCGGGAAGGCTTCTTCTTCGTTATCGGTATCAGAGTTAGGGAGTATAAAATCCCACATTCCGTGGCATTCAGCTACTTCTTCTTCATCATCAGTTTGTGAGGTCATTTCCTCTTCCTCTTCTTCTTGCTCTGAATCTGCGTTAGATATGACATTAGGTGGCTTTGTTTCAGTTTTCTTAAAAGTCCTAAATGGTCTTTTGTTTGAGGTTTCTGCCACCTGCTTCTTTATTTCAACCATTTCGTTAGACAAAGTTTTCAGGACTTTTTGCAAACCCTCCATGTCGTATGGGTCTTTCGGGGTTTTCTTCTTGGAATCCTCTTTAAATGAGACTTTTTTGGCTTTTCTATCTTCCAAAGCAGCTTTCTTTTCTAGAGCATTGATGCGCTTTTCCACAGCAAGTGCTTCTCTCATGTTTTCAGCTAAGGTAGGTTTCCCAGCCCTGTCTACAAAAATGGCTATATTGGTAGGTAGGGCGGTAATATACCATTCGCTTCGAATTTGTTCACTTGGTTTGGAAGCTGTAGGGATTTTATTCAGGAGTTTATTAAATCTGGCGTTAAATTCCTTTATTGGTTCCCTATGCTCTATTCTCAGATTGGAGAGGTCATTTATTAAAGTAGCTAAGGACCTATCATCTCCATATTTGGTAAGAAACTGCTCTTGGCAAGTGTTCCAACTGGTAATTGAACCAGAGGGTAAGGAAAAATACCAGGATCCCGCTGATCCTTGCAAGGTGTACGGGAAGAGTCTAACAACAACATCTTGTTCTGTTACTCCTTTCAAGTTGACTGCTAACATTAAATTATTAATGTGTTCTTCAGCCTGGGTCCCGTCATCTGGGTTAAATTTAGGTAGCCATTTTTCAGGAGCATCCGGTAAAGGATGCAATGGTGCAGGCATGTTGACTGCACCTGGCCTAGTCCATGGATCTGCCATTATAATAGCAACAGTGGTTGATACTACTGTTGGAATTCCAGATGTATGGGAAGGAATTAATGATGAGGAGTGAATAGGTTGGGATGTTGAGGTTTCTAATCCCTGGTGAACGACAATATGTAATGGGGAAGTGGATGGTTGACTTTGCAGAGGGGAAGATGCAATGGAGGATGTGGATGAAAGCTCTCCACTATCAGATCCTTCAGTAATTTTCTTCGCCTTTTTCCTTCTGGGTAAAGGGAACTCGGTAGGTTCAATATCGAGTTTTTCGCTCTGAAGTCTGGTGAGAGGATGAGTTAAATTGAACTGCGAAGTCGTACTGCTTTGTGATACTTCAGATTTCTGTGGTGAAATCGAGAAGCTCTGAAGTTTGTGGATTAGAGACTGGACTTCAGGTGATTCAAGACTCAATTGTTCTGGAGTATGATGAGTTTGAGCAGTGGTAGTTGATTCCCCTTCTCCTTGTTTGGATACCGGCGAACCAGTATGCAAATAGGAAGATAGAGGGGATACGGAGGGAGAATTACTCTTAGAAAGGCTTATAGGTTTTGACTTATGTGCCATTCACAGTTTATGGCCCTCCTTCTAGCGCCAAAAATGTTGAAGCCTCGAAAATCGCTGCAACAACATAGGGGATAACCACCCGGTCCGGACCTTAGTACAGCTCCTTTTCCGTTTGGAATAGTGGCTCCGACTGGGGATAATGGGACCAGTTTCCCAAAAGTGGATAAATGGGATGGATGGGTGATTATAAACTACGTTAGTGACGAGCGAATAACTAAAACTATTGACGAGAATATAATAACTATGATCTATCCCGGGGACTTATTGAGCTCTAAAGCGTGGCGTTAGGTGGTCTGTGTCTAAAGACAGGCATATAGATGACTCCATCTTTAAGGCATAGATGTTAATTCATTCAAGATTGTTGTGTCTAAATAGTTAAACAAAGCGATTAAAACCAGATTACCACACTTTATTATTTATATCATTGTCACATGCATGATTGAAAGGAAAGGCACATCATAAAACATCCAATAGTGGAATGAATAAAGATCTGTTGTTACAGCGCATGCATATAATCAACAATAGCAAAAATAATCACATAACAATTCATATAAAAGGAATGAATTCAGACATAGATAGAAATACCATATGAGCTGCGTGACACTCCCAAATATCAATCGCTATTTATAGTTCTTCCTTCAACGCAAAAAAAACATCTTCAACAACGACAATAGTGCACAATTGCATAAAGAAGCTTCCTTGTTAAATTAAGAACAATTGGCCCAGTTTCATAAAAGAATATTGACTGAAGCACAATAGTGCAAACTTCAGTCTATTAAGTCTGTTACAAAACTTTACGACCCTTTCCAAAACAATGAAAGGGTCTATAAATACTAAACTAATCTAAATATCTAATAAACAGAAATCCTACATAATTGGCATCAATAAATATTGATTGTATTCGCTGGAGCGATCTGGCAATCGGCGACATGATTCATCAGGTAGGCTGCTTGCCTTTAAACCTGAGCTGACTTGTCGCAAGCATTGGCTCTACTTCAGGTGGTTTGTTGAGAAGCGAACTGAGCTGGGCAGCATAGGTGGCATCTTGAATGTCGGGAATTATACACCCGATTGCATCTGTTAAACACTTAAGGGCAGCTCTCTGTGTGTGCGGCTTAATCAGGAAAAGTCAATATGCATCGAAGGTCAAACTGTTAACCCCAGCGATTAATCTCCCCTTTTCCTCCAAGTCAGGATAACACGTTTGCTCCAGCAGGTTTGTTGTTTTTATCTTTCCAGGCGTACATTGGGAGATCATATTTGCCAAGTAGAAAGTGTTGTTAACCAGATCAACTAGGTTGCTGGAGGTTGATTTACACCTTGAAGCTGCCCTTTCTGCTTTCATTACCTGTGTGTGCCATTCTATAAAAAGTATGTCTTTATATGTTTCTGAAATCTTGGGCAAATTTGCTTCTCTCCCTTGATCAGAATCTTGCTAGTCAAGATATCCACTTATGATCTCATCGGCCTGGTCTAACTCATTCCTGGCCTTCTCTACCTGCTGATTAATGGATTTAGTTAACTCACACAATGGCTCTGCCTCAGTGAGTTGTTGACAAAGGAGCCTAATTTGTGATATCAGTGCATTGTTTATTAGTGATGCTTCCTTTCTGAACTCATCCACCTGTGGAGTGCCTTTGATTATTTCAAGCTGCGATGACAATTGAGCGATTTGCTCATCCTTTGTTTTCATCATTTGCTCATTTGCTGCTCTCAATTGTGCCAATGCTTCCGACAATTCCTTTTGTTTCTGGATTGCATTTTGGTCAATCCTTTGCCTTTCTTCCTGCAATTGCTGGGTTAATTGATCATTCATTTGCTGTTGTACCAGCAACTGCTCCTCTGCTTGCGCTGCCTTCTGCTTTGTCTCGGTCAATTCTGCTTGTATTGCAAAAATTTCTTGGTCCTTAGTCTTTAGTAGAAGACTTACCTCTGATGCCTTATCAATAGTCGCTGCAGAATAAGCTCCTGCATACTGTGACAGCTTTGTTAGGTCATCGGAGGGGTCCAATTCCTCCTTCCATACTACATTACCCGTGACTGTTTGCTCAGGAAAGATAGAAGGTTGATCAGTCCTTCGTCTTTTCCTTGATCGCTTTACAACTGCTCTATGCCTTGGGCTGTAGAAAACATCCAAGGGAGGAATATCTTCCACCTGGAGAACGATTTGATCGGAAGGGTCTTTAGGAATTACCTCAACATCCTTAGAAATGGGTGGGCCGCTGGTTCCGCTTAGAACCTGAGGAGAAGTGATGTCCTGTGTGTCATTTGTTTTGGAGGTGTCCGTATCTTTGGAACATTCCATTCCACTGATAATAGAGTCAAATTGCTTCCACTGTTGGAGCAATTCGGGATCAATGGTGGTTTGTTTCTGCTTCTCGGCTTGGGACTCGCTCTGCTCTTTTTCCTGCTCTTTCCTCTGCTGCTCCTCTTGCTCTCCCCTCTGTTTTTCTTCTTGTTCCCTTTTCTGCCTATCTGCCAGTTCTTTTTTCTGTTTCTCCTCTTGTTCCATTTGCACGCTCTGCTGTTTTTCTGCTTATTCTTTCTTTTGCCTTTCCGCTTGTTCTTTTCTCTGCCTTTCTGCCTGTTGCTTCTTTTGTCTTTCCTCCTGTTGCTTCTTCTAATCTTTTGTTATAACAGGAGGCTGGCTTGACTGTTGCCGACCAGGCTCGCTTGAAGATGTCGCTGGGGTTGTTGCCAGCAAATCTAGAGGCAGAGTTTGCAACCTCTGCTCTCTAAGTTTATTGAAGTCAGTTAACCCTTCGTCATTATATTTCAATCGAGCAAGTTCTTTAGCTTGACCTATTGTTTCAACTGAAACAAATAGGTCATCAAACCAATCCTCTTGATGGTCAAATTTTGTTAATTTGGCCTGTTCCAATGCAGTATAGGCAGTTTGCTTTGGATCATATAGCCTATTTGGGATAGTGGCTAGGGTTAAGGACTGAATCTTTGTGGCTTCCTTTTCTGCATGTTTGAGATCATGCAGAGTATAGACACCAATTCTCAAGGGAAAAGAGGGCCAGCCCCTCTTCTTTTCTTTCTTGAGAGTCTGTGTAGTACTCTCTGCCATAATTTGATAGGCGATTTCTCTTGCTAGCAGTTTATCTGGAATATACAAAGGGAGAACATGCGGATTGGCTTGGCTGCCGAAAACCCTAATGTAGGTAAATCTCTCTTCTCCAAACCAACTCGCTACCGCCGGTAAATCAAAGGAAGCTAGATAGGAGATTTTGGGAATGGGCTTATCAAAAATAGAATAATGAATGGGAACCATAAAGCCATTGCAGATTTGGTACAAATGGTGCTTGTAAGAAGATTTCCACAATTTATGGTGGTATATATGAATGGGTGAGGGGTCTTGGGCAGTCCACCTCCAACCGAGGACAGGAAACTCAGAATTGAAACATAATGTATCTAAAATATATGCACTGTAATAAAACGGGGGAATTTTCCTTTCAGTGACAACAGAATTAGTTCTAAAATCACGAACAGCTACGGCTAGCTTATCAGAGAGAATAGTGGCCCAATCCATAATTATGTTGTTTACTGCTGCTTCCATTAGAGGAACCATCTCTATGGTAAAGTTAGCAGAGTCATGTAATCCCCATAGCCTACACATCATTATCCCCGCATAGCAATAGGGGGAAGCCAAAGAATCGACTGAGTACTTACCGGAAGACTCGTGCTTGTGTTTGGCTGGATTCTGCCTCCAATCCCGGATGGGTTCGGATTCCACTTCATTATCACTTGCAAATTTCTCCAGGAACGTCTTGTTATACACTTTCTCTGGCTCAGGCAAATGATACATTTGCCTTAGATGCTCTAGCTTGAACGATCCAAAAATCCTCCCATCTCTGGTGCTAAAAGTTCTGTCGAGGATTGGAATTTCCTCAATTGCCCATCGCACAACGTCTGTGTAGGGGAGAATCTGTTCTCTGGCCGCTATCCTGTGAAGGAAAGAGTCGGCTAAATCTTTGAGAGTGCAATCAGACTTGCGAGTAGGATCCGCAGTAGCTTCCGTCACTGTCTTTTCTGGTTGTTCGGCTTCAATCAAATTGTACGTGCCTTGCCATGTAGCTCTGGTAAGACCCGTGCATGTAGTATCTAATATTAAGCCCTTCTTTTTATCTGCAGCAGCTTGTCCTATAACTGATGTAGCAGCGGAACCCATGGTCTTCTTAGATTTCTTTCCCATCTTGCTCAGGCTTCTCTCGAAAGATGAATTCTGCACAAAGGCAAGGAAAACCGTAACATAGAAATATAATAATGAGGACCTATGGTGGGAGAGATATATCAATCGAAGCGTGCTGAGAGATTAACTCTCAAAAATGGCTGCGGATCCAATCAATGAGAAGATATTACAGATATATTAAATGGCCGTTTAAGGCCTGCTACTCCTTAAATGCTTATTACACCGTTATCCGGCTGAATGACTCCCTTAAGCGTGCAATGGATGTTTTGGCGGTTGAGCGCAGGTGATCGTTAATTGAAGGGGCAAAACCTTAAATATGAATACATCACCTTATCCCTCCATTTAACGGCTTTTTCAAAATCCGCGCTCTATCGATCGGATATCAATAATACTTTAGATCTTCAAGCTATGCCTTTTTGAAATTCCGATCGCTGATAGCGATATCGCATCGCTTTAGGAGAATAGGTATTATATAATCATAAGCATAGGATCCTCCCGAACGCCGATTGCGACGTCGCATCGGATTAGTGTGAAGAAATATAACAAGGTACATTTAGAGTGCATTGCCGATCCTCCCGAATGCCGATATCGCATCGCATCGGGGGTAAGATCTGGGCGCCTTATTAATGTGCATGGGATGTTACCGACTGCCGATTGCGCAATTGCATCGGATCAGAGTAAATGACTTAAGATGCTTTGACCGCATACGAAGTATCGCCGATAGCCGATCGCCGATATTGCGTCGCGTCGGAGCTTATGTTATGTGCGTTTTTAAGATGTGTATGGAGTATTGTCGATCACCGATAGCGAAATCGCATCGGCGGAGACCAATGTGACACTTATATGCGTTTTCCATGTTATTGCGATATGCGATCTTGCGATCGCTTTATCGCAATAATAAAAGATTGTTTTATTTGTTGAAAAATGGTTGTTCGAAAGGCTTAAATAAATGAGCTCATTTGATTATCAGACCCTTTTGAACTATAGAAGTATTGATACCAATTAAACTTTCAAAGGGACCCATTCCATATGTTAAAATAAAAAATGATATGAAATGGGGGGTTGTTGTAGAGCACAACAGGTGGCTACATTGAAAAATTCGTTACACATAGCCCTAACCTTCTAGTTTGTTAGGTTAGGAGTAGGTTTGGGTGCATTCTAGTTTACTTTACACTCATCATGCATTTGCTCTCCTTTAGTAGTCCTTTGGTTTTCTTACTTTGTCTCACATGTTTCCTTTTAGTTTCCCATTTGCTTTTCTATTTTGGTCTTGGTCTCATGTTTTGTCGTGTCTTTTATTTTGTTTCTTGTTCAATTAGACTCTGCATGAAAATGTTTTTTCTTGGTTCAAAAGAAAATGTCGAGAAACTTGAAAACAGAAATTGCGACAAAAAACAACACTTGGCTATTATGTAATACCCTTCTTTGTCTTGGTTTATATATATTTTAATGTCAATGATGTGTGAATGGAAAATATGATCCATCTAAATGGAAATCCATAAGCAGAACCATGATGCCCGCATCTATTTTAGGATCCTCATTCCTTGACTTGGTATGGTAATTAAATGATGTTTTCTTGTCGGTCCAACCAAGTAGAGGATGGAAAATGGAAAACTAATGATGAGCATATCAATTTTAGATGCATATATAATTGTCCCTAAAGGAAAATCCTCTCATATTTTCAATACGTTTGGACCCATCTTCCACCTTGGTGATAGAAACACCAATAAAATGGCAATGAGTGCATTGAAATAAAACAAACAAAATGTGAAAGAAGAGAAAGGCTCCTTGCACAGAGAGGTGAATCAAGTAACTTCACCTGGTTACTAAACAAGATCGTCAGTAGTGAAGAAATACTTTTGCTTTTGTAGTGACTCCATTGAGGTACTAAACAAGCCTGCTGGAAGCGGAGAAACACCACAGATGGAACTAAAAATATGATCATTTCAAAATTGTAATTACATATTACCCTTCTCCTAGGTTGAAACAATTAAGATATGGTCATCCTTGTAAATGTGTTTAGCCAAGAAAAGGGATAGAGGAGACTACATCTATAATTTGGCCAAATAGGGAAGCCAAGATAATCCGCACAATGAACCAATACTTTGTGAAAGACTAGAACTTTTGCATAAAGATAGACCATAATAGAGAAGTTGGATTTCTTCCAATATGTCGCCAAGTGTTGACGCTGCAACAAACACCCTACAAATTTTTTCCTGCACTTGAATTTTGGAGCCTATTTTTGATCCTATGATATGTCATTCCTTGATTTTTCATTGTTTCTTCATGGTTCGTTGATGTTTCTTGAGGTTCTAACTATCAAATTCACTTTCTTACATGTGATCAACCTTTAAGGAATTTGCAAGCGCTCTTTTTTCAAGAAATCCTAGCAGTCAATATGTACCATAGAAAGTCAAGCACTACACAATCCTTACTGACAGTGATTGCACAATTATTGAGGACAATGACTGTGTAGTTCTCCCTAGATGATGATTGCGCAGTCCCAAGAGATAGTGCTTGTTAGGGTCCCACCCTAACCCCCTTATTTATGTCATGGGATCACGTCATAGTCAAGAGTCAATAAAGCCCATATTAATATTTGTAAGTGGTTAACCCGCAATTAATGACGGGACCACAGTTAGTTGCAAATGGGCGGTAATATTAGATAGATGGTAAATGGGCGGTAGTATTAGATAGATGGTATTAATAAAACCCACGGTATTGGCCCGTGGTATTGCATGTATGAGTCATATATAAAGGATAGAGACTCCCTGCGAGGAGTATTGTGTCTTGTTTTGTAATCGAGCTCTGCTCTATTGGAGGTTGCCCCCTCGAAGAGGCCTGTGAACATTTCTCTCTGAGTAATAAAATCATTGCTATTCTGTGTTCTGGGTATATTTTCTTCGCATATTCTGTGTTCTGGGTATCTTTTCTTCGCATATTCTATGTTTGGTATTACTTTGCAGGTTAAGAGCATAACAAGTGGTATCAGAGCACTTTCTAGGGCTCGGTGGGATCTCCAAATTTTAGCAAATTTTTTTTGGCTAGAGACGTGTTCCGGCGTCTTTAAACCACGGGATCTGTCGTTAAGCGCATAAACCTGCGGATTTGGGGAGGCATGCATGCAGGAAATACAAGAGGTGGTCACGTCTGTTGGACTCCCTTGTAACCCCTGTGGGTACCCCTTCGAGTAGTAGCGCATTAGACAGAACCGCGCACGGACTGTCTTCCACGTACCCTCTGGGTATATAGGAAGCCCCCTAGCTCCCTTGAAGCCTCGCCATAGATAAACCTTCGGCCGTCTTGTGGCTACAGTACACCGAGAACAACACTCGGAGAGATTACTCGCCCGTACGATAGGGTAGTCGGGTTGTACGGCTAAGGGTACGGTCGATCCTCCTTAGTTAGAGCCCTGAAACATTGGGCCGAGTACTACTGTCAAACCCTTATGTATATTGCGATCTGTAGCACCTGACACTCCTCAAGACCATAGTTCCCTTTCTATCGGGGGATCACACATCACCTATTCCAGACCAGCAAGTGCAACAGCAGCCGACATCAGTCCCGCAGCTCCATCAGATCAACAGCAGCAATTGTTCCACCATTCAGATCTCTCAGATCCACCAGATCGGAGTAGTTGTGAAGGGTTCCTGTCCCTGGATATAATATTCGCAGGACTTTTGGCGGCATTGACATTCTGAGGATTTGGCGACTGCAGTATTCATCAGGAAGGAGTAAAACTCTGTTAGGAGTTTTCCCAAAAAAAAAAAAAAAAGTCTGAGATCTTCCGGGGCACTTATTGGTGACCTAGCCCATCAGAATCAGGATGACGAGCTGAGCAAGGTGGTACCATTCAATTTCTTAGTAAAAATTTTTAGGCAGTCCCAATTTTTCATCAGGTTGGTGTATGGTAGAAACTCGCGCTCAAGTGATGGCCCAATGAAAGGATAGACAAAATTGAAGACCATGTGAACTCCCTCCAAACTGCGGTGAAGAATATCGAACTTGAGCTTAAAGGAATAAGTCTCCAGATACATGATGCACTCCCAAAGGGCAAGGAGCCAGCCCACGAGGAGGCGTATAATGGCCATGAATACCATGAGGGTGAGTCTAGCCACTCTCATCACGTCTGGCACACCCATCCACCACCCAGTCAGCGACCTCCCAAGTTGGATATGCATAAATTTGACGGTTCTCACACGTCCGCATGGCTAGCACAAATGGAGCAGTATTTCCAATTGAATCATATCATAGATGAGGGGACTAAGCTTATGGTGGACACCATGTACTTGGACAATGAACGATGGCAATGGAAGGAATGGCATCAGCGTTGCAATGGACATTTTCAGAATTGGGCCCAATTTGCCAAAGCTCTTAGAAGTCGCTTTGAACAGGAAGACTCTTTTTTGGGGCGTCTCACTAAGCTCTGACAGACGGGTACAGTGGAGGAATATATTACTGCTTTTGAAGCCTTAGCCTTCCGCACTAGGGGTCTCACAGATGAGTTCTACATGGAATGCTTTATCAGCGGTCTTAAAGAAGCCATCAAAGCTCAGGTTCTACTCCACCACCCTCCCACATGGACAAAGGCTTGCCAGGTAGCTCGTAAGGTGGAACGTGCATTAACAGCCCAATCCAGCCGCCCCAACTTCCCCGCTAAAGGTCGTCCCTCACAGGCTCCCAATACGACTCAGACACTTAAGATTCAAAAGGTGTCACCTGCGGAAATGGCCGAAAGAAGGAAGCAAGGACTATGTTACTACTGTGATGAAAAATATTCCCCGGGTCATAAATGCAAAGAGCCCAAGTTTTTTCAAATAGATGCCACTGACTACAGCTCCACCGAGGAAGATCCACCACTTGAGGAACCGGAGGCGATCGAAGAAGATAACCAAAAGGAGATTGTATCTGATGAACCAATTATTTCGCTAAATGCACTGGCAGGAATTTCTTCCCCTCAAACTCTCAAAATCAGGGGTTTTCTTAAACATCGCCCAGTAGTAGTCTTGATTGATAGTGGAAGTACCCATAATTTCATCCATCAAAAGATCGCTGAAGCAGCACATTGTTTCGTCAGGGCAATTTCTAACTTCCAAGTCCAGATTGCAGATGGGGGCACAATGAAATGTGAAGGTCGCTGTGAAAATGTCAAACTTCAAATGGGGGATTATCAATTGAAAACCCACATGTTTGCAATACACATGGGGGGTTGCGACATTGTCCTAGGCGCGGAATGGCTCCGCACTCTTGGGCCAATCACAATGGATTTCCAGGAGTTATATATGAGTTTTAAGCAGAACAACTCCACACATACCCTCCGTGGACTACAGGTGGGAGCCCCCTCTATCATCAACTCGCATAGGATGGAAAAAATGTTAAAAAAGGGCCATCATGGAGTGGTAGCTCAATTTAATGCCATCCAGGTAGTCGACACCATGTCTCTGCGAATTCATCCTGAGATGCAACAGATTTTAAATAAACATCAAACGGTCTTTGACAAGCCTCATGAGCTTCCACCCTCGCGAGGGAAACATCATCATAGCATCACATTGGTTCCAGGGGCCCAACCCCCAAATGTGCGGCCATACAGATATCCGTTCACCCAAAAGAATGAAATAGAAAAAATCATCAAGGAATTGTTGGAAGCAGGTGTCATTCGTCCCAGCATTAGTCCTTATTCATCCCCAGTGGTCATGGTCCTCAAGAAAGATGGGGAGTGGCAGATGTGTCCCGACTTCAGGGTCCTCAATAAGTTAACAGTCAAAGATAAATTTCCCATCCCGATGGTTGACGATTTGCTGGACGAACTCAATGGGGTTCAATTCTTCACTAAGTTGGATCTTCGCTCAGGCTACCACCAAATTCGCATGAAGGAAGTCGACATTCCCAAGACGGCTTTCAGAACTCATGAAGGCTATTATGAGTTCCTGGTCATGCCATTTGGTCTCTGTAATGCCCCCTCTACTTTTCAGAGCCTTATGAATCACCTCCTCAAACCATATCTCAGAAAATTTTTCCTTGTCTTCTTCGATGACATCCTCATCTATAGTGGCACTTGGGCGGCACATCTTCAGCATGTATATCTACTCTTGCAACTGCTCCGCACGCATAAATTATTTGTCAAGATGTCTAAGTGTTCGTTTGGCATGGAAGAAGTTGAGTATTTGGGCCACATTGTGGGGCGTGAAGGTGTCAAGGTGGACCCCAAAAAGATCCAGGCAATGCAAGAATGGCCTCAACCTAAGACCTTGAAAAGCTTGAGAGGATTTTTGGGTCTCACAGGCTATTATCGTAAATTTGTCCGCAACTATGGCCGCATAGCGAAGCCCCTAACGCAACTCCTAAAGAAAAATTCCTTCTTCTGGAACGAGGAAGCACAACAGGCATTTACCGCTCTCAAAACCGCCATGTGTTCCACTCCCGTCTTAGCACTACCGGACTTCACCAAATCATTTGTCATTGAATGTGATGCTTCGGGAACAGGTATTGGAGCGGTCTTAATGCAGGAAGGGCGACCATTGGCCTTCACCAGCCAACAACTAAGTGGAAGGAATCTAGGCCAATCTACCTACGAGAAGGAAATGATGGCCATCTTACATGCAGTCGAGACCTGGCGACCTTACTTGTTGGGGCGATGTTTCCAAATCCGCACAGATCATCACAGTCTTAAATATTTTGTGGAGCAACGCCTATCTTCCCCACAACAAAATAAATGGTTAGCCAAAATGCTGGGATATGATTATGAGATCATTTACAAGAAAGGGAAAGACAACAGTGTAGCAGATGCATTGTCACGCCAATTTGAGGAGGAAAGTACTCTGCTCGCAATTTCCCTCCCCATTCCAGACTGGATTGAAGAGGCTCGCAGGGAATGGTTTTCACATCCCGGGCTCTCCCAACTCATTTCTCAATTGCAGGTAGATCCTAATTCCAGCAAGGGCTACTCGTGGCAGAATGATATTCTTCGCTACAAGGACAGAGTCGTAATATCACCAACATCCACCCTCAAAAGTCGCATTTTGGCAGAATTGCACTCATCTCCCATTGCAGGACATTCGAGCTTTCAGAAGACGTATGCTCGCACCAGAAGATCATTTTTTTGGACCGGCATGAAACAGGACATCCTTACTTTCGTAGCAGAATGTGACGTCTGTCAACGCCACAAAGGGGAAACCGTCAACACACCAGGCACATTACAACCATTGCCCATTCCGGCGTCAATTTGGAAGGAGGTCTCCATGGATTTCATTACAGGTCTTCCAAAGTCTGGGAACAAGTCAGTCATCATGGTGGTTGTGGACCGACTATCGAAGTATGCTCATTTCTGCGCCCTACCCCAACCATTTACACCAACTTTGGTTGCTCAAACTTTCATGGATCAGATCTTCAAATTGCATGGCATGCCCACTTCTATTGTGTCCGACCGTGACCCAATCTTCACTAGTAATTTTTGGCAGGAGCTCTTCAGAATACAAGGCACTCAACTGAAACTCAGCACTTCATATCATCCGCAAACAGATGTTCAAACCGAAGCCGTCAACAAATGTCTAGAAACCTACCTTAGGTGTTTCACTTCAAAAAAGCAACACCTTTGGGTACAGTGGTTACCTCTGGCGGAATGGTGGTATAACACCAACTATCATGCCACCACCAAAATGACTCCCTATGAAGCAGTCTATGGTCAACTTCCGCCTTCCCCTACTTCTTATCTCACGGGGTGCTCCAAAGTACAAGCCGTGGATCAACTCCTACAACACCGCACAACCA